>LR812524.1:38461783-38834283 GCA_903798195.1 Danio kyathit | reverse complement strand
ATTTTGGTGACGCTTCCTGAAAATGCTCAAGACAGCACTATATATTATTTGCACAGCCATTAGTCAGACATTACTGCATTTATTGAGGTATCTGAGTACAAGACACTGGTTATGCTTTTCTTTTCTGACCAGGTCATGTATGTTTCACATTTTTACTGCATTTGCTCTTTGCAATTCTCATTTATTCACAGCATTGTGCAAAATAATAAACACACCCTTATTTACAACAAACATAAACTTCCTTTGGGTAGAGCTGTGCACAACATTGCAGTACATAGTGGAACTGAACCTACAACATAAATAGATCTGTAAATCATTCATGAAACTGATCAATTTTGAAGACATTTTCAAAAAAAAAGATTTAAATTTTTTTTTATAAAATTTGCTTGACAAGTAGTTCAACATTTTTTGTATGTAATGACTCAAGTAATGAAATGAGGACTATTAGTTTTATATGGAATGACTATTCAGCATTCACAAGTTCAGTTAATTTTGACTGGCATGACAAAAGCAAATGATAATGTTATAAAACACAGAGAGTTGTATGAAAGCAATTGATGCATGTCCAAAAGCATTTCCAATTTGTTGGAAGGAATGAGAAACTGCTACTATGATGTGCACAAATGACTAATTGTTTTGAGAAATGCATTAACTGTTGTGCAAGGGGCTGTTAAGGCCATCTTGTTCTAGATAGACTAATGACTGACAGAACAAAATAACAAGACAATCTTTAATTGTTTCAAACCCTTTCGTTTGTTAAACACATATGAAGATACAGGTTACAGGATTTGTGCATTTTTCAAAAAAATCTTATTTAGTGTTTACCAGAATAAAAGAAACCCACAAAGGTCTGAAACTGAGTAAATGTTCATGTTTGGGTGAACTATTCCTTTAAAGTGAAATAACTAAACATAAACATACAGTAGAAGGTTGAGAAAAATTCTCATTTTAGAAGATGGCACTGTTAAATTTTCTCTAATAAAGTGTTAAAGTGGTTAAAAAAATATAAAATGATAATTTATTAGTATTTTAGGGTTTCATTGTGATCTTAAATAGAGTCATCAAATTATGTAATTTAGCAGTTCTGCATAAAATTATAATATAATTATAAAGAGGAGGTTTTTATTAAGTCTATTTCATCATAGAAGTGTTTTATCTTTGAAATCTCTTGATATACAATAGAACTGCATTGTTATAGTGTACAAATAAAATAATATACATTCATATAAAAGAATGTCTTTGTCTAATTACCAGTTAACAAATAATTACAATTTAATAATTAGTACATTTCCATCCTTTCACAGAAAGACCAGGCCCACCTGTCAATCTGCATTACAATGTGACGACAGAAGGTGAAGTTATATTCAGGTGGACCGGCACACAACCTGACAACAACAACATAAGCTATGAGATCCAATACTCATCCATTTCCTTGCTTCAGGAGTGGAAGGTAATTGGTGTCTTTTGTTGGTGTGATGAATGTGTTGTGATGTTTGTAAGAATTGTGTTTGAAGACACAGAACGTTTTTGCAGGGTTTCTATAGAATCAGAAGCTCTGCCATACGTACAACACAAACATGCATTATGACAATTGCATTTTAACTGTGCTTCTGTTTTGCATATATTTTGAGCGATTAGCTGGATATATAAATGTCTAGGGATGCACCGATACCAATTTTTTACAAACCGATACAAGTACGAGTATTTTGATTTGTGTACTCGCCGATACCGATACCGATACTTCATAGATTTGGTTTTAACTAAGTTTATTTGTTCGTTTTCTTGCTTTGTTTTTTGTTTTTTGCCTGTAGCAAGGATGAACACCAAAATCTTTAACAGGAGGCTGTTCCAAGCCAAAAAATATACACATTGTTGAAAACCCTGCGAACCCAGACCTTGTCTATTAACGATTAAGCATGGACATTTAAAGGATGAGATATCCTTGCGGCTTACATGTGTGCACGACTTCACACATTACACAAGGTGTGTGCAGTGTACGTTACCTTATAGAGTCACTGTCATTGCATATTGGGGACGCATAAAACACTGTTTTGCACCATTCTTTCATATTCATGAGTCCTGCCTTTGATCCGCGGTCAATTAATCAAAAAGTACTAGATGTTTATGGGTGGGTTGCGGTTAATAGCTCATTTTAAAAATCACGCGACCATCATCTCACAATGTTTATTAATAAATAATCTTGTTTAATTAAAATAAAAGTGATTTCGCAATGCAGAGCCACTGACAAAGCCAACTGCAGAAAAACAAAGCAACCATCGTGGCAACCGCAGTGATCTCTTTTTCTGAAGTTCAGCTGTTCTTTTTTGCACTTGATTATTATGCGTTTAATGTTAAAAAATCAATAATGAATAGACCTCAAAAGTGTATCCTGTGTGTGTGTGTGTGTGTGCGTCTTCACTGAAGCCTCTCCCTTCTAAAACCGAAAGTTGTTTATGTCCGGCAATATTTCGGCTTTTAATCGAATGAAAAGTTAATTTAAATAAGCCAATATTTAAAAACTGCAGTAAAGTAACTGTGACGTGCGGCCACACATCGAAACTGAGGTCTGATCTTATCTGTCTCTCGCTGTCATCTAGACAATGATACGGAGACGCCGCACAAGTTAAGCCGCAAAACGGAGGCTGGTACCAGTTTACAGAATAGCTGAAGCCTTTGCGAAATCTGTCAAAATACAGCACTGAAATTTATAGGCATAAATGTCTTTGAGCCAAAAAGCCTAGGCTATCTGTAGGATATCTGACGCAATCAGAGCCGATGGTATGTACAGTTTGTGTAGCCTAATAACTATATAATTCTAATAAAATAAAAAACCAAAATCAATTCATTGCATTTTTCGTTTGATAAAAAATATACGGAAACGAAAAAAATCAAAGGGTGACTAGTTTGTATTAATTTGTTTTAATATGAATAAAAATATGCTTAGCCTATTTAAGCTTAGCGGTTATATGCGCTGCCAAGGCAAGCCATTCAAAAATATTATTTTACTGTGTACTGAGTTTTAAGGTATATTTTACAATAATAACTAAATGTAGCATGCCTCGCTGTCATTTAAAACATGCAATTCATAACACCCCAGAGCTGTAGGCCTGTGTATGCAGTGTGTAAACGTACGGGTATATTCATACTGCGCACCCAGTGCCGGCGCGTCCATATAGAGGCGACCTATAATATATAATAGTGAGGGCGGCAAACGCGCCCCCAACGTACTGACTTTCATCTGCAACATCAACACAATCCCCCCCTAAATAAAATATACGGGCCGTGAAGTTCAGCACTTGTCTTGCCAGTGTATGCTGCTGTCTGTCTTGTGTGTATAGCGCTGCAGTCCGTGTCAACAGCTGCTGAAAAAGCGCGCGTGACAGCTCAAAGCCTGTATCGATTTAACCACAAGCAAGATCATATCATTATAAATATTACATTAACGATACTTATCGAAATATTTATACATTAACATGGTGTTTGAGATTGTGTGGTCTGTAAAAGCTGTCTGATCTTTACAGAAGCTGTAAACTGACACGCGCGCGGTGACCGCAGTGATGTTTAAACTCATGCGCTTTTATTTAGCCTGTAGTCTTTAGATTTTTTTTTACATAATGTTCCATTTCTTAAAATTTATTTCATTTTTTTATTTATAGTTTATAAATAAAATGAGTGCTAGCTTGTTTGAGTGCTTAGCTGTGATCATTATGCAAGGATCATATTTCATATTCGGTTTATTCTTCAGTAGCCTAGGCTATAGATTCGTTAATAATGTATTTTATAAACAGATTGTTTAAAAGCACTGAGCTATTAACATATAATACATTAGGCTAATTAATACATTTAGACTCTGAAGTCAGGTAGGGCAACAAATCACATCCATAGTGAATTACTGTTCAGTGGTATCGGTGCATGGTATCGGCCTTTCATGTCCAATACGAGTACGAGTATTTTAACCAAGTATCGACCCGATACCCGATACTGGTATCGGTATCGGTGCATCCCTATAAATGTCTAATTTGAACATGTTGACATGATGTAAAATGTAAACTTTTTCATGTGAACACTTTTTTTTTCACCAGTTTCATATCGATTCGTACATGCTTAAAGTAAACTTTTGAAATTTTTATGGTCTCCTTTAGAGATTTCGATGACCTCAAGTAATTTTGCAAATACATGTCATTAGAGCATTAGTAGTATATTTGGTTGTGTTACATTTACATTTAGTCATTTAGCAGATGCTTTTTTGAAGGAGGCATTCAGCGATTCAACAAGAAAAGGCCATACACACAAGAAGTTGAATTACTTTATCTCAGAGCATCAAATGCTAGAGATAGGAGGGGGGAGTGTTATGCTTTTTAGGGAGAGAAGTGTGTTTTTACAGGTGATTTGTCAAGCTCACTCACCTGTGCGAAGCACACTTCTTAAATTTTAATTAAAGACTTACATTTTTAGAGATATGGAGTGATTGTAATAAAGTGTCGGGTGAAAATTAGCAAAACTGAGTGTCAGTTAAAGTGTCAGAGAGATGAGAGTTTTTTCTACAGGTGGTTTGTAAAGCCCACTCACCTGTGTGAAGCACACCTCTTAAATTTTAATTTAAAACGATGTGGGGTGATTGTAAGAAAGTGTCGGGTGAAAATGAGCAAAGCGGTGTGTCTGTTAAAGTTAAAGTGTCAGAGAGATTAAAGAGAGTGTTTTCTACAGGTGGTTTGTCAAGCCCGCTCACCTGTGTGAGGCACACTCACAATTGCATAATGTTTTGAGGTTTTCGTGTCATGTGGAATAAGTTGTTAGTAAAGTAAGTCGACAGAATAAGTATTCAAATTGATCATTTAACTTGTAAACTTGATGACTCAGTGGTTAGCACTGTCGCCTCACAGCAAGATCGCTGGTTTGAGTCCCAGCTGGGCCAGTTGGCATTTGTATGTTCTCCCGTGTTCACGTGGGTTTCCTCCGGGTGCTTTAGTTTCCTCCACAGTCCAAAGACATGCGGTGTAGGCATATTGGATGAACTAAATTGGCCGTAGTGTATGAGTGTGTGTGTGTGTAAATGCAAGAGTGTATGGGTTGCACCTCTGTTGCGTAAAACATTTGCTTGAATAGTTGGCGGTTCATTCTGCTGTAGTGACCTCTGATAAATCAGAGACTAAAGCCCTGCTCACACTGTGAGATTTCAGTCACGATTCTGTCATCAGAGGCAAATTTGAGAAATCCTAAAAGATTCCTGAAATCCTAGGCTAAAATCGGTGATCTTTGATTGTTGGTTTGACATGTTCACTGACAGCCACTTAGTGCCCGTTGCGATCAAATTTTTCCTCCGATGAAGTTCTGGGAGTGTCAGAAGATTTAAGACACTTTCCTGTCAATCGAAGAACCAATAGAAGCTCCGAATTTGATGACTCGATTCATGCAACAATTCAAATGACCGCGGGAAAATATCAAAACCGTTTTTTTCTTCCTGGTTTTATTATCGAGGCACACCGTGTGCCAAAATTCTTTTACGTTTGCTTTGAGGAATCTTTTCAGAACGCGGGATAGTGAAAGTGTCACGGGTGGATGACGTCAAACTCCGGAGGCGTTTTTTTTTTTCACGTTTGACGCATCTTCAATGTCATTCAGTCTGACTTTATGACAGCTGACATCTTACAGTGTGACATGGGAGCCATGTTCGTGCAGTCTGACATGCTACAATCGTTCAGGATTATAGAAAAATAGCACAGCGTGAGCCAGTGTCGATGGAAAATGTTTGCCAGTTAGAACAATAACATACTTCAGCTTATCACATAATATGTGTTTTATTGTTTATTGAAACATGCATACAAAAATGTGAAACTGTACAAGTAAACACTAACCACAATGTAATACGTTTTTAATCTTTCATTCTTCTCTCTTGTATTTAATTAGTAGCCAATTTCCTGCACATTTCTCAACATGTTTCTTGCATCGAACAAATGAAAGCATTGAAATGCAGAGTTCATACAAAACATTTACATTCTCCAAGCACAAATATGCTTAGAAAGTCTACATTAGCATAACTGTCAGCTGAGTATATCTGAATGAAGGACAAACCAGTCCAAATGTCACTTTTACCCACTATTGTAGTTGCAAAATTACAGGCTTTGGTAAAAGATTACCAAAGGATTTACTTTTTAGATTCAGTCAGTATGTTAAAGGGGTGGTCCAGAGTGTAATTTTAAGGCTTGGTTGTGTTTATAAGATGCAAAGCAATGTGTGCTCATGCTTCACTTGTAGAAAATCACGTTATTTTTTCATATATCTTACTTTGATTATATACAGCTACTCAGCTAACATGAAAATGTTTTTCTAGTTCCTCTGAAAGGCCCACCCTCAAGAGACTCTGATTGGTCAGCTAACATAATGTGCTGCTATTTGCGGATCGGCTTCACATTACCAGTTATGCGTCACTCCTCCACATTATTTTAATTTGTGTACTCGCCGATACCGAGTATCGATATGGATACTTCATACGCTCTTGTAAGCCTATTCATTATTGATTTTTTAACATTAAACTCATAATAATCAAGTGCAAAAAAGAACAGCTGATCTTCGGAAAAAGTGCGGTTGCTGCGATGGTTGCTTTGTTTCTTTGCAGTTTGCTTGTCAATGGCGCGGCATTGCTTAATCACTTTTGTTTTAATAAAAAATAAGATTATTTATTAATGAACATTGTAAGATGATGGTTGCGTGATTTTTAAAATGAGAGTATGCATTTCATATCTATGGCTATTAATCTTATCTACCCGCGACCCACCCATAGTTAAACATCTTGTACTTTTTGATTACCTGAGCCGCGGATCAAAGGCAAGACTCGTGAATATGAAAGAATCGTGCATAACAGGGTTTTATGCGTCCCCAATATGCAATGAGTGTGACTCCATAAGGTAACGTACACTGCACACACTTTGTGTGATGTGTGAAGTCGTGGACGCATGTAAGCGCAAGGATAACTCATCCTTTAAATTTCCATGCTTAATCGTTAATAGATAAGGTCTGAATTTGCAGGGTTATCAACAATGTGTATATTTTTGGCTTGAAACAGTCTCCTCTTCTGTGTTACAAGCGGGTGTTGAAAGCTTAAAGTTGTGTAGCACCACCTAATGTCAAGGAGTGATTTTGCATACTCTTCTGCTTGAGGCCTGTGAAAATCGCTTGGATTTGAATCCGGAAAAACATCTTGAAAAACGCTGACGATAAACGCAAACGAAAAGCGTCCCGGTGTGTACAAGCCTTTAGGCGAGCTATCCTGTATTTTTTTTTACCTAACTCAACGCGTTACATGTCTTTCACATATAAACGGAATAAGCATGTGTTTTGGCAGATCACCTACTGCACCTTTAATCCTTTTCTTTTACTCAAATCACTTATTATGGCAAAGTGATTCATACTACAGTACACTGTGTAAATGACTCTGTCTCTTTTAGGTGTTGAAGGTCAAAGGTCGTTCATGGGTTGCCCTGAATGAGCTCAGTTCAGGCATCAGATACACGGTTCAAGTCCGCTGCCAAAACTACTTCGGCTACTGGAGTGAATGGAGCCAACCTTTCTATTTCAGACTAAACGGTAAGGATCTGAAGTTTACAGAAGAAACTTTCATTATACTTAACGTCGTTTGTGTACAGATTTGAATTAATTAGTTCAAATCATTCATTAAAGTCCGTCCTGCTCTTCAGGTATAGGGAATGAGTAAATATATGTAAATGCTGACATTTGTGAAAGGGTACTTAAAATGTTGCTGCCTAATATACTCTTGTACATCTGATTTACAGCCTCGTGTTCTCAATAATAGAGTGCACAGGTCGACGCATTTTCATAAACGTCATTCGGTCTAAAAGCTGCTTTTAGTGTACAGCAGGCTTCATGCAAATGAGTGCTTTTGGTGCCCCAGTTATATTTATCTTTCAGAGAGATCCATTGTCTTCTCTAAGCCTTCAGTTAAGGAGTTTGATGTTTGATAATTACTTTCATATCTACTCTCGTTTGCTACTCTGACACTGTGTAGCTTTTGCTGGTTGCTATGCACTCACAGAGTCTCTTTGATTTGCATCCAATTTTTAAAATTATTTAATTACGATGCTAAATAGTCTGTTTTCAGTGTTTTACGAAAGCATTAATATGCCATTTGCTTGCAAGACGAGGTCAAACATTGCATTCGCTAAGGTATGGCATATTTGCATACTTATTCTCTTAAATGAGATACGCACTGTGCAATAGAGCGGTGGTTCTCAAACTTTTTTCATCAAGTACCACCTCAGAAAAAAATTGTCTCTCCAAGTACCACCATAATGACGAGGCAGATTAATTCCTATTATTAAGAATCTTTATTATTGTCAGCCACTTTAAACATTATAAATAGTTTGAACATTAACACTGTACTGTGCTCATAGGTAAAAACAAAAAAACTAAATAAAAAGTTAATGGTTAAAAATTATTATTTATTATTATAAATATTATTATTATTAATAATTATTATTTTTAATTAAAAAAGGTAGGCCTCTGTTCTTAACGTAAACAGAAAGCTGCTGTACTTAAATTTAAAGTAATAACAAATAGTAACTGTCACGGTTGGTGCTAGGGGAAAAGGAGCAAGGACTCAGATGCAGGGAAAAATGGGTATTTATTAATAGTAAAAATAAAATAAACAGCAAAATAAACTACCCCGAGGGGGAAAACATTAATTAAACAATAAAAACTAACTAGACTGGGCAGGCTGGCAGGGATTAGGACAAGGCAGGAAACGACGATGTCGAACTGGCATAGGACAGCAGACATGAGGAAAATATAAGCAAAAATAATTAACACAAACAGGTGAACATGATAAACTAATAATGGGTTAACAAGGGGGTGTGGCTAGACAATAGACGGGAGAGCACATGACACAAAGAGACAACACAAGCCATGCGCTCACATAAAAACGAGACTAGAACACGCAGCCAATGAGAGAACTCATTAACCTTGTGTTCACAATAAAGACGACACGAGTACAAGAGCGCGCGTCCCAAGCACGCACAGACCCCGCGCGCCCGCATCAAGGTCTGGGCGCACTCACGGCAGCGCGCATACAGAGACACACACAATGACAGAAAACAAGTGCTCGACCCGAGAAAACTCGAGCCAAGCACAACAGGACAGGACAAGACAGAGCTAGTGTCTGGACTCTGCCACCAAAACAAGAATTTACAAGAACAGAGTGGCAGAACCCTGACAGTTACCTATTTATCAAAACCTGGAAATGTTGCTTGGACCTCATAAATATAGGCTATATGTCCTCATATTCATGTTGCATGTACACATGACATATTTGTATGTCTTTGAAATCTAAACATTAACTTGTATTTTAAAACAAAATATTTGGAATTGCATATTTAAATTAG
Organism: Danio kyathit; assembly: GCA_903798195.1. Lineage (NCBI taxonomy): Eukaryota > Metazoa > Chordata > Actinopteri > Cypriniformes > Danionidae > Danio > Danio kyathit. Next base: position 38,824,888 of record LR812524.1, on the reverse strand, counting down.
AAATTACTGCTTGACCAATTCATACGTGATTTATGCATTCATACATGCAGAATTTCCATGATTTGAGATCTTATCTTAAGTGGACCGTGGAGTTTGTGTTAACCGCACAAAGAGACCAACTTTAATTAGGCTATATTCTAGCTCCAAGCTTCAAGCAAGGCAAAGTGGCTTGAGTCTATGTTCTGTGTCCCGCGACATTTGAAATGATTGACTTGTATTATTAATTTGATTGATCCAGATAAATTTGCCTAAATCTGAGGTAACAAATTAACCGAAAGCCACACTGCTTTACAAAACAAATAACTTTATATATTGAAAACACACATTATTTTACACAACTACAAACACATATTAAACACATTTGTGGTAGTTATTTTATCAATGATGGAACATAGGGAGATTCTTGAGTTTGCAGTAACTGAAATGCCAACACAACAGCACTGGTCTGCAAAAGCGCTTCCCTAAAGTGTATCTGCTTCGCAAGTGCCGCGCGCCTCTTTCTCTGGTTCTACGCCAAAGCAGGTTGATTTTTAACATCTGATGACGCAATGAACTAAGGTAAACATTCTAAGCACACGATGTGATCATACGCTTTAGGGATATTTTTTATATATTTTTTTCTTTCATTATTCAGTACTCCTCCGCGTACCACTAGAAGGACAGTTTGAGAACCACTGCAATAGACTAGGGATGTAAACAATAACTATGGTCCTAATGTATATCCCGTATTACATTTTTAATTTCCATAGCTTCCAAGAATCCAGAAAGCTCCACATATTGATTAAATTTTTTATGGCAGCCGTTTTAACATTAGGATATTATTCAATTGCCTCGTTACAGTTCTGAAATTGTTTGGTTACAAGCAGGAAATGTTAAGAGCCAGCGACATCGCCACATTGAAATGGTCTATAGTGTTTGTGCACTATTAAAATGTATTTATGTTAACCAAATGTAATGTGGTACTAGATGTATGTCCAAAAATCCTTAGTTAAAAAGGGTTTTGCTTATGTAAATGTAAAAAATACACAATTTTTTTTATTTTATTTATTTTTACGATTTTTTTAGACTCATTTATTATCTTCAAAAGGGTCATGTAGCGCTTTACCCATATTTCTCAAGATAAGATTATTAAGTTTGCAAAGTTTTTAGCATCTAAAAGTCCAATATTTGCAAAAACAATTGAGTTTTCCATCTTCAGTTTCTTTCCTTGTGAAAAACACAGTAGCGATGAGCATCACCTCTAGCAGGAACAGAAGTAATTGTGTGTGCTTGCATGAAGGTTTAATTCTGTTAGCAGCATAAAAATGTCTATGAATATGGATGAAATTGTTCATTAGTTATTACTCATTTAAAGCTAATTTACCATAAAAAACACACATCAAGGAGCATTACCTCCATCAGAAAGAGTGTGTGTGTGTTTGTGTGTGTGTGTAGGTTTAATTCAATTAGCAGTACAAAAATGTCTCTAAATATGGATGAAATTGCTCATTAGTTTAAACTCATTTAAGTCTAATTTACTATTGTCACCATTGTTTCTTTCCACATAATTACCACAGAGAACGTTCACTTTTACTTTGCTCTGACAGGCCATTACAGTGCATTTCAATTACACATTTTTAAAGCTCTGATGTTTAGTAAGGTTGTTTAATGGAGCATTGTGTTGTAGGAGTGATAAATTTTCCTGTGTGTACTGTAAATATCCAAAACATTGTAATTCTCCATTTAATGATCCATTTAAAGGCATAATATGTACTGTCCTTGAGTGCTCTTACCTGGTCATCATTGGGTTTACTATAATGGTTTTAGTTTTGTACTTGTAAACAGTTGTTGTTAAAAGCCTACTTAATTCTTACAAAGCACATATTTGCATGGTATGAGTCTTACGTTTGGCATCATGTTCGGTCTCCGGCCAATAAAACATTCATTCAAGTTGAGCGCCCAGTACTGTATGTATCTTTGGAGGTTGTAAAGTGACCAAATGGCTGAAGCAATTCCTGCTGATTCATATTTAAACATAAAATTCAAGTTAGTTACAAATCAGCTGATTTGACAGGCGACACGGTGGCTCAGTGGTTAGCACTGTCGCCTCACAGCAAGAAAGTTGCTGGTTCGAGTCCCGAAGTTTGCATTTCTGTGTGGAGTTTGCATGTTCTTCGGTTTCCCCCACAGTCCAAAGACATGCGCTATAGGTGAATTGAATAAACTAAATCGCCCCTAGTGTATGTGTGTGATTGAGTCTGTATGGATGTTTACACTTCAAGAACTGTACTCTACACTTCAAGAACTGTACTCTTCCAGAGTGAGTAAAAGGACTCGCATAATCACTCTGGACGCCTCACACCCAGCAGACTACTTGTTCGAACTGTTACCGTCTGGTCGGCGCTACAGAGCACCAAGCACAAAAACAGCCAGACACAGGAAAAGTTTCTTTCCTCAGGCCATCTACCTCATTAACAGTTAAATATTCCCCTACTGGGCAATAAACGAGCAATACTTTCTCATACGCACTTGTACACAGCACCTTATAACAATATACAATGCAATACTTTCTCACACGCATTTGTAAACAGCACCTTATAACCTGTATATTTATAACAAATCTTTACATACAACTCAACATTCAGATCCTTTGACTAACTGCATCTCTGTTTAATGTTTATCGTCGCTTCTGTTGCCAAAACAAATTCCTTGTGTGTGTGAAGCACACTTGGCATTAAAACTGATTCTGATTCTGATTTTGATGTCTCCTAGTACTGGGTTGCAGCTGGAAGAGCATCCGCTGTGTAAAACATATGCTGGATAAGTTGGCAGTTCATTCCGCTGTGACGCCCTCTGATGAATAAAGGCACTAAGCCGAAGGAAAATGAATGAATCAGCTGATTTTTGTTTTTATAAAAGGTCAGAACATGGCTGATTAAAAGCATAAACACACACAATTTGACTTTGCACTGTTTTTGCACGGCAAATGTGACAGGATACATGTTAATATACAAAACCGGGATTGAAGCGTCTTCTTTAAAATCGCTGTAATTCATTAGAAACATGCACTGTTTTAAAAATGTTTTAAACTTGTAAAACTCATTCTTGATCACATTTGATGATGATTGATGATCACAGAGAGCTGAACAGATCTTTTAATCCCGGTTGCTTTGCACACGTTCTGTCTTGTTGATATAATTATGTGTGTTACTACGGAGACATGTTAAATTAATTTGTCAATTAATTCGGTGGGCGGGGAAATTGCACTCCCCCGTCACGTTGCTGTGGGCCTCAAAATGGGAGGGATTTGCATCCTATTTTAATGTCAGAAAAAAAAGAGACTTGTTGTCTTTATATCACCCCAATATGACTGTAGTCACACTTTGCCTGCACACAGTTCTGTCTAAACAGCTTCCGAAAGATGGTTTTCATCATAGGTGCTCTTAAAGCTCATTCCAGCTTATCTTAAAGCTTATTGCCTGCAGTGTGTCACCTTAAATGTCCGTAATAAAATGTGATAAATTGACTAATATTAATTGGATAAGGTCAGTTGAGTGTAGTATCCAGTGAGAAACAGTGTTGCTGACTAATGCTGCACTTTTGACGGTCTGACTATCAGTTAATGTTTAAGCTTGATTTAACCTAATGATACAGCCATGCGAGATTCATTCAGTGTCAGATTTCCTGCTTCATTGCATTAAACACATAGCACCCATTATTTTGAATGTTTCTTGAAGCTTTGAAAGGCAGTGGATGTGCCAGGTAGGTTGAATATTTTCAGAATCCCCTGCACAAGTCACCATGGTAACTAAGCTTCAGGTTGTACTCTACCATTATATATAAAAAAAGAAATGCTTTCTCTGTGCTGCAAGGGACTAAGATTAAGGGGGTTGGAGTGGAATAAAAACAATCGGGTGAATCTCATAACATCTGGAAGAAAAATGTCCATGTCATATTTAAGTCAAACATCTTTATGCTGCAGACAGAATATACATTAATAAATAATATGTTATAGGGCTAGAAGCATTAACAACTTATATCGAAATATATATCGTTATCGTTCAATATAGAAACTAATTATTGAGATTGCAGTTTTGCTATATCGCCCAGCCCTAAAATGTTATGATATTCATAACTTTAGGAGAAATGTCCTTGATCGTGATGAAAATAATTTCATAATGGAAGAAATTGTAATGGTACAAAAATGGTAGAGAAAATCTGGATAAAAAGAAAATAAATATGAAATGTATAAAATTGATAATAATAATAGTTCTGATTATTATTAATAAATTATTTATTAAGTAATATTTAAAACATGTTTATATTGGTAGTATTTGTTATGTCTGTAATTTATACATTTTTAGTAAAGCACTGTAAATGAACAGTATTATAGTAATGAAATCTTATGAGAATCATAATCATGAATAATAAGAATTTCCAAAAATTTATATCAGTTTGAAAATAAATATGCTCAATTGTCATGAAAATAATGTAATAGTCAATGTTAATGAAAAATCTGAATGCATCAAAAAAAGTTTATGTAAAATATAATTAGCTATTTTCTTCTCAATTATTTGAGTTTTAAGATGACAATTTAGCCCTATTTATCTGTGTGTTGTTTTTATTTAAAGAGATTTATCTGCATATTGATATTCCACACAAATTATTATTTGCATTTATTCATTTGTTCGTTTCTCTTGCAAATTGGCTGCTTAAAATGGACCTCTATTTTGTTTTTCTCCTCAAAGTCAGTTACGTCCCTGCTGAAGTCTTCACAACGCCGGGGTCAGAGGTAACGGTTTACTCCGTCTTCCACAATCGCAGCTGGAGCGCCAGTAAAGCCGTGTGGTTTCTGAACGGCAAGATGAAAATACCAGAAAGCCAGTACAGGGTCATCAATGAGCAGGTCAGCACAGTCACTCTAAAGATGGACAAAGCAGGATTTGACACTCTGATGTGCTGCCTCACATTGGGAGAGAAATCTATGTGCTCCATCCCCTATGCCAAAATATACACAGAAGGTGACTTATCAGTTATTGAGGACAGCGGATAAAATGTTGCTTGTTTGAAAAGCTAGACAATTTTAAATCTGCTCTTTTCCAGGGTTTAACGCAAATATTACCTGCGAAAGCACATATTCCTATGTGGACACCATGAGCTGTAAGTGGAATCAGAGCAATTGGGCACAGGTCAGACTTCTTTACAGGTATGATCATGTTTTCCGTCCACCGTTTTTCCTATGATGCTGTGCATGAATGCATAATGCACTTTCATTGAACTGTAAACAATTAGTGAAAACTGGGTACAATGTTGTGTTGTTCTTCTCCACGCAGTTCGTCCTTAGAATGTCAAAAAGCAGCTAGCATTAGGAATAACAAATTACTATTTTAGTAGACCATGAATAACCCCAAAACTTAGAAATGTGCCTGTCTGCAGCAAAATTAGGGTTAGGATTATTGTTCCCCAATCCAGAAGTGCAAGCCATAATTTGAAATGAGTAAATCACCATCTTGGGGTGCATTTTGTTAGCCAATTAAGGTTGTAAGTTCTCTTGTTACAATCATCGTTCATCAATTTGGCATTTCCTGAATACATCATTCCAACAAACATTCCCAAATTATGCCGCAAACTTGTACAGTTGCAACTACTCCTCTAGAGCTGTAGTTACAAGCATAGTTTCTGGTCCCCTATGCCCTGTTCTTTTCGAATGTCCCAACATCCACATTGAATGACTAAAAATAAAAAAAAGGATTTGAGAAAGAATTTGCTTTCAAATAATTTTTTTACAGTTCAATTTGAGCAATCTTCAGATCGACAATTGTGCTCCCTTCATAGTACACTTCACATAGTGCATTTACGCCATTTGCATGCAGCTGTGGGTCATGACAAAAGCTGTAGGTGACCTATGATTTACAAGTGGAAATCTGTTACATCTCCAAAGCTTGTGAAAACAAAAAATATAGGATTTCTGAATCTAAATGTAGCTATGGTAACAAATAAATAAGCTAAAATTAGTTTATACATCATTATTTGACCATATATCAGATTTATAGGCTAAATGAGATTAGTCTATGTGTTAGCTATTGTAAGTGGTGTTATGCTTCAGTAAAGAAAATGGAATATTCTCTATAATGTTTGTAAAAGAAATATAGGTTGTATATGTGCTGTTTACATGAATATGGAAAACAAATGCATGTTTTTACCAAAACTAATATTGGATTTATAAAAGATGTGTATGGGTGTCGTAGACAATACAGATCAAAGTGCACTAAAGAAGCTGAAGAAGACACGTCTTTGGTAAAAGAGTGTCCATCTGTAGCAGGAGATCACAGAAAGTGCACCTTAAGCCAAATCAGCATGATCTTTTGCTATAAATTCTGGCTTGAAGTAGAAGGAGGACGTGGCCAATCATTTCCTGTCTACATTACGCCTATTGACTACGGTAACTACAAAGTTTATTCTGAAAAAAAGTTATAATGTTTATGTTGAATTTGATTACAGACTGATTTGCTGACTGGAAATTAAAATGAATTCAATACTGAAAATTTTATCGCATATGCCAATGTGCCATTTTTCAGACGTTTGTATTAATTCTTAGACAACACAATACTAATGCTTTAACTTAGCTGAGCAGAAAGGATATATTGAAATGTTAGCATTTTTCTCAAACCAATAATTCATAAGTTCAGTAAATATGGAGAAACTGAGAATTATGTACAGGCAGTGCAGAATTATTAGGCAAATGAGTATTTTGACCACATTATCCTCTTTATGCATGTTGTCTTACTCCAAGCTGTATAGGCTCGAAAGCCTACTAACAATTAAGCATATTAGGTGATGTGCATCTGTGTAATGAGAAGGGGTGTGGTCTAATGACATCAGCACCCTATATCAGGTGTGCATAATTATTAGGCAACTTCCTTTCCTTTGGCAAAATGGGTCAAAAGAAGGACTTGACAGGCTCCGAAAAGTCAAAAATAGTGAGATATCTTGCAGAGGGATGCAGCACTTTGCCAAGCTTCTGAAGCGTGATCATCAAACAATCAAGCGTTTCATTAAGAATAGTCTACAGGGTCGCAAGAAGCTTGTGGAAAAACCAAGGCGCAAAATAACTGCCCATGAACTGAGAAAAGTCAAGCGTGCAGCTGCCAAGATGCCACTTGCCACCAGTTTTGCCATATTTCAGAGCTGCAACATCACTGGAGTGCCCAAAAGCACAAGGTGTGCAATACTCAGAGACATGGCCAAGGTAAGAAAGGCTGAAAAACGACCACCACTGAAAAAGACACACAAGCTGAAACGTCAAGACTGGGCCATGAAATATTTCAAGACTGATTTTTCTAAGGTTTTATGGACTGATGAAATGAGAGTGAGTCTTGATGGGCCAGATGGATGGGCCCGTGGCTGGATCGGTAAAGGGCAGAGAGCTCCAGTCCGACTCAGATGCCAGCTTTAAGTTTGGAGTTTTAAGGAGGTGGAGTACTGGTGGAGTACTGGTTTGTACTGGTTTGTGCTGGTATCATCAAAGATGAGCTTGTGGGGCCTTTTCGGGTTGAGGATGGAGTCAAGCTCAACTCCCAGTCCTACTGCCAGTTACTGGAAGACACCTTCAAGCAGTGGTACAGGAAGAAGTCTGCATCCTTCAAGAAAAACATGATTTTCATGCAGGACAATGCTCCATCACACGCGTCCAAGTACTCCACAGCGTGGCTGGCAAGAAAGGGTCTAAAAGAAGAAAAACTAATGACATGGCCTCTTTGTTCACCTGATCTGAACCCCATAGAGAACCTGTGGTCCATCATCAAATGTGAGATTTACAAGGAGGGAAAACAGTACACCTCTCTGAACAGTGTCTGGGAGGCTGTAGTTGCTGCTGCACACAATGTTGATGGTGAACAGATCAAAACACTGACAGAATCCATGGATGGCAGGCTTTTGAGTGTCCTTGCAAAGAAAGGTGGCTATGTTGGTCACTGATTTGTTGTTGCCTAATAATTATGCACAGTAATAGTCACCTGCACACACAGATATCCTCCTAAAATAGCTCAAACTAAAAACAAACTAAAAACTACTTTCAAAAATATTCAGCTTTGATATTAATGAGTTTTTTGGGTTCATTGAGAACATGGTTGTTGTTCAATAATAAAATTAATCCTCAAAAATACAACTTGCCTAATAATTCTGCACTCCCTGTATATATATATATATATATATATATATATATATATATATATATATATATATATATATATATATATATATATATATATATATATATATATATATATATATATATATATATATATATATATATATATGTTTAACAGAGCAAAGAATTTTAACAGTATGTCTGATTTTTCTTCTGGATAAAGTCTTATTTGTTTTATTTCGGCTAGAATAAAAGCAGTTTTAAATTTTTGAAAAGCCATTTTAAGGTAAAAATTATTAGCCCCTTTAAACTATATATTTTTTCGATAGTCTACAGAACAAACCATCGTTATAAAATAACTTGCCTAATTACCCTAACCTGCCTAGTTAACCTAATTAACCTAGTTAAGCCTTTAAACTTTATACTTTAAGCTGTATAGAAGTGTCTGGAAAAATATCTAGTAAAATATTATTTACTGTCATCATGACAAAGATAAAAGAAATCAGTTATTATAAATGAGTTATTAAAACCGTTATGATTATAAATGTGTTGAAAAAATCTTCTCTACGTTAAACAGAAATTGGGGAAAAAAATAAACAGGATTCTAATAATTTAGGGGGGCTAATAATTCTGACTTCAACTGTATATGTATATGTATATACATATATATATGAAGAATATATATTCTACATATATAATTAAATATATTTATAAATAAAAACATTTAAATTAATTAGTGCTTATGAAAGCATAATGTATAGTTAATCAGTTTCACATGATCCTTCAGAATTTATGCTGCATAATGTTTTTGTAGAAGTATTTCTTTAATAAATAGAAAGTTCACTATCACTTTTAAGTAATGTAATACATCTTTTCTGTATATAATTATGAATTTATCTGAAAAAAATGGTAAAGCATTGTTTATTTTGATGTGTATGACATACTTTTAATTTCTTGTTACCCGTGACTAAGAATTTTCACTTGATTTCTACATTTTCAGTGAAACCGTCACCACCCTTTGATCTGAAGGCAGTCACTTTGCCGAGTAAAACCCTGAGTGTAAGGTGGAAACGCCCCTCTTTGCCTGTATACGGCATGCAGTACGAGCTGCGATTCAAGGCTTTGGCTGAAATGGCAAATACGCAATGGAAGGTAATAATATGTTTTCATAATCTGGGGTCTCAGGTGGACAAAGAAACCAGAAAGATTAATAAAATATATTGGAGTAAATGCTTCTTGCAAAGTGCTCAATCAAAGAAGGCAAGCAATAAAATACTGCGGTCTGATCTTTTCAGAGGTATAATTGAAATATTTGAGACTGAAATTTGATCCTAAATTAAAAACATTTAAGTTCAGTGTTATTCCTACTCTGCTTACTAAAATTAGAACTTTTTTCAGAAGAAATCTGGTTACACTTAGAGATAGCATCTGTAATTTTCTGTGGCATTTACAGATGAGTGTTATATGTCATCTACAGGTCATTGGTCCTCTATTGGAACCACAGGCAGAGATTCAGCTGGAGAAGTCCTGTGTTCAGTTTAAAGTAGAAGTTCGCTGTAAAGACGTGAATGACACTGGATACTGGAGCGAATGGAGCAGTAGTCAAGTTTCCACTGTTTCCAACCTGAAAGGTAAATTTAGCAGTAAAGTTATGCTACTTCTAGTTATATAGCAGAATACTTATATTGTGCCCTGCGATTTATTTGGTAATCACACCTAAAGGTCATTCTGGTTTTAAAATAGCAGAAATTGTTTTCCTATGATATAAATTTTCAAACAAGCAGTTTTAGATTGTTCATTGTTTTTCTGATTAGTCACAAACCATTTAATCAGCAAAGACTTGTGATCAAATCTGCCATTTACGGACTGACTACAGTGTTAACTTCATAATTTTAGACAGTTTCGTAAATGTGACCCTGGACCACAAAAAGTTCTATGTTGCACTGAGGTATTATTGAGAATAACCCAAAATACATTGAATGAGTCAAAATGATAGATTTTTATTTTATACCCAAAATAATTAGAATATTCTAAGTAAAGATTATGTTCCATAAAAAATAAAGTAAGTTTCCATAAGTAAATTAAAACTTAATTTTTGATTAGTAATATGTAAAATATATTTTCGTTTTACGTTTTGCCTGGGCATAAGCAAAATAATCTTTAAATATTTGAACAAGAAACAAGACAAAACTTCATATAAATGAAGTAAGCATAATGTTTAGGAGGTTGTAGAGGGCTGATGACAATTTAGAAAGATAAAAAAAAACTATTAAACCTATATTTTTTAATGGCTTAAAGGTATTTTAATAGTCTACATTTCATGGTAACATTTTTAAATAATGATCCATTAGTTAATGATAGTTAATGTATTTGCTAACATGAACAAATAATTAGTAATAGATGTATTACGGTATTTATTCATCTTGAAACAGAATGAAATGGAAGTTAAGATTGTTCCTTTTCCAAAATTGGGACATAAGTCCAATTGAAATGGTCCTGAAATGAGAGAGGCAAAGCATGGTTTTGTCCTTTGGGAACTGATTGGCTAGTTGAAAGATTGATGAATAGACAAAAGCAAGGCACACTGATATCTGGACCCGAAAGGCGTTCCATGTGAACAGAAGTGAAGAAAAGGAAGTGTTATGGTATTTGATAAAACGTTATGGAGACAAATAAAATGTTGATATTGTTTATAAAATTGTTTATAAAAAGCACTACTACTGTATATACATATAAAAATAAGAAGAGATTAATTTTGAATCCATGCCAACTTTAACATTAGTTAATGTTAAGTTAAATGGTAACTTACAGTGCACTGTTAACATGAAATAGATCTTGAATTATGACTAGTAAATGCTTTACAAGATTATTCATACTTGGTTAGTTAATAAATACATTAACTAATATTAACTGACCATTATTGTAAAAAATGTTACCAATTACATTATATTGAATAAGCAGAATCAAGAATATGAGTGTCTCGATTCTAAATTTATTCAAATAATTGCTTCTGGTGCAGCGTGGTTTAATTTGTCACACTGACTGTAATCATTTAAATGACTCTGAATAGAAATTGGCTTTGTGTTGTAGAGGGAGTGTTTTGAATCGAACTGAATTATGATAGGAAGTTCATTAGGATTAATGTATATTGCATAACACGTTGACTTCCTGAACTGGAACACAGTTGCCAGGGTGAAAATCAATACGTGCTTGAAACTCCCATTTGTCAACTCTTTACAGCACCTTTCTAAAATCTTTATGTTGGTGCAGAGGTGTGTCATGGTGGCATATCTCATGCCAAGACATTTTTCACAAGCAACTATTACCAGGAGATGTGCCTTCAGCATTTCAAGATATTATCAGTCATTCTTGTCTGTTACAGTAAGTATGGGGTTTAGGAATTTGACACTCCTCATTTCTAAGTTAAGTGAACACTTAACTAGAAGTTTGTAGTCTGAAAATTTGCTAATGATAGACAATGGAGATATACTGTATTCCCTCATATGATAAGTTTCCTAGCAAAAGCAAAAATTAGGTCATAAGATTGTGGATAGGGTGTCACGGTGGCGCAGTGGGTAGCACGATCGCCTCACAGCAAGAAGGTCGCTGATTCGAGCCCCGGCTGGGTCAGTTGGCATTTCTGTGTGGAGTTTGCATGTTCTTCCCATGTTCGCGTGGGTTTCCTCTGCATGCTTCGGTTTCCCCCACAGTCTAAAGACATGCACTATAGGTGAAATGAATAAACTAAATTGGACGTAGTGTATGTGTGTGAATGAGTGTGTATGGGTGTTCCCAGTGTTGGGTTGTGGCTGGAAGGGCATTCGCTGTGTAAAACATATGCTGGATAAGTTGGCGATTCATTTCGCTGTGGTAACCCCTGATTAATAAGGGAACTAAGCCGAAAATAAAATAAATAATTGAATGATTGTGGATAGCACTCCAGCATTCAGTGCATTTCTACAGCAATTTGAACAGTTTAGTGCAAGTTGCGACTTGTGGTGGTTTCCCAATCTCATTCCCCTGCCTTCTGTCAAGTTTTATCTTTCTGTGACTGTACTTTTAAAAAATAGGACTAAAAACCTGCTTTCTGAACTAAATCTTATTAATTATGACATTTATTTTATTTTTTTTATTTAAAAGATTTTATGAATCTTTAAAGGTGGTCCTTTTAAATTGAAAGTTTATTAAATATGATGTTGGATATTAAATTTGATTCATTTAAATTTATCATGTACCACTTTTATTTTAGAACATAAACAGTATAAAAGTTTGTATTTAATCCTGCCAAATGAAAAAATGTGATTCATTTGATAATACATTTTTATAATAATGCTTTTTAAAATTCATTTATTATCGGAGAATCCTCAAATAAAGATCACCAGTTCCACATTTTGATAAAATACATTCAACTTTTGTGAGCACAAAACTAAAGCTAAACACCCCCTCCCCAAATTAAACAAACAGAAAAAAATAAATTAAAAACTAAACTAAACTCAAACAAACAAAACAAAAAAAACTAAAGTAAAACAAACTCTAAACTCTAATTAAACAAAAGACTAGACAAAATTAAACTAAAACAAAAAACTAAACAAAACAAAACCCAATTTAAACAAAAATAAACAAAAATAAAACAAAAAATTTAACTAAAAAACTAAACTAAAACAGAAAACTAAACAAAAAAACTCAAATTAAACAAAACAAAAAACTAAACTAAAAAACTAAACTAAAACAAAAACCCAAATTAAACGAAAAACAAAAAGCTAAACTCAAAAAATTAAAATAAGCATAACATGAATGCTGATATTTAAATCCAATCCTAAATCCCTATATTCCTATTTCTCCTATAGTTTCTTTTTACTGTCTTAATAATCAAAGGATTGTCTCTTTTATTTCCTCTATGCACACAAAAAGAAAATGTAAAAAACAAAACTGATATGCAACAAGACATCATGATCTCTTAAAAAGGACCACATTCACATGTCAAATCAGTAACTACCACATACCCTTTAAAACATAAAATTTACAAATTGTAGTGTTCTGGAAGTACTCATGACTATATGGTGTGTCATTTCAGCACCAGAGATGGGACCGGACTTTTGGCGCATTTTACAAGAGGATCCTGCTAGGAATGTGACAAACGTTACACTGATCTTTAAGGTTGGTGAAGACTTGATTGGCTTATTCTGGCAGAAATTTAACGTGATGTAAAAAGTGTGAGCTTGAATGTTTTGTCATTTTTTAGCAGCCCATTCTAGCAGGAGATCCAAATAGCTGCGTGGAGGATTTAGTGATTAAACACCAGGCCTCAGGTGGAGTCATGTGGTCAAATGAAACAACCTTGGCTCGGTTTCACTCATTCCAGTGGAGGAAGGAAGCGCACACAGTCACCGTGATGTCTCGCAACGCTTTGGGCATTTCCACATGGAACAGAAACATCACGCTCTTACGTCAAGCCAAACGTGAGCTGACATGCTGATCCTGTAACAGCACACAGGATTTCTGGTGTTTTTATTTGATGAAAACAGTTTTGTTTAGCTTATTTGTCTGCCTGTTGACTGTGTTTTAATTCACCATGTGCTAATTTTTCTAAGAAACTGTTTTGATTAAAGCTTAGGGTTGGAAAAAATGTGCACATATTGACATAGTACATTATTAGTTATTTCATATTTAGAGTACAAAGAAAGATAATGCTTATTTTGTTCCTGCTTGTTATTTGAAGTTCCTACACCCTAAGGCAGGGGTGTCCAAACTCGACCTTGGAGGGCTGGTGTCCAGGAGAGTTTAGCTCCAACCCTAATCAAACACACCTGGACCAGCTAATCAAGCTCTTACTAGATATACTAGAAACTTTCTGGGAGGAGTGTCGAAGCAAGTTGGAGATAAACTCTCCAGGACATTGGCCCTCCAGGAATTAGTTTGGACACTCCTGCACTAAGGGCTCTATTTTAACGATCTAGGTGCAAAGTCTAAAGAACATGGCGCAGACGCATTACGGGTGTGTCCGAATCCACTTTTGCTATTTTAAGGATGAAAAAAAATATGCTCTGCGCCCTGGCACATTGTCTAACAGGGTTGTGCTTATTCTCTTAATGAGTTATGGGTGTGTTTTGAGCATAACGTGCATTAAACCAATCTCATCTCCCATTCCCTTTAAGAGTCAGTTGCGTCGCGCTATGGTGCATTTGCTATTTACATGGCATACTTTGTAAGTGGAAAAACTGAACGCTTCACTAGCGAGAAAACCGTTAAACAGACCATCGGCAGTATGAGGATAAAGAACAAACCTCCTCCATTCGGCCTCTTTACTTTCTTTTTACTTGACTTTTACTCCTGTGCTTTACTCCTTTACTTTCGTGGATAAGGAAACGATGTTGTACGCACCACTGAAGACATCCATTAGCCTACATATTTAATATAGTTTGTTAAAGAGCCCCTATTACACATTAAAAAGGGTCATATTTCGGTTTTATGGGTCTACAACAACATACTGATATGCATGCAAGGTCAAAAACACTTCCATGATCTTATAATATGCATTTATTTTTACCTTATTATTCCAGCGACTCCCATATGAATCGTTCAGCGATTCATTTATTCCCAAACCCCTCCTTAGCGCGAAGCTAATCTGCGCTGATTGGATCGATGACAGCCTGTTGCGATTGGTCAACAGCGTTCAGCGCGAGACAGTAAAATGCCCTGCGCGGTTTATCAAGCCCCCAGGTCGCTAACATTGGTATAGGATCCGCAGCGGACGCCCGAAACACGCTTCATAGTAAACTTACTAACACCACAGTAAACAGGACCCGGTTCTCAACAGTGTTATTCAGACACCTCAGCGCCGAAAGCAGTGCAGTTAAACACCACAAACGCATTTAAATCCGTAAACAAAGCCGCACGCGTCGCATTTTAAACGTGGCATTAGTTGCGATATGGGAATATAAAGAGTTAACCTGATACAGTACAAGCGGTTATAAGTTACAACACAATTAAATACATACTTTACAAGCTAGAGAAAACAAGGAGGCAGCTATTTACTTACACTTATGAAATGTGTCATGGGCCAGGTCTGATTTCATTAATTATCTTTCATTTTAGAGCTTTTCTCCCTTCTCAGCTGTAGATCATTTCTATTTGCAATCATTGCTGTGGCACCTCTTGCCTGAGGTGTTGTATGTTCTCAGGGCTTACCTGTACTCTGCTTTGCCCAACGATCACATCCCCAGCCGGGGAGTTGTAGCGCTTACCAGCGCTCCTCCTCTGTCCTCTGACAAGCTATCTTTGCGGGCTCCCATCACCTTTCCAGTGCTGTGCACCAGCCCGAAGCCCATTGTGCAGCAGCCTGTCTTTGTTTGACTTGTAATAAACTGTCCTTATTTTGCACGTGTTACACCAAATTCTGTGACCTTCATATTCTGTGACCTTAGTAGGTGCTGTTCTCACTGTTTGGCTTGAACTCGCTCCCACATCTAGATTGCTGAAGCACTTCTTCGCGCCAAACACATCTTGCACCTTATTGCACCTGATGTATGATAGGGCCCTAAGTGTTTTTCACAGCGAAATGATAAAAATTTGCTTTTCATTTGAATTAATAATGTCCCTCTTTTGTTTTTTTAGGACGATGTGTGCGTTTGTTCAGTGCAGTTGCAAATGTGAGCTGTGTGCATCTCTCCTGGAGCCTGTTATCTGATCAGCCGGTGCCTCAGTCATTTGTTATTGAATGGTTAGACCTGAACAAAGACCCCGAAAAGGATGTGTCTCTCACAGAAAGAATACAGTGGGTCAGGGTTGAGTCCAGATCGAGAGATCTTTCTCTTTGCCGTATGTTATTTACTTTATATTACTCATTTTGTCATATCAGCACGTGCTAAGAATGCTGAAAGACAAGACTGTCCTCTCGTCTTTGACAATATAATTTGTTTTTATGCAGGTCGTTTTTATGGCTCAGAGGAGTTCACCTTGTATCCAGTGTTCGCGGATGGTGAAGGGGAACCGGTTCGATATACAGGTGGGTTTTACCGCAGTGACATCAACTAAAGCATTGACGTCATCGTTTTTTCTCTAGTAAAGTAATTTTTATGCATATGTGGTGCATAGAAAAGTGGTTTATGTGCATTGAGTGCATAAATCTATTGCATATCTAAAAGATAAGTTTCACATTTAATTTAATAGTGCTCTAAAATAGTGTTTCCCAGCCCTGTTTCTAAAGGCACACCAACATACATACATTTTAAACCTGTTCCTAATCAAACACACCTGAAACAACTTATCAGAACATTAGAAGAGACTCCAAAACCTGAAATGAATGGGTCAGATAAGGGAGACATCCAGAATATGTACTGTTGGTGTGCCTCCAGGAACAGGGTTGGGAAACACTGTTCTAAAATTATTATATATGATTATCCAATGAAAATCTATAAAAATCATATTGATTTGAGTGAAGTGTTTTTTAACTGTTTTTGATTTGTCATTTTGTCAGCTACGAGGGGTGATCCTGCAGCGTATATACTGTTACTGATCATCGCCTTCCTGTCAGTGGTGCTGTTTGTCACGCTGATGATGTCACAGAACCAGTAAGACCTAAAACTGTTTTCTTTTGGCCAAGATTAAGATATTCACAGCATCATATTTTGAATCTTAGGGATCTGGCAATTGCCTCACTTGATTTTGATATATAGAATTAAAGGGTTAGTTTTCCCAAAAATAAAAGTTTGGTTATTATTTACTCACATTCATGTCATTCCAATCCTCTGACACCTTGTTCCAAAACTAAAAAAACAAACATTTTTTTTTAAAATATTAAGATATTTTAAATAAAATCTGAGAGCTCTTAGGGGTCTCCATCAAGAGCAAGGGTAACAAGACCTTCAAAGCCCAGAAAAGGAACCAAAAACGATGGTTCAACTATAACCAAACGAAGCTCCAAGAACACTTTTGTGCACCAAAAAAAAAAAAAAAAAAACAACAACTGCAAAAAAACACCACATGGAAGGATTTTTGGTTCTTTTTCTTGACTTAAAACATCTCAGGATCATTGGAGGGTCATAGAGCTTTCAGATTTAATCGAAATATCTTAATTTGTGTCCCGAAGATGTAAGACGTTGTGAGGATATTGGAACATGTGAGTAAATAATAAAATGATTTTCTTTTTTTTTTTTTTGGTTGAACTAATCCTTTAAAATGACAATTAAACCTAAAGTCATTGGTAGGCCCACATGGAATCTGCGCACACAGAATTCTGCAGATTTTTAGCCAAACATTGATTCTGTTTAATTACTTGTGTAAATGTGTGTAAATTTATATTTATTCAGATTTTAAAATAAATTTCAGTAATATTATTAACTAATGTATACATATTCATATAATATAATTTTTTACAATACAGTTTGTAAAGTAATATTTTTTGTCTTTTAATAGATATATTATATGAGATACTTGTTTTGTTTACCAAATAAGTGGATCTAATTGAATTTGCAAATAAAATTTAAAAGGTATTATTATTTATTTTATATATTAAGAATTTAGTTATGATACTCCCAAAATCATTCTGCATAAATCCACAGATTTTTTACAAAATTAAGTGCAGAAATAGCAAAAAATGTCGACAGATTCAGTCTGGCCCTAGTCATTGGTAACTTCCATTATGGCTGTATTTATGAGTGTAATGTTATTCTTAGTTATTCATTGATATCAGGCTGAATTATAAGGTGCAAGTATATGACTTCATAAATCACTGATGACTATTTTAATTGCTTTTGCAAATTGACTACCATAACAAAGAACACAGCCATATCACCCTGCAGCCCAAGACCGGTTACTCACTGAAGCTAAGCAGGGCCGAGCCTGGTCAGTACCTGGATGGGAGACCACATGGGAAGACTAGGTTGCTGTTGGAAGTGGTGTTAGAGAGGCCAGCAGGGGGCGCCCAACCTGTGGTCTGTGTGAGTCCTAATGCCCCAGTAAAAGTGAAGGGGACACTACACTGTCAGTGGGCGCCGTCTTTCGGATGAGACGCTAAACCGAGGTCCTGACTCTCTGAGGTCATTAAAAATCCCATGGCACTATTCGTAAAGAGTAGGGGTGTAACCCCGGTGTCCTGGCCAAAGTCCCTCAATCGGCACTTACCCATCATGGCCTCCTAATCATCCCCATCCACCGAATTGGCTCTATCACTGTCTCTTCACTCCACCAATAGCTGGTGTGTGGTGAGCGCACTGGCGCCGTTGTCCTATGGCTGCCGTCGCATCATCCAAGTGGATGCTACACATTGGTGGTGGTATGGAGAGACTCCCCTCATGATTGTGAAGCGCTTTGGGTGTATGGCCATACACAATAAATGCGCTATATAAATACAAATTACATTACATTACATTACAAGTATATAAATGCATGAATAATCACACATGTTATTTTAGCCCAGACACTAAATGAGGCACAGCTTTATACACATGACAGAACCCCCGCTGTCTCTTTGTTTACCAATAGATAAAGAGAGTAAAACCAAGGCTAAATAAAATTTGGCCTGACAAAATTCTTTAGAAAACAGTCAAAACGTGCGGTGGTGGGACATGCTTTTACATCAACAGGAGGTGGTGTACGGATGTAACTGTGTTAAAGAAGATGTGCTGTGTGGAAGATGTGGAAGTACTTTTCATTAACTGCAAGCTGTTTTACGCAAGGGAGTTTTCCTCGTTCATTCTCATCGGTGTTTACATTACACCGCAAGCACACGTGAGTACTGCGCTGCAACAGCTGGCTGATCTGATCACAGAGACTGAACAACGACACCCAGACTCTGTTTTTATCATTCTCGGTGACTTTAATCAGGCAAAACTCACACATGAGCTGCCTAAATTCAAACAGCACATCACATGCCCCACCAGAGACAATAACATTTTGGACCATTGCTACACCACAATAAAGGATGCATATCGCTCCGTCGCCAGAGCAGCTCTAGGACTCTCTGACCACTGCCTGGTTCATCTCATACCAACTTACTAGGGATGCAACGATTAACCGGTTTCACTATTAACCGCGCTTTAATTCGTCACGGTTAATTAATCGTAAAGGCTTCTCAACACCGCGTTTCTGCACAGAACAAAACTGCAGCAACCAAACAAAGGTATGCCAACTGTGCGCTAGTTTGTACACCAAGACTAATAACCACGCACACTGGATTAACTATGAATAAGGCTATTATCTAAGGCAAGTTCGTGTAAACGCCCACACGCTTTTCAGCCGCGCCTAGTTGAGATGACAGGCAGATGTGTGACTACGAGAACTGCAAACGGCTGAAGTTTGGGGAAGAAGCAATGAAAAGTACACAGGTTTGCAAACCCATTTAAAGGTACAAATAATGGTGCTGATGAGCGCATGTTAATACGAGAGAATGTTAATCCGCCAGCCGAGATCAATCGAGTGATTTCGGAGAGTGCTGGAAAACTCGGAGTGGATCAACTGTTTAATGGCCCGAATCTCCATGCGTTGCATTCACTGCGTGTTCAGCGCAAATGAACGCTAAATATAAATTCTAACACAGTATAGTCTATGCAATATTGACTATACAATAGGGACTTTGGTATAGTATATACCTGTAAAAACAATAGTGCAAAATGTATATTTCTAACTGCAATGCTTCATTTTTGCTTGACGCAAACCACACATTTATGTCAATGTAACAGTTGGACTTTTTATAGCAGATAACTCACATTTAAGCACATTCAAGGCAGCATGATAATGAGAAATGTAATACATTGTTAGTATTTTTGTCATCAGAGTCATCATTAATATTTTATAAATATTAGACATTCATTTTGGAATTATTGCACAAATATCAATGTCATAATAGAATTACTTAGTTTATGTTTTTTGTTAGTCCTGATTGATGTTCTTTTCAAATACATAAATCTGTTAATATTTAATATTCAGTGGTGCTCATTCATTTTTGCTGGGTGCTCCTACATTTTTTCTGGTGCCACCAGTGCTACCAAGTAAAAAAGTTAATTTCGAGCCCTGCATTAGACAAATACAATTTTTTTTATTCTCATTTTTATTTACTTACTCATTGTTTTGTCATTTATTTACAGCGTAAAATTTGTTTAAAGTTTTATTTGTTTTATTTTTAAGCACAAAGAGAAAAATTGCACTATTGTTTGTTTTTAATATTATTATTATGTGCTGTATTATTTGGTTACTGAGCAGCAATAAACAACACTTAAAAATATAAGGAGATTTCATGTGATTTTCTAAACTAGTCGTGTTTTGAAATTAATAAATGCATAATAATTGTGATAACCGTGAAACCGTGATTATTTCTCAGACTATAATCGTACAACCAAAATCTATAATCGTTGCATCCCTACAACTTACAGGCAAAAATTAAAACTACTACGCCAGTATTAAGGACTGTTAAGAGATGGACCAACGACAAAGAGCAGGTCTTACAAGCCTGTTTTGAATGCACGGACTGGAGTGTTTTTGAAGCTGCAGCCACCGACCTGGACGAGCTCACAGACACTGTAACATCATACATCAGTTTCTGTGAGGAGTTATGCATCCCTACCAGGACCTACTTATCATTTAACAATGATAAACCATGGTTTACACCGAAACTTAGACAGCTTCGTCACGCAAAAGAGGATGCCTACAGGAGTTGGGAAAGGTTTTTTGTACAATCAAGCCAGGAACACACTGACAAAGGAGATTGGTTTTCTGTCAACGACCCTGCATCAGTGTGGAAAGGCCTGAAAGACATTACCAACTTTAAGACACCATCCCCCAGCATCGACAGCAACAAACATCTTGCAAACAAGCTGAATACGTTCTACTGTAGATTTGACACCTCTGACCAGACACCCCACACCCGCCCGGACCATCTCCCTACACAGCGATCAACACCCCCAGCCATCTCCCTCTCCCCCTTGCACTTTAGATCAGTGAGGATAATGTGCGTCAGATATTCTGTAAACAGAAGAGACGGAAAGCACCAGGCCCAGACGGTGTTTCACCAGCCTGTCTGAGAACCTGCGCCGACCAGCTGGCTCCTATTTTCACACAGATCTTCAACAGATCACTGGAACAGCGCAAAGTTTCATCCTGCTTCAAATGCTCCACCATCATCCCAATACCAAAGAAACCAAAGATCACAGGACTCAATGACTACAGACCTGTTGCCCTAACATCTGTGGCCATGAAGTCATTCGAAAGACTGGTGCTAGCATATTTAAAGGACATCACTCGACCTTTGCTGGACCCCCTGCAGTTTGCCTATAGAGCAAACCGGTCTGTGGATGATGCAGTCAACATGGGACTGCGTTATACCCTACAACATCTGGACAAACCAGGGAACAACGCAAGGATACTGTTTGTGGACTTCAGTTCTGCCTTTAACACCATCGCCCCATCACTGCTCGAGTACAAACTGACTCAGCTGTCTGTCCCCAGCTCTGTCTGTCAATGAATCACCAGCTTTCTGACAGATAGACAACAGCTAGTCAGAATGGGCAAAATCACATCCGACAGCCGCACCATCAGCACTGGTGCCCAACAGGGATGCGTTCTCTCCCCGCTGCTCTTCTCCCTGTACATCAACGACTGCACCGCAAAAGACCCCTCCATTAAGCTCTTGAAGTTTGCGGATGACACTACTGTTATCAGCCTCATCCGAAACGGTGACGAGTCTGCATACAGACAGGAGGTGGAGCGGCTGGCTTTATGGTGCAGATACAACAACCTGGAGCTGAATACGCTCAAAACAGTGGAGATGATAGTGGACTTTAGGAGAAACCCCCCTGCACTCCCCCCACTCACCATCATGAACAGCACTGTAGCGGCAGTAGTGTCATTCAGGTTCCTGGGCACCACCATCTCTCAGGATCTGAAGTGGGACATTCACATAGACTCTATTGTGAAGAAAGCCCAGCAGAGACTGTACTTCCTTCGTCAGCTAAGGAAGTTCAACCTGCCACAGGAGCTGCTCGTACAGTTCTACTCAACTGTCATCCAATCCATCCTCTGCACTTCAATCACCGTCTGGTTCAGCTCAGCTGCCAAGACTGACGTCCATAGACTACATCGAATAGTCCGGACTGCTGAACGAATCACTGGCACTACCCTTCCTACACTTCAAGAACTGTACTCTTCCAGAGTGAGTAAAAGGGCTCGCAAAATCACTCTGGATGCCTCACACCCAGCACACTACCTGTTCGAACTGTTACCATCTGGTCCGCGCTACAGAGCACCAAGCACAAAAACAGCCAGACACAGGAAAAGTTTCTTTCCTCAAGCCATTACCTCATGAACAGTTTAATATTCTCCTACTGTGCAATAAACGTGCAATACTTTCTCATACGCAATTGTACACAGCACCTTATGACAATATACAATGCAATACTTTCTCCATTCGCATTGGTACACAGCACCTTATATAACTGTATATTTACAACATATCTGTACATACAATTCAACATCCAGATATTTTTGACTTACTGCATCTCTGTTTAATGTTTATCGCCTTTTTCTTTTCTCGTATTTAATTTTGTGTTGTCACTTTATGTACACTGGAAGCTTCTGTAGCCAAAACAAATTCCTTGTGTGTGTGAAGAATGTAATGTAATGTAATGTGTATTTATATAGCGCATTTATTGTGTATGGCCATACACCCAAAGCGCTTCACAATCATGAGGGGGGGGGGGTCTCTCCACACCACCACCAGTGTGTAGCATCCACTTGGATGATGCGACGGCAGCCACAGGACAACGGCGCCAGTGCGCTCACCACACACCAGCTATTGGTGGAGTGAAGAGACAGTGATAGAGCCAATTTGGTGGATGGGGATTATTAGGAGGCCATGATGGGTAAGGGCCGATTGAGGGACTTTGGCCAGGACACCGGGGTTACACCCCTACTCTTTACGAGAAGTGCCATGGGATTTTTAATGACCACAGAGAGTCAGGACCTCGGTTTTTAACGTCTCATCCGAAAGACGGCGCCCACCGACAGTGTAGTGTCCCCTTCACTCTTACTGGGGCATTAGGACTCACACAGACCACAGGTTGAGCGCCCCCTGCTGCCCTCTCTAACACCACTTCCAACAGCAACCTAGTTTTCCCATGTGGTCTCCCATCCAGGTACTGACCAGGCTCAGCCCTGCTTAGCTTCAGTGAGTAACCGGTCTTGGGCTGCAGGGTGATATGGCTGTGGCTATGAGAGATGATAAGATCAGTTCTATGATAAGAACACTTGGCAATAAAACTGATTCTGATTCTGATTCTCAAGTTGGTTTATCTAGATCACCTTTAAACTAGAAGAACACATTCAGAGAAATTTAAGATGTTTGTTTGATGCTATAGTATATACTGATTTTGTTAGAGCAAGGCATTGTAAGTTGGTTTGTATGGATATGCAATATTTAAAATACAAAATATTGATGATAAGTACATAAATGGGATTACAGTGTGAATACAAATATACAGTATAACATAAGTGAATTGCAATGCAGTAATTTGCTTGAGTGTAAGTATTTCCCAAGATCTAACAGAGATAACGACAACTGTATGGCAACTAATACTAACATAGTATTGCTTTTCTGACAAGACTAGACTAGACGCTCTGGTAATATCATCACCACAAAGATATGTGTACAAATGCTTAATAAAAGGAGTAGTGTAGAAAGTTAAATAATTAAATATGTACAATATAAAAATATGCATTTATCACAGTAAAATCCTGCCAAAATTAATTATCATATAATCCATAATCTTACAGGATGAAAAAACTCATGTGGAAGGATGTTCCAAATCCCAACAAGTGCTCTTGGGCCAAAGGAATGGACTTCAGGCAGGTTAGTGTGACCAACTGTTATATAAACATATTAGATTCAAGAGACAGAAGATTTTTTTACCTGGTTGGGTGATCACCTTGCATGTAGTATCTAAGCTCATGTATGATCATAAAAATCTGTTTTAAAAACAAACCAATTTTTTTGAAAAGGTTAACAGCAAGTAAGGGCACGCACTGCAAATTTTAGAATATGTACTGTAAATAAAATTCACACTGAATAAAGTGTCGATGATTTGTGTTTTAGTTATATGTTTGTGTTATACAGTAGGTGCTGTATGTAAGTTTTTGACTCTTCTACAGCATAAAAACACCATAATATGTTTGCAGATATTTAAGAAACATGCTAAGTGAGCATTCTTGTTTATCTAAAAACAATGCTGAAGTCCGATATTCTGCTTTGAAAATGTGTTTTCCATGCCGGAATGCTGTCTTTGTTTTGGTTCTTTTCACCCGCACAATACCAGTTTAGCCAATTTTATTTAAGCACCTCGGAAATCCGCATATTTCATTCATTCATTCAGAAAGGCTCTCAAAGCATGCGTCTGTGACCGAAATGCGACCTCCAGTGGACAATAGCAGACTCCAAAATGAGACACAGATTCAAAATGAGTTTCACATGGGGTGGTTATTAATTAGCAAATAATATAAATATTACAAATGTAAACATTAGGTGAGCAGGTTACATTGTAATTCCATGGCTTAACAACATGCTACGTGACGAGATTTGCAGTGATAAGCAATTTTGGCTGTTTGCACCAAACGAAACACCACAGAAATTTAAATACAGCCATTCAGAAGCACAGAATATGCACTCACTCACTAAATGCTAAGGTTTATAATCTAATTAATACATATTAAATCTCTTTAACATTATTAAATGTAGATGCTGAATCACTGACGTGTGTTGGCTTGCACGGAGTCACAGTTCTAAAGTTCAGTTTTAAACGGTTTATTTTATTTTCAAGATCTGAGGTAAACTATCTGCTGCTGCTTTCAGCATATGGCAATAAATGTCATGTGAAATGGCATTCAAACTCACATTACTGGCATTTAACACTTAATAAAGACATGAGATGTACCTCAGGTGATCACTGTCAGTTTTCTGTTGTTCAGCAAGAAATAGAAGCCATTTCTAATATATCAATTCGAGTTGTTTCAATATTTTCCATATTAAAAACTCCTTTTAATATGGAAAATATCCCTTCTATCGTGTGTCGTTGCTTTTATTTAGAACACGATTTAAATCAGCATTGTTGGTCCTCAATCTAGCAATCTGCGCTTGGTTTGTTTTGATCCAGGAACGCAATACCTAGTTCAACCACTGGGTGTCAAATTTACACACTACACCTTTAAATATGCACCAATCGTCATGATTTCATCCACCTTTTGGAATATTGTATAAAAATGCTTAATGGAAACGCCAAGATGTGTATACATTTTTAAAAATGCACATAAAAACTTTTTTTGTAATTGTTAATAAGGGTTTTTTCACCTTTTTATTAGACAAGACAATGGAGAGTAAAGACAGGAGGCAAAGAGAAGGGAAGGATCAGCAAATGACCTTGAGCTAGGAATCAAACTCGTCGCTATGAGAACCTCAGTGTTAAATGTCAGTGTACTTAATTGCCAGGCTATTGTTGCTGACTAGGATAAATTTTTAGTGTGATAAGAAAAAAATATGTGCATAAACTGCAATGGAACAAATTGCAGATTTGTTCCATTGTTCCGTATTTGTTCCATTTGGACAAACTAGCAGATTGACCACATTGCACAGCATCTGAATTGTTGTTTTGGCCATTCTAAAAACCCATAGCCAAAATCTGTCATCAAAGTGGTTTGCTATTAGTACATTGTAAAACCCAAAAAGGTAACTCAAACCATTTGAGGATACCGATTGCAACAAACCATTTAAGTTCAAAAACTAATCTGTACCGTGAACTTAATCCAGTTGAGTAAACAAAGCAATTTGAGCACAGTAAAACCCAATAAATGAAAAGAACCAACTGAGTACTGCAAAACTTAATAAGTTAAGGCAACTCAAACCGTTTGAGTTAAAAACTAATCTATATGAGTACTGTGAACTTACTCCATTTAAGTTGAAGTAATGAGGTATTTATTTACCACATTACCTTCAACACTGAGTTCAAAACTCTTTTCAAATGAGTAGAATTAACTTTCAGTCAATTTTGAGTTAACCACACTCATTTCATTTGATAAAGTTGACTGTTGGGTTTTACAGTGTACTTTTCAGAACTTTCTTGAGTTGCTACTCTCCCAAAGAGCGGTCTTACGCATCTAAAAGCCACCATGCGCTCATTGTGTTGTCTTTATCTTCTGAGGTGGCTTATCTTCTGGATATTCCAGTTTGAGCATAAGTTTATTTTGCACGTTTGAATGAAAACAGCTAAAGACAATGAACGAATAAGCCAAGGACGCCTGGTCAATTAAGCAGAGCGCACATAATATAAACTCAAAATGGTTCATCAAATAGATGGTTCATGAAACGGTTCAAAAATGGATCATCAGATGTTTCTGATCCCTTGCAGATTGACACCATGGAGAGCCTGTTCCCTCATTCAGAGGGTCTCACTGCCTGTCCACTGCTGCTGGTCTCTGAGAGCATCTGTGAAGTGGAAATCATCGAGAAACCTCATCCTCTCACCATTGAACATGTAAAAGACAATGAAGTACTTCCCTCCGGGGACAAGACAACCACAGACTCTGGCCTTCAGGGAGACTCTTCTGAAACTCTGGAAGCATCTACTGCTGCTCCCACTCCAGAAACATCAGGCCAGTCTTCAGTCACGTACTCCACCATCCTCCTCTCCGACCAGCCCAGCCAACTTCAAAAGCAGCAGGAGAGTCTCAGCAGCTCCAGTGACGAAGGCAACTTCTCTGCCAACAACTCTGACATTTCCGGCTCCTTCCCTGGAGGACTTTGGGACCTGGAGAACAGCAATCCTCGCCATTCCAGCTCCTACAACTCTGTGGAAGAGTTTTCGGAAACATCAGAACATGATTATGAAGTTTCGGAAAACACAGGTGTAGTTAAAGACCTCTATTACCTCGAGATGGCTGAAGAAGAAAAAGAAGAAGAAGAAGAAGAAGAAGAAGAAGAAGAAGAACCAGAGGAGGGTCAAAATAAGAATGAAAGAGTTATGAGCGTAAATCACAGACCTCTTCTGGAAAGCCAAAATTCCACAGCCAGCAATTCCAATAGCATGTCTCACAGCATTCCTCTTTATCTGCCTCAGTTTCGGAGTGAATGTATTAATCCACCGTGAAATATTGAGTGGAGAGCAGCACCATCTTGTGGTAACGTGACATAATATTGTTCTTCACTGGATGGAGGTTCATACAATGCCTGCATCAAATTGCTTTTTTCCCTCCCAAATGAGATATTTTTTTCTTTAAGCTTCAGGTAGCACGATTTAAAGAAATGAATCTTGTTAAATTGTGATTCAAAAAGCAATTCATTATTTTTTTTAAGCAGGATTTCTGTGCTTCTTTGTAAGCCTGCACAGTTTGGCTTGTCAAATGTGATTATATATCACTTTACATAAAATAATAACTATTATTACTGAATAAACAATATTAAACAAAATAAGAAATGTTTTAATGGCAATTTGACAACGCCGTAAAATAAAAACATTCTATTTGAGACAATAATCAAACATTTTACTTATAATAGTAATAATAATAATTCTTTACATTTATATAGCGCTTTTCTGGACACTCAAAGCGTTTTACACATTTTTCGGGGGCATTCTCCTCATACACCACCAGTACAACAGTAAAATTAAAGCACTTATCTCCTCTATTTTTTCCATTCTCAAGCCATCAGCTGCAGGATATTTCTGTTTAATTGACAACAGCCCGCTTCTCATTACATGTTTGAGAAAATGTTGGCACATGGCGCATTGTTTTTTTCACAGTGCAGGTTAAAAGTGAACCAAACTTACTGTTGAACAGCTGCAGAGATCAGTTCATGTGAAGCCTGTGTGAACAGTTCACTCTAAAGTTCATTCTGAAGCACCAGCACATATCATTTTGATTAATACACAACCTTTGACAATTGCACTAAACTATTTAGCGACATCGGTTTTGATCACCTGAGCAGTCCTAATTTACTCAATCTGCACCAAAATCGACGTACAATTCTTTTAAGAGTTCACACTTAGCTGATGATTGGTTCTAAAGCTTGTTTGGCATGCTGTCCCAGGAAAGAGCCCTGAGCTCATAAGATCCTTGAGCCCAGGGCTCCCTCCCGTTTGCAAGGCAAGAGGGGAGTTTGAGCTCAGGTAGATCTCGAGAACTCCCCTGCTGTAGTAGTTAATGAACAGATGCAACCCATCTAGGAAAGGAGGAGGAGTAGGCTAAAGATGATGAACAGAAGATGGCTGTTATATGGAACTTAGGGTATTTATTGTGGCTTAGGAATCGTCTGATTGGTGAATCATAAATTGAATAATGCAGGACCAGCTGGAAGCAGTCATAAGCACGTGATCCTCTCGAAATTAATTTATAAATAAACTTCACTGAGTAAAACAACCAAAATGTTCCTTTCACGATTTGCCTCCAGAAAACCCAGTAATTCGGATGACTTGATTATTATTCGTTTAAATCATCCCTGATACAGTATATATTATACCTTTGAAGGTTTACAGCCAGATCTCCTGGCCTCAGCTTATAAGAGTATCCAAGCACAGTTTAAGCTCCAAATGTCTCATTGATGGGTTGATGATCAGCCTGTCATATCTGAAACTCGCTGCTTTCCACCTTCATCACATGGAGCCTTTCATAAGTGAAGTGAAATCACATAAAGACCTCATGAACTTGAAGGAAGTGCTTTAGCAGGAAGACTGAAGAAGGAAGGACCTTGTTGTGGCTCTCTCAGTGTGGTGGTTTCTGTCGCAGTCACGGTTTTGTGGCTGTTTATGGATTTTTGGTGCTCCATCAAGTCCAGGTTTTCATAAGCGAATGGACATTTAAAGAGGCGTCCATCTAAATATCAGCTTTGTGAATAAAAACCTCTCATGTCTTCATTCACATCAGGCTTATTCGCTTCATATGAATGTATATTTTGTCAGTGAGGTCAGTGTTCTTTGAAAACTCAAATATTTTGAGTCTAAAAAAAATGTCACCTATTTTCAATGTATGGTATTTTTGGATGAAATGAGGGTTGAGTGTAACCCGGTGAATAAAACTGATTATATATGACAAGAGTATCTGTAAGAATGTGTGTACAGTACTATTCATGTATTTCTTGTCTATTTTTCTGGTCAGAATAAACTATTTATTGCAATTACGTTCAAATGTTATTTGTTTACTTGTGTTGCAACATTATTGTTCTTAATGCTGGGTAGTAACTGATTAGTCAGAATAAAATTGGACTTGCATTTATATATGTCATTGCATTTTAGGATGTTATCAGACTACAGTAACTTTTTAATAAATACATGATTATAGGCTATATTGCTTATACAACATTTATTCTCCTTCGGCTTAGTCCCTTTATTCATCAGGGGTCGCCACAGCGGAATGAAAACAGCAAACCATGCTTAATAATACAAGTTAAAATAATTTGAATTGATAAACATTAAAGCATTAAATCGAGTTATTAATAGAAAAATAAGCAATTTCTGTCCGATGTGACCAAAAAGTAATCTAAATCCAGAAGTATTTAGAGTAATTTAGGCCTATAGGTTACTTTAGAATGTAATCTAGATTACTTTACAGATTACAATTGTATCTTTTCATTTATTTCCTTCATGTAGCCTACCTCGTAAGTCACAGATGTGCTAGTAATCTACCAAGGATTGATTAAAAACAGAGATGTCTGAATTTTGAATGTGAGTTGTAAGAATCTGATATTTATTGCTGAAGAAAGCCTAGTCCGATTTGACCACATTAAAATTCTTAATTTAATTCTAAAGGTACTTTTCAGATTTTTCCTCTAAATAAAGATGATTTCTGCATTTGTACACTCAGACAGGTCCCTATATATATATATATATATATGTATATATATATATATATAAATCCCCTAATTATTAACTTGCCTAATTACCCTAACCTGCTATTTACCCTAATAATTAATCTAGTTAAGCCTTTTAATGTCACTAAGCTGTACAGAAGTGTCTTGAAAGATATCTAAAAAAATATTATTTTGTCATCATGACAAAGATAAAATAAATCAGTTATTAGAAATGATGTTTAGAAATGTGTTGAAAAAATCTGTTAAACAGAAATTGGGAAAAAAAATAAACGGGATCAAATAATTCTGACTTAAACTTTATATATATATAGTTTAAACAAAATTATTAATGCATGAACGACATATACAAAAGAATGCCAGAGGTGTACATAAAAAATATGAAAAAGCATAATTGAGTTTTATAAAAGTACAACAACAAAAAATAACAAATAAAGAAAAAATATATACATTACAAATAATGCTAGGTCTTGCTAACTCACAATAACTTAAATATGTCAAACAAATACACAACTTTTTTGTTTTTACTCCCCTTAATGGTATTTATGTAAATATCTACCTCTTTAAGTACCACTGAGACTGCTAAATTTACAACGATGGATATGAAACTCATTCATTCATTCATTTTCTTTTCGGCTTAGTCCCTTTATTAATCCCGGATCGCCACAACGGAATGAACCGCCAATTTATCCAGCATATGTTTTACACAGCGGATGCCCTTCCAGCTGCAACCCATTTCTGGGAAGGATATGAAACTTTGTAAGTAAAATCAAAAGATTAATAACATAAGCTTCATTTTCCAACTTCTTATCATTGTTCAAAAAACCAAAAATATCATATTCAGTAAAAAAAAAATGACAGCACTTTATCATATATAGACAGTTCCCCGTATAGCAAGTTTTTCCTTCGTCTGTTACGCAATGATGACGTTCATTATTGAACACAGACTACGCAGTAATAGCCAATGAGAAAGCGCGCGTCGTCAAACTGATTCCAAATTCACTGAAAAACTTCTGTACAAAAGTCGTGAATGCAGCAGTAACCGATGGCAAAAGCATAGTTAAAGCTGCGTATATGTTCGAAATATTGTCTAGGTTATCTGGTTAATTAATCACTCTCTGAAGGATAGTTCGCTAATCATCTTGTGTTTACAGTTTTACTGACTGAAAACGATATCCTATCTTCAGTCATGCAAGCAAAAAAAATCGGGAAACACACGCATATGTAGGCCTCATTTGATATGAATATTTTTGGTATCTTATTATTGTTTATTTACGCGCGAAGTGAGCCCTTTATAAGCCTTAATATGTAGGATAGATAGATAGAACTTTCACTTCTTCTAAGTAACCAACAGATGGCACTATAACACCGTTACACTGTTAAACGGCAACAGCTATTACATTTAAATCTGTTTAAATGCTATAGCATGGCAATATGTAGCCATGAACATAATCTATTATTGTAAATTTGTCTTCTTTTGATATAAACATGTATTTATAATGCAATATGTTTTTAGGTGTTTGAAATACAAATTGATATACCCCTGCTTGCAACTCTTTTTTCCAAGACATACAAAATATGAAATAAACCTTCATTTTTAAACTAATCAGAAGAACACACATCGCAATAACCATCTCAAAATATTTGTTCATTTTTAATATATTTCTTAATGTCAGCACATGGAACTTCAGGGTGCTTACGTGATGCATGTTTTGACTTGCTTTTCTGCATCAGTTAATGTGATTGTCTGTATGCTCAGTTTCCTAAACATTGACTTATCTTTAAGAAGGAAAACTAACTGAATCCAGTAATGGTTTAATCAAAGGGTCATCTCTGATACTTGATGCCACCACTCTTTAATCTACTAAAGACAGCTTTAATGATCTCATTAGAGACAGGTCAGTTGGTCATGCGCTTATTCTTACATCCTGTTTATCCTTCTTAACTAACAGAAACATCTGTGATTTTAAAGAGTCCCTTGGCAGTCCTGTGTGAAATATTAAATATAATCCCTTGAAAGAAATAAGAAGTCTTATGTTCACCAAAGTGATATCTAATTAAAAATAGAACTACAATATTGTGCATCTGAAAATTTTAAATATTAATATTTGATTATTCAGTTTTTTTTTTTTGTTTTTTTTTTTCTTGTGATGGGATTTTTTTTAGTCTTCAGTTTTATATGGTCCTTCAGAAATATCTCAGAATTTGTTCTCCTTAATCATTTCTAGTTATTACTTTTATGTAGAAACAAATCATTTTTCCCCTGTGGTCCACTTGATTGTCAGTTATAGGAATTAGATCTAAATAAATCAAGATTAATTTTAACTAACAAAAAGCACCAACATTGATTACAACAGATTGATAAGCTCATAAGAATTTATGCTAAAGTGTGTTTGTTGGGTAGCTTGTGCTTGTGTTATATATATATATATGTATATATATATATATATATATATATATATATATATATATATATATATATATATATATATGTATATATATATATATGTATATATATATATATATGTATATATATATATATATATATATGTATATATATATATATATGTATATATATATATATATATATATATATATATATATATATATATATATATATATATATATATATACACATATATATATATATATATATATATATATATATATATATATATATATATATATATATATACATATATATATATATATATATATATATATATACACACACACACATATATACACACATATATATATATATATATATATATATATATATATATATATATATATATATATATATATATATATATATATATATATATATATATATGCATACAGGGAGTGCAGAATTATTAGGCAAGTTGTATTTTTGAGGATTAATTTTATTATTGAACAACAACCATGTTCTCAATGAACCCAAAAAACTATATATATATCAGCTGACTTTCTGTGATGGGTGTCCTGTGGTATCTGGCTCCAAGGCCAGGCCAATTAGTTTGTCACGGGGGCCAGTTCATGAAAAGCATCCCA
This sequence comes from Danio kyathit, assembly GCA_903798195.1. Lineage (NCBI taxonomy): Eukaryota > Metazoa > Chordata > Actinopteri > Cypriniformes > Danionidae > Danio > Danio kyathit. The sequence continues at coordinate 38,791,892 of LR812524.1, read as the reverse complement.
ATTGAAGGGCCGGAGAGATATGACTTGCAATATAAATGATGACACAACTGCATTTAAGAGCCAATTATGTATTTTTGCTCCTTTAGACACCAACGTTGTACTTGTCTACATTAAAATGTTAATATATTGTATTTTGAAACTATATAATATCACTGCATTGTACAATAAGTTTTTTTAACAAACATTCAAATGTTGTATTTCACAACACAACAAAATCAGTGTATTGCTTAAGTAGGCTTCTTCTACATTCAGATACGTTCATATGTTATGTTTTGAACTGCATAACAATTATGGATGCAACCATTATAGATTTTGGTTGTACGATTATATAGTGTGAAGAATAATCAGTGTTTCACAGTTATCACGTCTAATGTAAATTTAAGCTTTATATGAGCAAGATTTAGATCTGGACATCCCTAACTAATATTAAAAAACCTTTAAAAGGCATTTTCATTAGTAATAGTTTTTATGCAGATTTTCTGTGCTTATAGGGCTACACAATTTAATTATGTGTGTGTGTTTATAGAGAGGAACGGGAGAAAATAATATAATAATAATTGTTATGAAGGTCGGCGCCAATATTTATGTTTTCTGCTGCGTGCGCCCAGACAGCCGGGAGCGCGTTGCTCCGCTTGCGCCTGCATATTGGCATATATTCTTACGACATAACAAACTTGCGCGCGGGAAAGACGTGATATGGGAACGGCCCGCGGCTATAATTATTACAGTGTGCGTGCGTATTAGCTTCGGTGGACAAACTCGGAACTTTAAACTAGCACACAGTTGGCAACTTGGCGTAACTTTGTTCAGCAGTTTCATTTCATGCGGCAGAACAGAAATGCAGAAATGCGGCTTAGAGAAGCCTTTATGATTAATTAACCATGACGAATTAAAGCGCAGTTAATAGTGAAATCGGTTAATCGTTGCATCCCTAATAACGATATCAGTGCATTGTACAAAAGACCTTTCTACAAACATATTTAAATGTATTCGGCTGCTCTCGCCACTGTCAGGTGACTCACGCTCTGCGCAGCTCATGCTGTATTGAACAGACGCAGGTCACTTCATAACTATAGCGGCCGTTTTTTGACTGAACTAAATTTCTTTTTGATGTCTTGGTTACACTATTTGGAGGGCCAGAACAAATTGCCTCGGGGGCCGGGTTTGGCCCGCGGGCCGCCAATTGAATAGCCCTGCTTTAAGGTTTCATCATGTTCTTCAAATCATTCCTGAACAATGCGTGCTATTGAGTATTATTGAGTGGTGTACTGTACCTGACTCTGCGGCATTTTTTACTGTAGGTACAGTAGTTTACGTTTGTCAAATTTATATTTAAATGATCAGACCCACAGTTTCCAAGCAGAACATCACACTCCCTCCACTAATTTTGTGAATGTTGGTGCCATCAAATACATGGCAGTAAGCATGTAGTTTACTGTATAATGGTTGACAGATGTCATCATAGGTACTTTGACCAGTCGGCCCAGTATATTGTCTGCCCAGAATGCGGTGTGATGTGTAATGACACATGTCACTCATAATCATCATTAAAGTGTTGAGTTATTTGTGCCACACTAGACCAGATGGGATAGCCTTATTGTTCTTGTGCATTGATGAGTCCCATAACCTCTGATGTGAACGCTGTTTGGGAACATACCACAATAGTAATAGTATGGAAAAAAACTCATTGGGTGCCATCAACCAGCATTTTTCAAAATAACCTAATTTGTGTTCAACATAGGAAAAGAAACTCATAAAGACCACATGAGGTAGAGTAAATGATGAGGTAATTTTTGGGTGAACTCTTCTTTTAAGGTGTTTGCGTGTAATTTAGAAATATTGCTCTTTTCAGACCAGTTCTGAACTCTGTGCATCATTCAGGTAGATGGCAGGACTCAAAAGAGATGAAAAGCTAAAATCAGGATACCAAACATGGAATTAGTGTGTACTGTAGCAGATTGATTAGCTTTAACTTTTGAACAAAATCTTTAAGGCAGAATTTGCCTGTGGTGTAAATAATTTAGGACTTGAATGTATATCATTACAACAGTGGAGTTCTTGGACGGTTCCATTTTTTTTAGCTCTTTGTTTTTTTACAGATCTTCTTTTCGTCAATCACACCATGTCAAAAGTTACTAAAAACTATTAAATACACTGCATCCGAATGTCACAGCAGAAATCGAGACTCATCAGACCAGCTAACATTTTTCCGATTTCTTCTGCCAATTTTCTTCGGTCTTCTGCTGCTGTAGCCCATACCCCTCAAGGTTGGACGTGTTGTGCGTTCAGAGATACTCTTCTGCATACCTCGGTTATAACGAGTAGTTATTTGAGTTACTTTTGCCTTTCTATCAGCTCAAACCAGTCTGGCCATTCTCCTCTGACCTTTGGCATCAACAAGGCATTTGCACCCACAGAACTGATGTTCACTGAATATTTTCTCTTCTTTGGGCCATTCTCGGTATCAGATTAATGTTGTAATCTAATGTCATTGGGACGTTGCATTTTGTTTGAAAATGAAAATCGTGTTGACGTCAGAACCCTACGTCAGGCCGACGTCAATGTCTAAACTAAAATCAACCAAATATTAACGTCTAATGATGTTACAGCTTGACGTTGTGTGGAGGTTCCTAATATGACATCAATCAGATGTTGGATTTTGGTTGCCGTACCTGATGAATAAATGTCAGTATTTGACGTCAATATGACGTTGGTTTAAGATGTTGGATCGAAGTTGGATTTTGGTCACTTTCTAACAACCTAAAATCGACCAAATATCAACGTTATTTGACTTTGTTATTGGACATCAAAATAACGTTGTCCTTAGACGCTGGCTAGACGTTGAATTTTGGTCACCCGATGTCACAACCTAAATCTAACCTAATATTAACGTCTTATGACATTGTGTGTCTGCTGGGCAATAACTAAATGCACTACAGAATGTAACGTTTACACACACATGCACAAATTACATGTAAACACAGCTTTTTACAGTGTAATACTCACTACTCACTACTCACTACTCTTGAGTACTTTTGAAAGGGCTACTTTTTACTCATACTTTGTGTAATATTTAAAACAGATACTTTTACTCTACTTGCACTACATTTTTAGACAAGTAATAGTACTTTTACTTGAGTATGATTTTTCAGTACTCTTTCCACCACTGACAGTAATTTATTAGGAATTATTGTGAAAAATAGGAGAGAACGAGACAGGGAAGACAGCTAGTCACACAGTTTTTCAAAAAAGGTCACTTTTATCATAGTAGTTTGTAGCTAGTGTTGTCTTGAAGCTAGTTTTAATGTAACAAAATATAAAGTCACTCAGTTTCTCAGCCTAATGTTTATCCAATGGAAGTTGGAATATAACTTAGACTTAGAATAGAATAGACTTTTGATAACCAATGGAATATTTTAACATTTATTTGAAGTCACTCTGAAATCAAAATGTTGTCTTCTTATTTTTATGTCTTCTTATATTTTACATTACCGGTCAAAAGTTTGGGGTCAGTAGGATTTTTAAATGTTTTAAAATAAGCTTCTCCTGCTCACCAAAGCTGCATTTATTTAATCAAAAATACAGTACAAATTGTAAAGTTGTGAAATGTTATTGCACTATAAAATAACTGTTCAAAAGTAGTTTGTAATTTAGTTCATTTTATTCATTCATTCATTCATTCATTTTCTTTTCGGCTTTGTCCCATTATTAATCAGGGGTCACCAGAGTGGAATGAACCGCCAACTTGTCCAGCACATGTTTTACGGATGCCCTTCCAGCTGCAATCCAACACTGTGAAACATCCATACACTCTTGTATTCACACACATCCACTACGGCCAATTTTAGCTTATTCAAATCACCTATAGCGCATGTCTTTGGGGTAAACTGGCAGAGGTGTAAAGAGTACCTGAAAACCATACTTGAGTAAAAGTACAGATACCTTACTGTAGAAATTACTCCATTACAAGTTACAAGTCACCAATTCAAATAAGACTTGAGTAAAAGTATTAAAGTATCCGATTTTAAAAGAACTTAAGTATTTTACTCATACTGAATGTAATAAAACACAAACTCACAGCTAAATGCACTTGATGCAAAATGTATAATTTCAGTGATACATTTATTTACATTGCACAAAAAAATAAGCTAAAATATAGTCATGTCGCAGTGGGTTTTGCCATATCAGTAACTGTATTAATTTTTGGTAACATACTTACAATACCATTGTAAAGTCAGACATAATTTGACTAAATTCACATTAAATAGACTCTTACCTCAATGTGTTTTTTAAAATTTGAAGATAAATTCTTAAAAGCACTTATTTTCGTGGTTCGTGGCAAACAAAGTAGACACTGCATCCTGTAAGAGCCATTCTGTATATTGGCAAATGAAAACATTTCTTTCAGATAAGGCCATGGATGATCATCAGTGCTGGCACTGCTTGATGTGCCGGCTTCAGCTTCATCACTGGCTGCAGCCATGTCGCTAATTAAACACCTGGTATTAGACAAGCTGCTAATTCACATTTACGTGATTTGGCCCATAAATAGCATACAGTACCTTCAGCAACCTGCAGATGGCGATATCGCCTCATCCGCCCAACAAATTAGCCGTGGTAGATAAAGATGCCGACTTGTCGTGCACAATCACAACGTAATGAGTAACGGTAAGCATCCGTTCAAATGTAGTGGAGTAAAGAGTACATATATTCAATCAAAAATGTAGTCAAGTAGAGAGTAAAAGTTGCTTATATTTTTGATACTCAGTACAAGTACAAAGTAGCCAAAAAAATACTTAAGTAAAGTAACGAAGTCCATTTACTCAAGTACTTTACACCACTGGAAACTGGAGCACCTGGAGGTAACCCACGCGAACATGGGGGGAACATGCAAACTCCACACAGAAATGCCAGGGCTCAAACCAGCAACCTTCTTGCTGTGAGGCAATCGTGCTACCCACCGTGCCACCATGATGCCCTTAATTAAATTATTAATGCTATTATTAACCTTCCATCGAAACGACTTTCTTCACTTCTTGGTCACATGGAATTCCTTTAGGGCGGAGCTATCAGTGGGTGCCTCGTTTCTTCTCAGAATTCATTCATTTGCCAATCTTTTTTCATTTTGTCCACCATTCAAGAATCCACTCGGCTATCAAAGAATGAAATCATGCACCGACATACTGTACATTAGTTTCTAATTTTAGGACCATTTAAAGTGAATGTAAGTCACGATAGTGGAAAAAAGGACAATCTTAACTTTTGTTTCATGGCGACTTTAAAGTTGCAAAATCACCAAGCAACTGTAAAACTGCTCACATTGATAATAGGAAATGATTTGCTTTATCTGTGACTGATCCAATCTCACGGCAGTTCATAACTTTTTGATTTAGTGGGTAATTCGTATGAATTTGTATGATCTAATTCATACAATTTAGGATGATTTGCTCATCACCCAATGATGGTTGGGTTTAGGGGCGGGGTTGGGTGCCACACCTCCTTTTTAAAATCGTACATTTTCATACGACTGGACTTTCTAATCAGCCAATCACATGGCAGCAACTCAGTGCATTTAGGCATGTAGACATGGTCAAGACGATCTGCTGACTTGTACGAATTAGCCACTAAACTGACAAAACGTAAAACACTTTTCAAAATAAAAACAAAAATGTTTTCTTGTGAGATCAGGCTGTACTGATCATGTATACAGTACATCAAGTAATCAAGGAATCAAAATAGATTTTTTCTAGGCTTTCGGCTCAAATGTTTTTGAACAGTTGGTGGCGCTAAAGGGGTTTGCAAGATTCATTCATTCATTCATTCATTTTCTTGTCGGCTTAGTCCCTTTATTAATCTGGGGTCGCCACAGCAGAATGAACCGCCAACTTATCCAGCACATTTTTACACAGCGGATGCCCTTCCAGCTGCAACCCATCTCTGGGAAACATCCATACACTCATCCACACTCATACACTACGGACAATTTAGTCTACCCAATTCACCTGTATCGCATGTCTTTGGACTGTGGGGGAAACCGGAGCACCCGGAGGTAAACCCACGCAAACACAGGGAGAACATGCAAACTCCACACAGAAACGCCAACTGACCCAGCCGAGGTTTAATTGGTATTAAGATTAATACCATAATAAGGGGTATTGACCTACCCTAATCTGTCTGCTAAAACATTTTCACTGCTCCCACTGTTTACCAGCTATAGTTCACAAAGAATAAAAAAGAAAACCAACACATATGGCACTGGGTCCCTAAAAATAACCGCATGTCTCAAGATTTGGATGCTTGTTACAGCCCAGTCAAACTATTGAGAAGGAGATTTTATTACATAAGATGATTGTGTTCCTCGAGGCGACGTTTAACCAGAAAATGATGTAATAATCTCACAGATTTATGCCATATCTATTTCTGTTCTTTTTAATGGTTGCAAGATAGCTCCTTTTAGTGTTACAGGCATTCGATGTTTGGAGACATTTCAAGCTGAAAACAAAAAAAAAAAGTGTTTAGGCAGAAAGTTGTCCCAATAGATAACCTTTTGATCATGTTTCCGCCTAAGTGTAGGGCCTGAATGTGTTTCAGCGAACTGGAAATAACCTTTAACTCTAAGGCTTCACAAAGCCAGATCAAATATGAGACACTAAACAGCTCAGTGGAAAATCTGTGCAGGGTAGAAGGGACTAAATGCACAGAAAGGGAATCAGATTGTGCTGTGCTTGTACAGGTACCAGTAAGTGCCGCTAAGTGTCTGTTTCATCCGGCGAACAGTCAAAAATTGGACTCCTGCTGAAATTGGCATTTCATATGAGATATTCCATTAGGTTTCATCTGATGGACCTCACTTAGACTGCACAGGAACTCTAATGCGTTCATATCGAGAGCTTCTGATGCAAAGTGGGGTTTTTAAGGTCATCATCACTATTGTGGGCAGAAGAAATCATTACCTTCTGAAGTATAAGCACTGGAATGGTGTCCAAATAGATTTTGGAAGGTTTACAGTAAATGGATGAGCGTGAGAGGAAAGAGAGAATTTGTGCATGTGTGTGTTTGACAGCATTACAACACAAATTTATATAAAGACATGGGAGTACAAGCAGAAGGCGACTTTGAGGTGACTTACAGTATATTCACAGTTCACAGAAACAAACCTGTGTGTATGTGTGTGCACTGCTTAATGTACATCCATGTGCTCGAGGAACAGATGGGATCAGTGATTTGAAAGTAGCAGAACAGAAATAGATGGATGAAAAAAAATTGAACAAACCAGAAGGTTGACTGATCGGTCAAGGTTATTTTCCTGGGGGCTTGGAAACACGTTACACAACTTGACACATAGAAACATGTTAGTGTTCGGCTTACAGTAATTGAAGGACTGGAATGAAGTCACTCATAGCGCAGCCAGTTTACATAGGACATGATAAATAAATAGCATATAAACGCAAAAACTCACAGCTGCACACCCAAGACATCAAAAATTGAAACATTTTGAATCGATAAACCTGGATTTTCATTGCTTTCTGTGAGAAGACTAGCCATTGATATGCGGGTTGTGAAGGGCATGGGAATGTTTTTCTTTATACTACTTCTATATTGCAGTAGAATTTTGTTGTGATTGTGACGTTTATTCAGCGGCCACTTTATTAGGTACATTTTACAATACTGGTTTGGAGCACTTTTTGCCTTCAGAACTGCCTTACTTTTTTGAAATATGGCAGGTTTGAGTGTGAAATGCTGTTACTGTAGCTCTTTCTTTTTGGCTGAGCGCAAAGTTAATATAATGTGACCACGTACACTGATTATGCATGTTGACTGATTGCTTGCCTTTATTTCCTATATTGTATAAACTTATTGTATGTTATACTTTTATAATGGTCATTATTGGTTATTAAAACTGATATTCAGCAAAAGAGACGGGGTATGTTTTGCATTTTTCAATGAAAATGAAAGGAGGCAGTTATGTTATAGGCTCTGTTTTGTTATAAATACGCATACAGTGAAGATGATGGTCATGTTTTGTGTCTGACCAACGCAATCAATCTCACAGCATTTCATAACTTTTTGATTTTGTAAGTACACTGTAAAAAATATCCGTAAATGAACAGTTTTCTGTATTGTGATTCATGTTTTTATAATTTTTTTTATTATTTATGCTTTTGAATCACATTATGAGACCCTGATCTTTCATCTGACAACTTTTAACCTTAAAAAGTTGGAAAAAGTGACTTTTATGAACATTTTTAATAGTTTAGAGTGATATATTGTCTCGGTTGGTGTTGTACAGTATTTTGTGGCAAAAATCTTGTAATAAGCTGCTAGTAAATTTTTTGTTATTTTACAGATTCATTTATTTATATATTATTTCTTATACATTTTATTATTTTAAACTAATAAAACATCAATAAAAGTCACTTTGTTATACAGTAGAGTTGAATTTTCAACATCAAAAGTCGACAGAGCAGAGATCAAAGTCCCATTGTGAAATTTACAACCGTAAATAGACAGAAAACACAAAATACGTGAACTGTTAATTGACAGATTATTTTACAGTGTGGTTCATAGAAATTTGTACAATCTCAACCTCTTATCTCCCAATGACGGTTGAGTTTAGGGGTGGGGTTCAGGGGGCATGCCACCATTTAGTTATTGTACATTTTTGTGCAAATAAAATCTAATGAATTTGTACAAATTAGGGTTGGGAGATGTCGACCAATTTATCATCATATGATCTCTAATGTGAAACATCGCGATGGACGATGGCATCACTGTCATAGACAGCGGTGAATTAATTATTTGTAGCCTACCGTTTCAACTACCTGACCCGCATGATCTTTGTTTTACCCATAACCAAATCATAAATAAATAAAGATAAGTTACACACAAATTACCACCTGTCAATCACTGTCAATCCGCTGGACTCTGGCATGAGCGATCTGTGTCGTTATAATGGCATCGACAAACTTGGTTGGTAAAAAAGGTGCACAACCAACAGGAAACAACCAACAGTAGCTGAGGTTTACACTAATATTACTAAGTACAAGCGTGAAAGCAAAAGATTGAAGCAGTGTACTGATGCTGTGACACGTTACCTGATAGATTCAAAAGACTGAAGAGTCGTTAGACAGAGACAAGATTAATTAAATATCATGTTTAACAACTAGTGAGACGCGATCCAGCGGTACATCCTTGATAAACTGTCTAACATGCACTGCTCTCTGGGGTTTTGTGCAAGCACTCGCTGACTGCCTGGAGCTCAGATGTGCGCGTACAGTATGCTGCAGCGCATGCCTGTGTGTGTGTGTGTGTGTGTGTGCTTGTGTGTTTGTGTGTGTGTGTGGTCACGTGATGTGCGTTTTCAGCGGTATAGTGTGGAAGGACGGCTTTTCAGAAATGCTAGATGAAACGCCAACATAGACATGGATGGTTTTCATTCTAAAATGCCATTTTAAGCCTAAAATGAATTAGTGTAAACGGGGCATAAGTGTATATTTTTTCGCAAGTTGTTTGCTGCTGCAATGGGGGCAGGGCGGAGGATTGTGATGCAGCTTGGCATCGTGATGTCTGTCGGCCATTGACGATGGATGATGGCATCGTCTATCGACCCAACCCTAGTACAAATTAAGCACTTTTCATCATAAATAGTATAATTTATGACTTCAGATGAATTGGAATGCAGTAATTTCATATTGTTTAGTCAGCGGTTTTAATAAATACCTGTAACCGTACGCTTATATATTTATATTTAAGTGGTTAGGTTCAGGGTATGAGGTGCAATTGATGTAAGCAGATTTTAGTTTTTAGTTTATCATTTTACTACATTTAGATTCTTATACAGTTGAAATTATTAAACCCCTTTTGAATTTTGTTTTTTATTTTTTTAAATATTTCCCAAATGATGTTTAACAGAGCAAGAAAATGTTCACAGTATGTCTGATAATATTTTTTCTTCTGAAGAAAGTCTTATTTGTTTTATTTCGGCTAGAATAAAAGCAGTTTTTCATTTTTTAAAAACCATTTTAAGATCAAAATAATTAGCCGCTTTAAGCTATTTTTTTTTTTTGATAGTCTACAGAACAAACCATCATTATACAATAACTTGCCTAATTACCCTAACCTGCCTAGTTAACCTAATTAACATAGTTAAGTCTTGAAAAAATGTCACTTTAAGCTGTGTAGAAGTGTCTTGAAAAATATCTAGTAAAATATTATTTACTGTCATCATGGCAAAGATACAGATACAGTTTTTCTCAGTGGCTTTGGTGCATTTCTCACAACACTGTTTACATTTGCACAACAGTTAATGCATTTCTCAAAACAATTAGTCATTTGTGCACATCATAGTAGCAGTTTCTCAATCCTTCCAACAAATTGCAAATGCTTTTGGACATTCATCAATTGCTTTCATACAACTCTCTGTGTTTTATAACATTATCAGTTACTTATGTCATGTCAGTCAAAATGAACTAAACTTGTGGATGCTGAATAGTCATTCCATATAAAACTAATAGTCCTCATTTCATACATACAAATTTCATTACATACAAAAATGTAGAACTAGTTCAATTAAGAGTCAATTAGAGTCTTAATTGACTAGAGTCAATTAACTCAAAAACTGTCAAGCTAATTTTATTTTAAAAATTAAATCTTTTTTTTTCCTGAAAATGTCTTCATGAATGATTTACAGACCTACAGTATGTATGTTGTAGGTTCAGTTCCAATATGTACTGCAATATTGTTTACAGTTGTCCACAGCTCTACCCAAAGGAAGTTTATGTTTGTTGTAAATAAGGGTGTATTTATTCTTTTGCACAATGCTGTGAATAAATTAAAATTGCAAAGAGCAAATGCAGTAAAAATGTGAAACATACATATTCAGTGTCTTGTACTCAGATACCTCACTAAATGCAGTGATGTCTAACTTTACTGTAGTTTTCAAATGGCTGTGCAAATAGTATATAGTGCTGCCTTGAGCATTTTCAAGAAGTGATTCACCAAAATCTGACTTTTTTACATCGGAAATAATGTCCAGAGTAAAGTGTCATAATGAAAACATGACAAAGCCATTTGACTATCTTGTTCATAAACAATGGTGGCAGGACTTTTCATCTTGATGACACTGACACTTTCATTGACATCAATACTTGCTTTTGAGGAATGAGCTCTCCATTTTGAGCAAGTGACACGCTTTTGCAGGTTATCAACTAGGTTTTGCAGTTTGTACTAATTGTTTTGAGAAATGCATTAACTGTTGTGCAAATGTAAATAGTGTTGTGAGAAATGCACCAAAGCCACTGAGAAAAACTGTAATAATGGAGTTTTTACTATGGTTTTTAAAAAAATATGTTGCATTGTGCTTTTACAAAGCTTTCAAAGCTATCCTGACGGTTTGTTCTCTGTACTGTATCTCCATGTACATACAGTATGTACTGTACTGTATATGCATGATAGATTGATATGGGCGGTTTTTGCATTAATCTTGTCACTTTAATATTTTAAATGAGCATGAAAACTGTGAATCATGTTCACTGAATAATGCATGAAAGCAGGTTTGTCCCCTTCAGCTAGGTAAGGATGAATTCTTCCTCTGAGATACTTCAAAGGTGTTGCGCAGTCTAATTCACATGATCTATTATCATGTGGCAAAGTCCTCCAAAAGAGCAGGGGACACTGTTTTCTCTGCAAAGGTACATGCCTTGTATTTTGATATCGTTTGTCTAGCAAACATTATTTAATTTAATTTTATAGACTGTATAGTTCAGTTAAGCAATATACAGTGCTCAGCATATATAAGTTCACCTCTCACAAATCTATCTTTTAAAATCATATTTTGAATAGGAAAGTATATAATAATATATTTGTCCATATACATTAGATTAGTCAGCACTGAAGCCAAATCTGGAGCTTATCTAACAAAATAACTGACCATAATGGTCCAAAAACTAGTACCCTCAAATTTATATGTTATAGAAAAATATTAAATACAAATTTTAAAAAAAGGAAGAATCAAGAGAAGCAAAACATTTTTTTGCAATATTTTGCTTGAATTTAATTGTATCATCTTTCAATTTCTAAATATTTTTGGTGACTAAAATATTATTTTAATAAATATATCTGTTTAATAAATCTGTTTTGTTTAAATGCACCAAAATACATTGCATATATTCACTGAGAAATTGATAAAAATGTTCATTTTCAAAATGGGCTGTACTCAATTATGCTGAGCACTGTATTTTCTCTCACTATTATCATTATTTCAATAATAATAATAATAATAATAATAATAATAATAATAATAATAATAATAATAATAATAATAATAATAATAATAATGATAATAATAATAGTGATAAATTGATTAAAATTAATTAATGGATAAATACAATTTAGGAAATTATAAAACTTTTTGACATTACAATTTCATTTGTCTTTAAAAAGACAGACTGTTTTATTAATAGCTATTCTGTGCATTATTACTATTGTAAAAAAACGTCTTTTCGTCAAATAAATTAATGAAGACAAATATTCCAAAAACGATCCACAATTTAAATATTTTGTCAAAATATTACTTATGCAAAGAAATCAACAAAATTACAAAGAAAGAAAAAAACTACAGTCACAATCCCAGTCTTGCAAGACCTGTTTACAAAGACCTGTTTAAACTGCAGAGGATGCTAATATATATATATATATATATATATATATATATATATATATATATATATATATATATATATATATATATATATATATATATATATATATATATATTAAAATATTACATACACATAACGCAATAGTCCATAGTGTTTTTTACCAAGGTAACAGATAAAAGGATGGCAGATTTTGTCAAATTGCTCGTGTTTTACAGTTTTTCTCAAATGCTAAAACACAAAAGCCAATCCTCTTAACCAAATGACCAGTTGTCTAAACACATTTACTAAATCTAGCCATCATTTCCCAATATCATTGGGACATTTCACATGAAGACACAATTCACAAAACCCAATCCTCCATTCTCATAAATCTAAACACATTTTTCCTTTCTAAAACACAAGTTGCAAAAGAACTCTGCTCATATTCTCAAATGAAAGCTCATGTGATGCGAGCAACAGTCATTGACTATGTCAATATTACTCTTTGTGCGGCCATGCGTTCGGAGGGGCTTGTCCACCAGCATGCTGTCTTTGGAGCTTACAACACCAAACATCTCCTCACCTTCCTAGAGGAACTAAGAGACATCCTCCTGGACTGGCAACAACACCATCCTGGGCCCGCACATCACATTTATGTGATAATTTGGGACAATGTCCGCATCCACAGAACAAACCAAATCAGTGAGTGGTTCACCACCAACAATAACCACTTTTTACAGTAAATGTCTGTCTGCCACCCTACTCCCCTTTCCTGAACCCTATAGAGAAGTTCTTCTCATCGTGGAGACAGAAGGTTTATGCCATTCCAGGGCATTTTTCCTGTGCTGCCTGGCAAGAGACAATATAGCCTGCGATGTGGATGAGGGGATGTGGCCCTCAGCGACATGATGGCGCACAGTGATTGTGGTGTGTTTGTGTGAATAAAGTAAATAAAAAAAACTTTACACCCTGATCATGTTTTCAAGAGTACTGTTGTGTGCAATAGATTCTGTTTTTGCATTGCGTTGTGTTACAGTAGTGTACATGCAGTATTTTCTATAGATTTATATTCTTCATATGAAACTCACAAATCTAAATGCCTAATCCTCTGCAGAGATCTAAGAAGATCCGTTACTGTTTCTAAAAACATGCATTGGCAGTTATGAAACAAAGAACCTTCTCACAAAATGAGCATTGTGTTTTCAATTGTTTTGCTGTAGTGTGTAAGGATGTGTATAGTGTTTACATTTTTGAAATCTTCAAGCTGCTCTTTTGGTGTGAAAGTTTGAGTTTGGATGTGAGAACGTGAGGTTGTGTTTATGTAGCCTTAGAAAATGATGTTGTTTAGACATTGGGGAACATGGAGGAAACATTTGTGAAATGTGTTTTAGCATTTGAGAAAAACTGTAATAAATGCAAATAGTTACACTGTTAACCGAAGTGAAGTTTTTCCCATAAAAACTGGCTAAAAAAGCCAGTAATAAAAGCCAGTAATTTAATTTTGGGAGAAACTTTTGAAAGATAATTTGGAAGTTACCAAATACCATGTAACATCATGCTTACAGTTCATCTCATCACAGTGTACATTTGTCCTTTTATTTTAGAAATGTGGCTTTTGGGTTCTTTGGTATCAAACACTTTGAAACTCCTTGGTTGAAGTATCTTTATTATTAGACAGAGTCTGTTTTCCAATTTTTTCTTTCTCCACTGGGCACTGAAGCTTGAATCCTTTGAAGAGTCTCTAACACCAGGACACCAATTCATATTCATTAGAGTCAGCCGCTGAGGTGAATAATATCTTCATGGTATGATTGAATAGCCATGTTTGGGCAGCCAAATGACTCATTAATGATGACCGCACCGCACAGTGGTTAGCTCAAGTGTGAGAATAAATGATAGACAGAATAAAAGAAGGGTGAGTAAGAAGGGGGAAAGGAAATGAAGAACACAACAAGAACCGCAAAATGGCTTAATAACAAAATAAGAAGAATAAACGATTCCAGGGTGTGTGCGAAGGCAAAAAAAAAGGCTTATAGTGGGAACATGAGAGGATATAAGGATAGGAGGAGAATTTCCAATGAGGGAAAGAACTAAGGGAGATAAGTGGTATAAAGAAGGCAGGGAAGCAAGAGATACGGTTGAGAGGTTTAAGTGTGTGGATGTGAGGAGGAGAGTGATATTGGAAAGACAAGAGTGGTAATTGACAGATCTAGAGGAAGGAATGGAATGTGTTTCATAAAGGGACGTGATAGATGGAAGTGAAGAATCAGAATGTAATAGAATCTGGCAGAAAGAAAGGAATGAGAGAGAGAGAGGTTGGTAAATAGATTGAGCAGGAATGGTTGGCCTTGGTAGTGACAAACTATCTGTCATGCTCAGAAGTACCTACAGCACACAGGAGGTGACAATCTGTCATGTATCTTGTGTGATCAGTGGAGGGCAGTTTTATTCACATTCTCTTCATTTCATATATTTCTGTGATTTCTAAGCCATTGTCCTCATGGGGAAGCAAATATGTCTCTGCAAGGTCAAAATTGACTCATATTGCAATGTTATGACCACGCACATACACAAAAAGTGTTTGCTCTTTGCTCAAACTACTTATTTTTCAAGAGTTCACACTTAACTGATGATTGATTATAAAGCTTGTTTGGCATCCTGTCCCGGGAGAGAGACCTGAGCTCTTGAGCCCAGGGCTCACTCCCGTTTGCAAGGCGAGAGGGGAGTTTGAGCTCAGGTAGATTTCGAGAATCCCCTGCTGTAGTAGTTAATGAACAGATAGAGATTGCTCTTAAGAGATAACTACTTACTAGGTACATGTCTATGGTGTCGATTTGGATTAGTCAATTAACTTAAGTTGCATGTTTTTGGATGGTGGGAGGAAACCGGGGAACCCGGGGGAAACCAACATGAGCACGGGGAGAACATGTTAACTCCGCACAGAAGCGTCAGCTGGCTTGGTAAGGACAGTGATGTTCTTGCTGTAAGGCAACAGTGCTAACCACTGGGTCACCATTCCACCCATCTAGGAAAGGAGGAGGAATAGGGGTGGAAGGGGGGATTCTTCAAAACAAAGATGGCTGTTATATGGAACTTAGGGTATTCATAGTGGCTTAGGAATCGTCTGATTGGTGAATCATGAATTGGATAATGCGGGACCAGCCGCAAGCAATCTATAAGCACGTGATCCTCTTGAAATTAGTCTATAAATAAACTTCACTAAATGAGCTAAAACAACAATTCTTGAGATTTTTTTGACAACTTGATTGTTTTATGTTTATCCATTTAAATTTGTAAAACCTAATAAGTTAACTTAATTGCTTCATCTTGTCCCAACACAAATCAATTGTGTGAAACCAAGTATTTTTTACACACAAACAAACACATACAGAGAGAGTGGAGATTTTCTCATTATCTTAACCCACAGCGTTTTTTACCTACTGTGTTTTTTCTAATACATTTTTGAATGAATCAATGATCAATCAATCAAAAATAAAGACTTGTTTTGTTTTTAAACAAATCAGCAGTTTGACAAATCTTAATTTGACTGTCTCAGTAGCTTTGTTCCCTGCAGGGAACTCTACGCTGCGTCTCTATTAGGAGACACTATGGGATACAATCCCTCTCTTATAACCTCCTGAAGCACAGGTGAAATCAATCCAATTTAATTGGCGGGACCGTGTGTGTGTGACGTCAGACCGGGAGGTATAAAAGCACCACGGAAGCAAACAACTTCAGCTTTTTCTCTCTTCACTCAGACGCATGAGTCTTTTTCCTCCTACTTACAAGCACTGACATGGCACTACGATGAGACATTAAACTGACTTACACACACACACATGCTTTCTTTTTGCATCACTATTAAAAATAATAGGCTTTAAGAGAAATAGCATTTAAATCCTGTGTTTCCCCGTGTACTTGTGTTATCACGGATCAGGACACGCACGATTTATGTGTGTTTGCAGTGCCTTTGTCCAGGAGCATGTACAATCAGTCCTCGAGAGGGGTGTTTGTGCTCGTTTTAAAAAGCCCTGGCCGAGTGCTGTGAAGCGTTTCCCGCGGCTCATTTCCGCTCGCGCTGCGGCCGAGCGGAGCATGATTTCGCGGGAATTGCAGCTCGATCTGAAGGTTAAGAAGGAGACAAAACTCGAGGGTTTTCTTCTCCTCTTTGCTTCCAGATCGGCGTCTTTTCAGCGCGAGTCGAAAGGCTGCTACGGCTGCTTTTCCCTCTCGCATTGTGGAATTGCGGCTCCGCCTCTTCTTCCGAGGGAGTTGAGAGTATGGAAGGCCGTTGGGGCCAAAATGTATTTCCCCATTTTGCCCCGAATATGATAATCTGGCTGAGGTTATTTAATTTATATTAATCCCCTATAAAATATATATTATTACATAATATAATAATCATCTGCTAAGACCCTGCTTTGCCATCAAAGCCTGTGAAAATAATAACATCGGCTCTGACTGGTAAAGTGTATGCAGCGATAGGTCAACTGGTTAGTTGTTGTCATACTATATAATTATACAATCATACCAAATAGACCGTCCGAAGGACGCCTATGGGAAGGGCGAGGCCCGTTATCGTTCGAGAACTGCTTCGGGCTTCGGACCTGTCTCTCTGTGCCATTAAAATGGATGGTCACAGAGAAATTTGTGGCTAAATCAGTCCGGTATCAAGAAAGAGGACAAATGCCTCTTCCATGACGCCCCCATTTCGCCCACTGGCTCTTTAGAGAATCTGTTGAGCGGGCAGAGGGGGGTGGGGCTCCTACAGGAGCTTTCTTCCCTAAGAAACC
Source organism: Danio kyathit (assembly GCA_903798195.1). Classification (NCBI taxonomy): domain Eukaryota; kingdom Metazoa; phylum Chordata; class Actinopteri; order Cypriniformes; family Danionidae; genus Danio; species Danio kyathit. The sequence continues at coordinate 38,774,461 of LR812524.1, read as the reverse complement.
GTTCTTCTGGGGCGACTAGGTGGGACCAGCCCCAGCCGCAAGCCAGTTTATCCGCTCAGCATTGTGTTGGGTAGAAGAGTGCGTTGCATCCATTTAGCCACCCCAAAAAAATAATGGGGTGGGAAGCAGCGCCCTCAGGAGACAAAGACCGTCACGTACTGTGGCCAAGAACCATTCTCGTGAAACAGACATTGTCTCCGAAGAAGTTCTAGTATTAGGAAATTCTTCGGGCAGCCCCTACGAGGAGCAAAGGCCACCTCCTCGTGCCCCACAGGGGGTCCATCCGCCAACCCTCCCACCACTGGTGCCTCAGGGCGCGGAGACCCCCGGTGTTGTCCACCAGCGTTTTATCCCAAAAGTGGTGGCGCTAGTGGATTCACCCCCTCTACGGAGGGTCCTAGAGCAGTTAACTTGGTGGCCTCCTGTCGTGAGTTCACTTCAGTGCCCAGAGTTAGCTACCTAGAGGAGCATAGAGGCCAGTCCTGCAAGGCGCAAAGGCTGCCTCCTCATGCCCCACAGGGGGTCCATCCGCCAACCCTCCCACCGCTGGTGCCTCAGGGCGCGGAGACCCCTGGTGTTGTCCACCAGCGTTTTATCCCAAAAGTGGTGGCGCTAGTGGACTCACCCCCCTCTACGGAGGGTCCAAGAGCAGTTAACTTGGTGGCCTCCTGTCGTAAGTTCACTTCAGTGCCCAGAGTTAGCTACCTAGGAGAGCATAGAGGCCAGTCTTGAGGGACTGGTACCCCTGCGGAATTTTCGGACAGAGTGGGAAGCGGCTGCAAAATGTTTCGCAGTAGGGTCCTGCTGACCTTAAAGAGGAGCTATAAAATGCAGTTTGGTTCACACCCCTCTTGCTTCAATAATGTGGTTTACATTTTTAGTAAAGTTAAAGCAGGCTCTAGTTATGGAACAGGAAGTAGACTCCCTTCTGAGGAAGGAAGTTATAGAACAAATCCTCCTCCAGACATGGGAGTTAGGGGTTTTTATTATTACTTCATTGTTCCAAAGAAGGATGGAGGGTTATATCCTATATTAGATTGAGACAGCTAATCAAAGCAAGCGCTGAAGTTCAAAATAATGACTATCAGCACCATTGTGTCACAAATACAGTCTGAGGGCTGGTTTGTGACATATCCATCCTTTAAAGTCACAGGAGGTTCCTGAGGTTCGCTTTTAGGGGCAAGGCTTACAGGGTTCTTCCATTCGGTCTGGCATTTTCACCCCACACGTTCACCGAAGTAGTTAACGCGCAATTGGTTTCGCTTTGGCTACAAAGGGTTCGTATGTTCAATTTTCTCGATGGCTGGCTAATTTTTAGTCCAGTTTAAGGAGTTAGGAATTCAACATAGAAGTGTTGTTCTTACTTACATAGAAAAGTTGGGGTTGCGGCTAATCCTAAAGAAAAGTGTTATTGTGCCAGTTCCTGTTAAGACATTAGCAGACACTTTTTAGGTGTATTATGGGACTCCACGACGATGTTCGTGTGTCTGTTCCCCTACTCAAATCGAGTTAATCTGGATGGCTGTAAAGAGTGTCAGGCTGGGCCTAGCTATCACTGTCAAGCAGTTTCAGAGGCTGGTTAGCAGCAGCCACCAACGTAGTTGGGTCTGCTACACATGAGATTGTTACAGTGGTGGCTCAAATCCAGGGATTCTGCATGATCTAAGCCTTGTGGCATTATCTACAAGCTTTATCGATATAGTAACAGCCCTGGTTTCTGTCCCAAAACCCTACATTGGGAGTAATCTCTCAGCGCATGGCACTGACCTCAGATGCCTCTCGCGAGGGTTGGGAAATGACACTGAGGTGCCTTCCCACATCGGGGCAATGAAGGGACCATCATTTCCTCATGCATATCAATTGCTGGGAGATGTTAGCAGTGTTTCAGGCTCTGAAACATTTCTTTCCCTTAAGTAAGAGGTCACCATGTGTTAGTGAAAACCTTCAACACATCGGTGGTCTTTTATATCAACCATCAGGGGGTCTGAATTCTGTGCAGGTTGGCGGAGCAGATCCTTCTGTGGGCTCAGGAGAAGCTGCGCTCACTCAAGGCAGCTTACATCTCAGGCCCAGGAATGTAGGAGCAGACCTCCTGTTGAGGCAGGGGTTGGCGCCAGGGGGATGGCAACTGCACCCAGAAGTGGTGGTGGCCATTTGACAGAGATTCGGCAGAGCCGACGTAGATCTATGCGCCTGTCAAAACATAAACAATGCCCATTGTGGCTTTTTACTGACACATCCAGCACCATTTCGGCTGAATGTCATGGTACAGACATGGCTGAGGCTTCGTCTGTGTGTTTTCCCCCCGATCGCTCTGCTCCTGGGAGTTCTGGAGAGGATCCATTTAGGGGGCTCAACCTACTATTGGTGACCCCTTATTGGCCTATATGAGTATGGTTCTCAGGCCTAGTGTCTTTCCTCAATGGTCTCCCATGGGAGATTCTTGTTCAGAGACTTCTTCTGTCCCAGGCGGGGGAGTGATACACCCCCATCAGGACCTGTGGAAGCTATGGGTGTGGCCTCTGAGGGGACCCACCTCATAGATCTTGGTGTTTCAACTGAGGGTGTTCAAACCATATTCAACTCCAAAGCCCTTTCCACAAGGAGATTGTATGCCACCAAGTGGAAATTTTTCACTTTGTGGTGTACCGACCACCACCTGGGTCCAGTTTACCCCCTGGGGGTTGGTGCTGGAATTTTATCCAGGAGCGTTTTGGAATCTGGCGCTTAAAGTATATGTAGGGGCAATGTCTGCATATGGTACTGACGGTCTCGGCAGAGACCTTTTGGTGGTCAGATTCCTATGTGGATCCAGGAGGTTGAGGCCTAATTGCACCAATAGGGTTCCTACTTAGGATTTGTTGAAAGTGCTCGAGGGCATATCAGCAGCCCCCCTTTTTGAACCCATTGAGGAGGTGTCAGAAAACATTCTAATGCTAAATTGCATTTTTCTCTCAAAAGAGTAGGAGATTTACAAGTACTGTCTGTAGCTCCCTCTTGTTTGGAATTCTCACCTGGCATGGTGAGAGCATTCCTGTACCCCAGAACAGGGTACTTCTTTAAGGTCTCCACTGAGGTGGTTCGACCTACGGTGCTGCTGGTCTTTAATCCTCCACCTTTTATGACGCAGATCAAAAGCGCATAATCTGCTTTGCCCAGTGCGTTAGACGCATTAGACGCATACATTATACGTCTGGATGGCATTCAATGTAACAATCGTTCATGGTGTATGGCCCACCTAACATGGGGGCACCTGCGTCTAAGCAGATGCTGAGCCGTTGGATAGTCGAGGCTATCTCACTGACTTATGAGACCCTGAACCGTTCTTTATCAGAGGTAATAAGGGCCTATTCTACCAGGGGTATGGCGGCTTCAAAAGCCTTCTTTATTCTGGCCAGTGTATGGCTGGCATATGCAAGGCAGCAGGGTGGTCTACTCTGCACACCTTCAAAAGGTTTTTATCAATTAGATCTGGATCCTACTTCGAGGACCAGTATCTTTTCTTGAATTAGGAGAACTCATACCTGGCAAATCAAACTATGGCGTGTTTGGGATAGCGTTCCCATAGTGTCTCCTAATAGAGACGCAGCGTAGAGTTCCCTGCAGGGAACGTCTCAGGTTACGTATGTAACCATTGTTCCCTAAAGGGAACGAGACGCTGCGTCGCTTTGCCATACTTTTTCATGCCTGGTGCGCTTCGTTCGAGAGGTTTGAAGCTGAAGTTGTTTGCTTCCGTGGTGCTTTTATACCTCCCGGTCTGACGTCACACACACGGTCCCGCCAATTAAATTGGATTGATTTCACCTGTGCTTCAGGAGGTTATAAGAGAGGGATTGTATCCCATAGTGTCTCCTAATAGAGACGCAGCGTCTCGTTCCCTTTAGGGAACAATGGTTACATACGTAACCTGAGACGTTTCCATCCATCTATTTTTATGTGCATTTTGGATATGCGCATAAAAAACTGTTTATGAAAACGGCAAGATGTGCATAAATTTTGAAAAAACCTATGCGCATAACTGAGTAGGATAAACTTTTTATTTGATAAAAAAAAAAAAGATGTGCATAAACTGCGATGGAAACACTTTTACCGTACAAATTCCAGTATATGCACATTAAAAAAAGTCATGTGATTTTGTTATAAGAGATCATGTGATGATAAAAATGTGTGCGAATGGACAAACCAGCAGGCTGAGCACATAGTAAAACATCTGAAATGTTGTTTTGGTCATTCTAAAACGCCTTAACTGTTTCATTGATAGTGTTATTATATTATTATTGACCTCCAAAATCAAGAGCGTGTGCGCTCCGCGTCTCATCCCTTCAAACGCCACCTCGCGTTCACTGCGTGTAATAATTGCCTTCTGAGGAGCAAGACATTTATTAAATGAAGAAAAGATTCACGCAGCTTCTCCTACCATAGCAAATTCCATTTTTACTGTTGATATTTGGTGCTAGACAATCAGGGAGTGACGAGTTTGTTCACTTTCACTCGTTGGATAGAAGCGCTGCTTTATTTGCACATCTTTTATGCAATTTTCCAGTTTTGCGCATAAATTTAATTCGCATTTTTGGATGGAAACATAGCTAGTGACTTAGGGTTTAGTTTCATGTGCAAAAAATATCAATGCATTTTCACCATAAATTTTTTTTCTTTATTTAAGAAATTTTTAATATTTAAAACAATCTCATAGCTGTCAAAGCTGAGTATGTTTACATGGACACCAATAATCCAATTTTAATACAATTAAGACAATACTCTGATTAAGAGTCTACCATATAAACAGCGATTTTTGATTAATTTAATCTGACTAAAGTCATAATCGAACTAATCAGAAATCGAAGTATGGTGATTTTAGTCGCATTATTGAAGTGCAGTTCAGACATAAACACCTTAAATCAAACTATTACCATCGTGTAGGATTTTCAGTGCATTTTGCAACAGGATATTCCGTACACACACGGCTGTTTGACACTATTTTCTGCACCAAGCGAGACAGTGAAGGACTACAGACCCACACATTGTGCACACCGGGTGTTTCAGATCATGCTTTAGGGCAGTGTTTCAAAACATTTGTGCTTCGGGATCTCAGTGTTGAAATGTCAGTTTCACGTCAGTGTCACATAGGTAGACAAGGATGGTTATCTTTTATCAGTTTTATTCAAAACAAGACACTTAATCAAGGTGAGGAAGCAGGAGAGTGGTGTCAATGCTGTTAGCGATCTTCTATCAACAGCTTGTAGTGTAAACATCTGATGTTAGCGATCTCACATACTGTATAGTTCATTCTTGGAAACATCAGCAGGTGAGTATACAGACACACAGTTCATAGGTTAATGGTAGATCTTCTAGTAAACACCATATGAGAGTAATCACTTCCCTTGATCAGTGTGAAGGATCTGAAGGCACATCCATGGAGGAAGAGGAGAAGACGAAGGAGCAAAGGTAAAGACAACCATCCGACTTCAATACCGGCTGATGAGTGGAAGAACGAGGTGGGTTTATATACAGTAGTGTCCTTGATGATGGGGAACAGGTGCAGGTGGTTAGAAGGCCGGCGATGGTTCGCGGGATTGGAGAGAGGTGGTTTGTGAGGGAGAGCGGTGATTGGGTGAGCAGAAACGAGCCGAGGGTGTCACATGCTGCGTCCCAATCTGCATACTATCCGTCCTAAATAGTATGTGAAAATAGAATTAGTATGTCCCAAATCGTAGCATGTTGAAAAGAGTATGCCAAAAACTCCCGGATGGTTTACTATTTCCGGTCAAAATTTTAAGTGTAGAAGCGTCCATACTCTAACCGCTGATATTGCCCACAGTACATTGCGCGTTGGACGTGAATTCGATTAGAACTACAAAACGCGGGTGAAAAGTGTAAACAAACTACAAATATGATGAACGCGCGAGACCAACCGTTAAGCAGAGAGGCTTCGGTAAAGATGTTTGTATGACTGTGTTAATTAATATCTAGCCCACTGGAGAATATTTAAATGGTGTTGTCTGTGTTATATTTCATCTGCAACAACAATACCAAACTTATATAAAGACGTGTTTGGACAATACCGTCTGAATGCAGAATTATCCAAAGACCTGAGGAGATTTCTCTGCATGAAAGACTCGTGAATGGGAGATTATCCTGCTGCTGCTTCTCCAATAATGTAGGAAATTAAATACGACAGAAATGTGGATGATTGACAGGGCTCTTAACTAAGCAACACAACGATCTGTGTAACGAGGAAATAGTATGTCCCAAAGCTTGCATACTTTTCTGTTACACACTCAAAAGTGTATATTTTTCCTCCACAAAAAAGTACATACTTTTAGGTCGCAGTATAAGTATGTGAATTGGGACGCAGCAACAGTCAGCCATGCCTACTCTTTGAATTGTCTGTATGATGCTGTCTGCACGCGTTTTGAACTTTGCCTGCTTGACCAATCTTTAATTGCTTTTGGACCCGACCCCTGTTGTCAATCCATTTTTACAATAGCAATATTTTTATACTAATATTGTAGTGTAAATTTATTTGAACTACATTTAAGCCTCATTAACATTTATTTTTATTTTTGGTGATACCTCATTTGATTTGATTGGCAACAGCCTTACAATTTCTTCTTATTCTAATTGAATTTTTTGATAATTTTTTATTTGAAAGATTAGGGTCACAAAATGAAAGCCCTAAATGGAGGAAAAATTCTTGGAATTGGATCCAATTGGAAGTCAGTTTAAAAGGCTAAATATCACAAATATGCTTCAAGTAGTTAATAGCTGAACTGATGCCAAGCATGCCAAGACTTAACATAGAACGTTGATGTATTTCCATATTAAAAGTATTCAGAGGACTTCCGGTTATGTTGCCTTCAGTATAGACATGAGTGCAACCAGCTCCCTTTAAGTTTTCATTCCTTTTTTACAAACCTCATTGTTTTAGAACCTTTTGGCAACCAACATGTCTTTACTTTTTTTCTTAGAGTGTGTAGTATTATATTCTAACGTAACATGTCGAAAGGGAAGGGTAAACAGCTGGAAAAAGACAGTGAGGCACCTTCCTTCATGCTAGCTGAAATTAGCGCTTTACACGAGGAGCTCAGAACCTCTCTTCTTGTGGATTTTAAAGCCTATTTTGAGAGCCTGGACACTACCCTTACAAAAAATACTGCAGCTTTAGTTCACTTCTGAAAAGTGCAGTTTTTTTGGACACGAAACACTGCATTATTAAAGTATATTGCAGTATTACTACAATACAACGGAAGTACTACAACACAACCAACTGCAGTACACCTACTGCAATACAACTGAAGTACCACTACAGTACAACTACTGCAATAGTACTGAAGTGATACTAATACTATAATGCAGTACAACTACTGCAATGGTACTGAAGTATTACAACTATAATGCACTACCGCTGCTGCAATACCACTGAAGTACTTCTACAATACAACTGCAGTACAACTACTACTTTTTCTGCTCAGTGGACAATGGTTTCCAAATGAGGTTTCAGTACTTCAGTTGTAAGTAAGTAAGTAACTACAGAAATACATCTACAATACTGCAATACATAATACAACTAAAGTCCACTTTTAATATGTAAGTACCCAAGTGCAATACATTATATAACATATTTCTATATTGCCACTCTGAGTTTATTTAATGTTACTTTAGTTGTACTGCAGATTTTACTGCTGTTGAACTTTATTGCATTGTAGTTAAACTGTTTATACCTCATTACACTGCAATTTTGCAGTTGCATTGAATTTTACCACAGTTATACTTGTATATAGGCCACTGCTGTTGTACTGTTCAGTTCACTGCAGTTATTTTTAGGTAACACTTTATTTTGATGGTCCATTTGAGTATTAGTAGACTGTCTACTTAATATCTGTTGACACTGACATTTAACAGTCCTTCAACAGACATTTAACTGACTACAAGAAACTTTGCAATTACATGTCAACTTACACTAACCCTAACCCCAACCCTAACCCCAACCTAACAGTCTACTTATGATCTAATCATAATTAGTTGCAATGTAACTTAAATTCAACAAACGGACCGTCAAAATAAAGTGTGACCATTTTTTATTATTTGTTTTTGCAAATAAACTCTTAAAATTCTAATTAGAAAATTACTTGAATCTAAAAAACATCCCTAAAAAAAAGTATTCTTGGAAGATGTTGAAGAACAAACCCCTTGGAGCACAAGTGCAGTACAGTTCTTCCCACACCATTGGCATATTAGACTACAGCAGCACAAGTGCAGTAAAGACGGAGTTTACTCCAGTTTACTGCAACTTATACTGCTGTTGAACTTTATTGTACTGTATTTGAACTGTGTTTATACTTCATTGTATTGCAATTTTGCAATCATACTTAATTTTACTGCATTTATACTTCTATATACTGCTGTTGTACTTGTACTGCAGTTTTACTTCCATTTACTGTAGTTATTTTTTATTAGGATAAGTTGGACAATATTAACTTCACGATTGCGACTCACAACCAGCGCATCAGTTGTCTTGAATTGGGACTCACAGTGGTGACCCAACATCTTGAACACCTAGAGGCTGCGTGCTCCATGCTCACAAAAAAAAAACGAGTGGAAAAAATATTCATGACACTCATAGCGCTTGACATTTTTGTTTCATGTTGGATTTGTGAATTCGTAATTTGTGCATGCTTTTACATGCTTTCCTTTGAGCCATTATAGGGATGGTAAACAAATGGATTTCCCTCTAATTTGCTAAATATAATTCCTACATGTCAAAGTCACACACACATGGCTGACAGCTGATAAGGACTGGAGGAGGGGGAGGTGATGGGGAATCACTCTTAGCCGAGGTGCATCCCACGCTAATAGAACATTCTGTTTACCAAATGATGTTAATTACCCTTGTCCTGATGTGCGATGCGCTTCTCTCTCAGTTCTATTAATTAACTTAATCAGCAGGCTGAGACTTCACACCTCCAGCTACATCGTTTTTTGAACACGAAGCAGAATATAGCACTACAAAATGGTATTTCCGTGTCATCATAACACATATTATCCTCTCTCACTTTTTCCTCATGCCTGCTCACAGGGTGATTATTCATTATTAATCACAGTGGCATGTCAGGATTTATTAGACTAGCACTTTAAAAAAACAGTAGGCTTTGAAGGCTTTTAAAAAATTTGGCAGGCTGAATGAGGCTGGAGATTTTTTTCATCTTAAGTATGCTTATAAATGAAGTTATGTCATGAAATTTGTGTGACGAAAAAGAAATCTGCCTCATTTGAAGTGTAGATTTTGAAGTCATCCCATTTGTTTACGCTGTTGAATATTTCAGGATATTTTGAAATGTAAATATACAGTTAAGGAGCTAGTTTATTTTCATGTGAATCCTAGAAAATGACTTTTTTTGGTGCTTTGTTGATTGATTGGCTGTTGGAAAGGAGACACTGAAACATGATCAAGTGGATTAATTTTAAAAAGTAGGCATTAACCTAATCTAAAAGCAAATTGAGAAGGGTGATACTTTTCATTCATTCATTCATTCTCCTTCAGCTTAGTCCCTTTATTAATCTGGGGTCGCCACAGCGGAATGAACCGCCAACTTATACAGCATATGTTTTACGCAGAGGATAAACAGCTGCAACCCATCACCGGGAAACTCCCATACACTCTCATTCACACATACACGACGGACAATTTAGCTTATCCAATTCACCTATAGCGCATGTCTTTGGACTTGTGGGGGAAACCGAAGCACCCGGAGGAAACCCATGCAAACACGGGGAGAACATGCAAACTCCACACAGAAATGCCAACTGACCCAGCCGAGGCTCAAACCATCTTCTTGCTGTGAGATGACATCGCTACCCACTGCGTTACCGTGCCGTCCCCACTACGGCCAATTTAGTTTATTCAATTCACCTGTACCACATGTCTTAGGACTGTGGGGGATACCGGAGAACCCGGAAAAAACCCTCAAGAACACCAAGAGAACATGCTGACACCACACAGATATGCCAACTGACCCAGCCGGGACTCGAACCAGCGACCTTCTTGCTGTGAGGTGACAGTGCTAACCACTGAGCCACCATGTCGCGATATTTTTCTTTTACAAATAAAAGAAAAAAAGAAAGTGATGTAAGTCCTAGTTAACTCGTGCCTCCTTACAGTTTTCAAGAGTTCACACTTCGCTGATGATTAATTATAAAGCTTGTTTGGCGTGCTGTCCCCGGAGAGAGCCCTGAGCTCATGAGATCCTCGAGCCCGGGGCTCCCTCCCGTTGCAAGGCGAGAGGGGAGATCGAGCTCAGGTAGATCTCGAGAACTCCCCAAAAATGCTTTATATAGCTCGGGACAGCAGCCGCGTATTGAAGAACCCCCTCAAAAATGCAGATGGAACAATGCTATATCCGGCTGCTGGATATAATATTGGTTGCTTAGGAAGAAAGGCTCCGGCGGGAGCAGCTGAAAGTAGACTCTTGCTGGAGTCTAAGCGGGGGCGTGGGAAGGGCGGGATTGACTCCTGCGGGAGTCGAAGCTCGGATGTGCTCCTGCGGGAGCGAGAGCTGGGATGGGAAGGTTCCTGCAGGAGTCGGGAAAAGTTTTGGACTGTGAAGACTCCTGCGAGAAAGGGTGTGAGGTGGGATGGGGGGGCATGAATTCCTGCGGGAGTTGAAGCTCGTTTTAGTCACTCCTGCGGGAGTTAGAGCTGGAGATTGAGGACCTAAGCTGAAGAGAAAAAGTGGCAGGCTGACTCGCCGAAATACTATAGAGAAAAAACAAAAAGGCGGGGGGGGGGGGGGGGGTGGGGGGGGGGGGGGGGGGGGGGGGGGATGGGGGGGGCGGAGGATCTCGACGCCGGAAGGAAGAAAGAATAAGGGGAATCATTCAACCGCACGCATGCGAGCCTACGCACGTGTAAAGACACACACGCTAGGGCCCGCGATGCGAGCTTACGCTCGTGTATGGATACACGTAATGCATACGCACGCACCTGAACACACATGCTCATACAACATACATGCGCATACCCTTGTATATGCTTATATACAAGTGTATATGCGTACCTAATGGCCATGGGGGGGGCGGTGATGACCCCTGCGGGAGTCGAAGCTCGGGGTGACCCCTGCGGGGGTCAGAGCCATGGTGGGGCATTTCTCCTGCCGGAGTCTGGGAAAGGGAGGGGGGCGGTGGAGACTACGACAGGAGGGCCGGGGCGGGACTCCTGCGGGAGTCGAAGCTCGTTTTAGTCACTCCTGCGGGAGTTAGAGCTGAGGATTAAGGGCATATGGAAAGAGATGAGAGTGGCGTGAGAACTCGCCGAAATTGAGATAGAGAAAATGGGGCGGAGAATCTCGACGCCTGAAAGAAGAAAAGGAAGGAGGGGTATCATACATGCGCACGCATACGAGCCTAAGCACGTGCAAAGACACGTGCGCTAGGGCACAAATGCGTGCGCACTGACGCAAACACACGTACTCATGCATACATGCGCATTCACGTGCATATACACACAGGTGTCTACGCGTTGCTAAAGGCTGGGAGGGGCAGTGATGACTCCTGCGGGAGTTGAAGCTCGGAGTGACCCCTGCGGGGGTCAGAGCCATGGGGGGGGCAGGAACCGGTAGGAGTGGGGAGAAGGGAGGGGGCAGTGATGACTCCTACTGAAAGCGTGACTGTGAAGGGGTGGGCTGGGTAAGGGCTTGGCAGGACCCCTGCGGGGGTCGAAGCTCTGTGTGACTCCTGCGGGAATCAGAGCTGTGGTGAGCGGGGGTGAAAGAGAAGCGGAGTATAGCTTGCGCTTGAAAGGGGAAAGAGAAAATAAAAGGTAGCTAGGGTGCTACGTGGCAGAGTCATGCTCGTGCCCTTGAATGGCAGAGTCGTGCTCGTGCCCTTGAATCTTGGGTGCTTCATGGCAGAGTCATGCTCGTGCCCTTGAACTCTGGTAGCTGGTTGTCTGCTAGAGAGGATCAGCTGGGCTTCCTTGAGATGGTAGTGGCTGAGGCGGATGTAGGTTTTGAAGGCATCGGAAGACCAATGCCCTAGGGTTTGGATCTGTTGTTGGGAGAGCCCGTGGTGGGCTGCTGTGGTGGCTGCCCCTATTCTGAATGAGTGGCTAGAGAGTGGTTCGGGGGAAAAACCGGAAATGCGGAGAACTTCTTTCAAATGCTTTTGAAACCAAAAGCGTGTTACTGGACGGTTAGCGTCGTCAGTAAAAAGGGGGGCAAGGGGGTTGGGCTCTTGGGCTCTTCTAAAATGTATAAAAGCTAGGAGGGTCTGAAAAGGGTGAGTGGGGGAGGGGATGTCGAAAATGTGGATGTAGTGTCCTTTCCAAGTCTGGTCTGTTTTGCTTTGTTTAATAAAGAATGAAATAGTTTCTTTATTTTGCAAATTCAGATCAGACACGGTGGGGTGGATGGTGGGGTTGAAATTAGCTGTTATTGTTAATTCTGAACATCTTAGAAAGCCAAAGAAAGCTAAGGTGAACATGGCGTCAAGGGTGTGAGCTGTGTGTGTTGAAAGGTATCCTTTTCGTAATGTATGGATGCACTTGGATAGTATATGAAGGGTGATGGGTTGTCTAGGGTCAGGGGGGGAGGGGTGGGCTTTTTGGATACCTTTGATAAGAAGGGTGGTTTGGGAATTGGTGATAGTGTCTGAGGGGGACCCGTGGATCAGTTTGTGGAAGAATTGGATTCCACTGAGATAGCTTCTGATAGAGCTAGCTTGGATGTTTTTTGCTACGTGTAAGTGGGAGATGAATGAGGCGATGGAGAGAAGGGAAAAGTGTGGGAATGGTGTTTTGTAAAGGGAGTGGAAGTGTTTGAATGAATTCCATGCAGTAATGTACGACTGTAGGGTTCTAGGGGCGATAGCCTGGAGGATGAGGGATATGGAGGTTGCATGGAGGTGATAGAGTGGGTGGCTTATGGGAATATCATCTCTGAATAGTGAGGTACTGGTGTTGGATGGGGATCCGCCTCTGGAACCAATCGGCAAAACTTCTGAGAGGATCTGGTTTCTTGTAGAAGTAGAGATGGGGGGAGGTTCCATGGCTGAAGCATTAGATGGCATAGGAAGGGGTGTGGCTGTGGAAAGGGTGAATGGGGGGCGTGGTGCGGAAATTTGTGTAGTCAGAGTGGAATGCTGAATCGGGTTTGTGTTGGTGTGTGCGGGGGGGGAGTGAGGGGGGTGGGAAGGGGGCGGAGCATGAGTGGAAGGGGGTTGAGCTAAAGGCATGGAATGAGAAGTAGAGGGTTGAGGTGGAAGGGAGAAGGGTTGGGTTTGAGGGGTAGGATTAATATGGATGTTAGGATGAAAATGAGAGGCAGAAGTAGAGGGAATGAGAGGGCTGGGTAAAGAGCTGGAAAAAGGTGCTGGGGGCCAAGAATAAGTAGGGTAGGGAGGAAAAGAAGAGTTATTGTCCTGGCTGAATTCCTGTTGTTGAGCTGGGGGAGGCGTGGCTTGTGGGAACTGGGTGTCCTGGAGGTGTGGTCTTGAGTGTGTGTGGCTGGATGCGTGCTTCTGTTTGTTTTTCTTCTTTCCGGGTTGAGATGTGTTTGGATATGGAGTGAAACGGGAGCTGGTTTCCTTGGTGGATTGTCTTTGGGGTGGACTGAGAGAGTGGAGCGAGTCGGAGGTGGCGTTGGAATACAATTTGAGAAGTTCCGGTTTGTTCAGATGGCGTGGGGCGTGGATGCCGAGATCGGAGAGGAGTTTTCGGAGTTCGTTGACTGTAATTCTCTTTGCTGGTCGGACGGAGGAGGAGGCTGACATGTATGAAGAGGTGGGTGAAGTGTTTTGTTGTCTTGAAGTGGAAGGTGTTGGTGATCCTTGGAGTCGAAATCTGGCGGTTGAGGAGCGAGTTAAGCGGCGGCCTCTTGTTTGGGCCGCGGGCTCGGTTTGAGAACCGTGCGGAGTTGAGCGTTGTTGGGCTGTTGTTATGGGTGATCCGGGGAGAGCGTTTTCTTCGTAGTTGTTGGTTGGGTTGTTGGACAGGTTGTCGATGTTATTGTTGCTGTTGCTGTTGGTGTTCTCCATTGTTGATGGGTTTCTTTGTGAAGATCTTTTAGCTGAAGTAGTGGCAGCTGTATCAGCTGTTTTAGCCGGGTTAGCCGAAGTAGCCGGAGTAGCCGGAGTAGCCGGAGTAGCTGGAGTAGCTGGAGTAGCCGGAGTAGCCGGAGTAGCCGGAGTAGCTGGCGTGTAGCGTTCTTCAAAGCGAAGATAGTGGTGATATGAAACCCGGGGTATTTATGGTAGCTTGGGGATCATCTGATTGGTGCGAGTTGATTTGGATAATGTGGGTCCACATTGCCGCTAGCAATCATAAGCACGTGATCCTCTCGAAATTAGTTTATAAATAAACTTCACTTAGTACAGTAGAGTACGATTTGGTATGGGTCACCCTGATCAGGCTTGGATTTCCACTGCCACTACTATAACTAAAACAAATGTATTTGTTAATGTGATGATCCTCAGCTTCACTTAATCAAAATTTATTATAATAATAACACATAATGAGGAGATGCAGTGGCGCAGTAGGTAGTGCTGTTGCCTCACAGCAAGAAGGTTGCTGGTTCGATCCTCGGCTGGGTCAGTTGGCATTTCTGTGTGGAGTTTGCATGTTCTTCCTGCGTTCGCATGGGTTACCTCCGGGTGCTCCGGTTTTCCCCACAGTCCAAAGACATGCGGTAGAGGTGAATTGGGTAGGCTAAATTGTCCGTAGTGTATGAGTGTGAATGAGTGTGTGTGTGGATGATTCCCAGAGATGGGTTGCAGCTGGAAGGGCATCTGCTGCGTAAAAATGTGCTGGATAAGTTGGCGGTTTATTCCGCTGTGGCGACCCCGCATTAATAAAGGGACTAAGCCAAAAAGAAAATGAATGATAGAATGAATGAATAAATAACACATAATGCTTTAGTTTGAAGCATTCAGCTTGTCATACTATAAAAAAGGCCGGCTTCCACACAATCAATTTGGGACAACATGAAGGAATTAAGTTAACTTATTAGTTTGTACAAATTTAAGTGGATTGAAATAAAACAATTATTTTGTCCCCCACAAAAAAACTGAAGAATTGTGTTGTTTCACTTCATTTTAAATAAGTACTTTGAACAAAACACAAACATTTGTACTATATTGATTGCTTCAGATAAAATTTACTCTATGTATCATTTTGTTTCATGCAAAAATATGTTAATATTTACAATCTTTTTTTGAATATTTATCAAATCTTTTATGAAGATTTGATGTGTGAAAGATGAATAACAACTTAAAGGTGCAATAGATGATCTGCCAAAATGCTAAGCGTTAGCATAATATCTTTGAAAACACAATCCCTCCCCTGCCATCCAAAGCCACACCTCCTGAAATCACGAATGCGCACGTTAACAACCCACTACACCATGTCATTCGCCAGTTAGAAAACTTTATACTACTTTCTAATACTACAAATCCGAATGAAAAACTGTATTATATCTAGCACGTTTTCAGTTGTCTAACAAACAAAACTGTCATAATAGGCAATATTTCATGCATGCACGACTAAAGGGTCTACTGTATGCTTAATGGCTGGCCGGCGAGGTGCAGGAATTACATATTACTAAGCCATGCTATTTCAGACCGAATATTCAAAGTAGCATGGTAAACAAAATAGGGAGCGGAACACAGATTGTCGTTTATGAAAAATTAACCAATGTGCAAATAAAACCAACTTCAGCTCAGTAAAGCAGACAAGGCGGAATAGCTCTATTTACTCATGTTTTGTTGTTAAACTAAATAAAAATCTACATTATCGATGCTGTAACATTTTTAGTCCTATCCCTTACCCAGAATATAAAAACACATATAAATACATTTAGATCATTTACTTTAATCATTACTACTGGAATGTGAAGAGACTTTCAACCAGCACAACAAAAAATGTTTCTGAAGACAATCACCTACTGCACCTTTAAACTTTACACCATTTTCATAAATGTTGAATCAATTTTTATGAATTTTACTGACTTCCACTGTAAATGTACAAAATTTATGAAATGGCATCTACATCGTGGCCAATGTTTTAAAGCCTTAATTACTTTATAAACACTGTCAGTATTAGTGTTAAAAACAAGACCAACGAAGCGACGCTTATAAATAATGACTGTATCTGGCAACATAGAGAGAGAGGCTGCTGCTGCATGATTCACTAAAACAAAGCAGATCATTTCTTTTCATTAATAATGGGTATATTATATTTTTATGTTCCTACGGTGATGCTCGCCATTCTGATTTATATTTAATGCACTGAGTCACTAATGCTAGGGTGGCAGATGTGGTGGCAATGCTTTTTCTCAGGGTTTTTCTCAAGCTCCCTGTCACCCTGATCTGCCCCTGGTTACTCTGTAGGTGTGATGTACGCCAAAAATTTGTGATTAATGTCAATGAAGAGAGCTGTATGCTTTCTGGAAGCTTTATGTCTTAAATTGTATCTTTTGTGCTTTCAAGGTCATTATTTCTAACATTGACGCACATAAATAGTGGGAGGAAGTGCTGCCCCTCGTGCTTTCCACATGTTTTAGACACAACAAGGGACTCATAAACAACAATTTAGGACACACAGAAGATCCTGTTCTTGCTTATTGACATGTGGCTGTTTGTCTTAAGAAGACGACAGGCATTGTTTTTCTGGTTGTATGTGTAAGTGACAATTCTCTGTAAACCAATAGCTTTTAGCAGCAAGTCTCCACCCTTTTGGTACTGTAATTGATGTGCTAGGTGCAGTATACCATTATGAAATAATCTCAAAATAGTCTTTTTTTTTTTTTTTTTAAATTGAGCCTAAAGATCCAAAGCAAAAGAAATAGGCTTTTATGATGCATATTTTGTGCGAGAACTTATTGAACATTCAAAACAATATTGTGTGCTTGCTTAAATGCTCTAGTGGGTATACAGTGGGGCAAAAACGTATTTAGTCAGCCACCAATTGTGCAAGTTCTCCAACGTAAATAGATGAGAGAGGCCTGTAATTTTCATCATAGGTATACCTCAACTGTGAGAGACAAAATGAGAAAAAATAATCCAGAAAATCACATTGTAGGATTTTTAATGAATTCATTTGCAAATTACAGTGCAAAAATAAGTATTTGGTCATTAACAAAATTTCATCTCAGTACTTTGTCATATACTCTTTGTTGGCAATAACAGGTAAAATATTTTCTGTAAGTCTTCACAAGGTTTTCACACACTGTTGCTGACTGTTGCCCAGTCCTCTATGCAGATTTCCTTTAGAGCAGTGATGTTTTGGGAACACAGACTTTCAACTCCCTCCAAAGATTTTCTATGGGGTGAGATCTGGACACTGACTAGGCCACTCCAGGACCTTGAAATGCTTCTTACGAAGCCAATCCTTCTTTACCTGGGTGGTGCGTTTGAGATCACGCAGCCATGTTTCATCTTCAATGCCCTTGCTGATGGAAGGAGTTTTTCACTCAAAATCTAATGATATTGTACATGGCTCCATTCATTCTTTCCTTTACATGAATGAGTCGTCCTGGGCCTTTTGCAGAAAAACAGCCCCAAAGCATAATGTTTAAACCGCCTTGCTTCACAGTAGGTATGGTGTTCTTTGAATGCAACTCAGCATTCTTCCTCCTCCAAACACAACAAGTTGAGTTTTTACCAAAAAGTTCTATTTTGCTTTCATCAGACCATATGACATTTTCCCAATCCTTTTCTGGATCATCCAAATGCTCTCTAGCAAACTTCACACGGGCCTTGACATGTACTGGCTGAAGCAGGGGGACACGGCTGGTACTGCAGCATTTGAGTCCCTGGCGGCGGTGTTACTGATGGTATCCTTTGTTACTTTGGTCCCAACTCTCTGCAGGTCATTCACTACTGTAGGTCACCTGTGTGGTTCTGGGATTTTGGCTAACAGTTCTTGGGATCATTTTGACCCCACGGGGTAAGATCTTGCGTGGAGCCCCAGATCAAGGGAGATTATCAGTGGTCTTGTATGTATTCATTGGCAGCTAGCTCTCTGTAACTCTCACATGGTCGTCCACTGAAGCTAAGCAGGGCTGCTCCGGGTCAGTACCTGGATGGGAGACCACATGGGAAAGCTAGGTTGCTGCTGGAAGTGGTGTTAGTGAGGCCAACAGGGGGCGCCCAGCCTGCGGTCTGTGTGGGTCCTAATGCCCCAGTATAGCGACGGGGACTCTATACTGCTCAGTGTTTCCACTACAGAAACAGACGTTAAACCGATGTCGTTAAAAAAATCCCAGGATGTCCTTCGAAAAAGAGTAGGGGTTTAACCCCAGCATCCTGGCCAAATCTGCCCACTGGCTTTTGTCCATCATGGCATCCTAACAATCATCACTCTGTCTCCTCTCCTCCAATCAGCTGGTGTGCGGTCTGGTGCAAAATGGCTGCCGCCGCGTCATCCAGGTGGATGCTGTACACTGGTGGTGGATGAGGAGATTCCCCCCAATTTGTAAAGCGCTTTGAGTGCCCAGAAAAGCGCTATATCAATGTAAGGAATTATTATTATTTTTATTATTATTATTATTCCATTTTCTAATAATTGCTCCCACAGTTAATTTCTTTACACCAAGCTGCTTACCTATTGCAGATTCAGGGCCCTATCACACACCCGGCGCAATAAGGCACAAGATGTGTTTGCCCTGACGTGTTGCAATTTTCAGACCAACATAACCATAAGGTTTTGAACCATATGGGGCATACCATGTGTGTTTGCATATAACTCAGTTTTTTGACCACACTTCATTATTATTGTTTATTCATTATTATATTCATATTATTATTTATTCATAATTATATATATATATAATTCAAAACTAATTATGTAGGCTAAAGCTGCAGTCACACTAGAGTTTGTGCGTGCGAAATTCTGTTGTACGGTGCAGCGAAAAGAGACGGGATTAAACAAGATGATTAAACATTAAAAAAAAGCGAACGATGCATGTTTTAAATTCCTGTCCAGAGAGGTCATGTTTTGATCTTCGATTGGACGCACAGCAATCATGTGATGCGATTTTGCAGGTCAAAGTTCACCAAGCTTGAACTTTCCAATGCAGCGAACTGCGAAACTTGCCGCAGGAGCTTACGTTTCTGGTCTGACGCATTTGCGTATGTATGAATAGAAGTCTACATGTATGGGGAGAAAAGTGCAATGTGACCGCAGCTTAATGGATGTGGATTCGGACACGCCCTTACTGCTTCTGCGCCCTGCACTTTTGACTTTGCGCCTAGATTGTTAAAACAGAGCCCTCAGTCTTCCCAGCCTGATGCAGGTCTACGATTTTGTTTCTGGTGTCGTTTTACAGCTCTTTGGTCTTGGCCATAGTGGAGATTGGAGTGTGACTGTTTGAGGCTGTGGACAGGTGTCTTTTATACTGATAACGAGTTCAAACAGATGCCATAAATACAGGTAATGAGCAGAGGACAGTGGAGCCTCTTAAAGAAGAAGTTACAGGTCTGTGAGAGCCAGACATCTTACTTGTTTGTAGGTGACCAAATACTTATTTTACCGAGGAGTTTATCAATTGATTCATTGTAAATCACACAATGTGATTTTTTGGATTTTTTTTCTCATTTTGTCTCTCATAGTTGAGGTATACCTATGATAAAAATTACAGGCCTCTCTCATCTTTTTAGGTGGGAGAACTTGCACAATTGGTGGCTAACTAAATACTTATTTACCTCACTGTATATGATGATATTTGTTATTATCTGAGTACATCATGTCCTGTTTTTTACCTTTTTGAATTCATATTTCAGTCAAATCACACCAGAGTTCCTATAAAAGAGAACCAAGACCCGGCATTTCTGGGGTCTCTGTCTGGGGTTTCAGATGGCAAGGCTTACATTTATAGAAACGAACCACACTAACATTATAACATCCTTTTAACTGAACCAAACCCACTAAGACACACCTTCACTTGTTTTTAGATCGAGCCTTTTATATGTTCGCATGCATGTTTTCCTTTCAAACAGCGTTATTCGAAGCAAAGAAAGTGGAATTACACATTCAGGTGTATAAATAAGTTTAATCAACCGCATCATATACGGTTATGCTTAGATTGCCTCTCAAAGTGTAATTCCACAGCTCGAAATAAATCCTCCTTAAGCATCGCCTGGTGCACATTTGAATATGTAAATGATAGTAGGACTAACCGGAGACTGTTGTACGCTGATGTAAGAGTGATGAGTCATGCCTCGGGTCGAGCGAGCAGTTGTTGCGGTGACGGCCTCTGATTTGGGTGGGAGGCTGCAGTGTGGCTGCTCACGCCTCTTCCATTAGATGAGTAACACCACCCCACTGAGTGAATAGTACTGATTGTCTGTAGGACTGTTGCAGCCAGTGCCAAGAAGCTCTGCTGAAGTAAACCTACAGCCATCGGCAGTGCAGTCTGCAGAGTTCAAATCCAAAACGGAGAGGGAGAGGATTTAATAAAATGACAGTGAAGGTCAGCTTCAGTGCATTAGGCTAGTGTGTGGGTGGGTCACATTGTGGGGACCAAATGCCAACTGTGCCCCCAAGGGAATTGGTTTAAAGAGAGAGTTACTCAAAAATGTTATAATCCTATTACTTAATGTTGTTAAGATTATGGCTTTCTTATATTGAGCACACGTTACTTGGTTCAAAACAGTGGTGACTTTCAAATAGACAAAACAGATTTTTTTGTGTGTGTAATATGCTCACATGAACACTAGATGCAGTAAAACATGACAAACATCTTTGTTTCTTTTCATATCAATGATTATGTGGCAGGTTATGGGTTAATTAAGACTTGTTCACATGCATTTTAATCCCATGCTTGCTTTTGCTTAAAGGTTTAGGGTAGGGTTTTGTGTAGGAGGTATGTTATTTTCAAGCATGATGGAGCATTCCCTGCCAATAAGTTCCAATTGTGATACAACGACTAGCGTAATTAAATGTTGTTGTGTTAACATTTAGCTGTATAGGATAAAAAGTGAAATCACTACCTGTGCATTTCACTTTAGATCTCTCTTAACACATGCTCAAAGTAATGTATAATATTTTACACAAAATGTTGTCATATGCACAATTTTGTACTGCGTTGATCCCCTCTGTTTGGGGATGTCCTCATTTGTAAAAAGTGTGCAAAAATTAAATAACGAAAGCTTATTTTTAGCTTTTTATGGTAAAAATGCTGAACCCTTTCTGTTAGGGTTAAAGTGTGAGCTAGGCTTTGGTTATTGCATTAATAACTAGCTTAGAGCTGAACATTTTTTTTTATTCAGATCACAGTTAGTCAGTTATCACAGTAGTGAGTATAATGAGTATAGTGGCCATGATCAGTATGTGATGCTGGTGGAGGAAAACATTTCCTGACTCGCTCCTCCAAAACACCCCAAAGTGGCTCAATAATATTTAGATCTGCTGAGAGTACAGACCATGGGAGATGTTACACTTCAGTTTCATGTTCAAACCACTCTGTCACCATTCTTGCTGTGTGTATTGGGGCATTGTCATCCTTATACATGGTACTGCCTTCAGGATACAATGTTTAAACCATTGTCCTCCAGAATGGTTCTGTAGTCCTTGGCAGTGATGCACCCATCTAGAACAAGTACTGGGCCTAGGGAATGCCATGATATTACTGCCCAAACCATCACTGATCCACCCCCATGCTTCACTCTGAGCATGCAACAGTCTGGGTGCTACGCTTCTTTGGGGCTTTTCCACACCATAACTCTGTTGGGAAAGACAGTGAAGGTAGACTCATCAGAGAACATTACATGTTTCACTTTGTCCACAGCCCAAGATTTTCGCTGCTGGCACTATTAAAACTAATGTTTGGCATTGGCAAGAGTGACTAAAATTTTGGCTATAGCAGCCTGGGCATGTACTGTATATTGACCTGTGGAGCTACCGACGAACAGTTTTAGTGGAAACAGGAGAATTGAGGTGCACATTTAATTCTGCAGTGAGTTGGGAAGCTGTGGTTTTCTGTTTTTAAAACAGAATCTGTGTTAGTATCCCGACATCTATTTCAGACAGTTTCCTCTTGCATCCACAGTTACTCCTGTTGGATGTGGTTTGTCCTCCGTGGTGGTATGCTGACATTATCCTGGATGCTGTGGCTCTTGATACATTACAGAGACTTACTGTCTTGGTCACAGATGCGCCAGCAAGATGCACACAAACAATTTGTCCTGTTTTGCACTCTGATATGTCACCCATAATGTTGTGTGCATTGCAATATTTAAGCAAAACTGTGCTATTACTCTGCTAATTAAACCTTCACACTGCTGTTATTGGTGGAATGTGCAATCAATGAAGATTGGCCAACAGGCTGGTCAAATTTAGCCATGAAACCTCCAACATTAAATTGGCCAGTGTTTCAGTTTCATTCTCCAAACCCTGTATATCCAGCCTGATCTCACGAGGAAACGTAAGTATTTTACATTTTGTCAGTTTAGTGGCTAATTCATACGAATTCTACGAGTTCAGTCGTGCGAAAATGTTCGATTTTAAAAAGGAGGCGTGGCACCTAACCCCACCCCTAACCCCAACCGTCATTGGGTGATGAGCAAATCGTACTAAATTGTACGAATTAGATCGTACAAATTTATACGAATTAGCCACTAAATCAAAAAGTTACGAATTGCCGTGAGATTGCGTTGGTATATCTTAAGTGACTGAAAAATATGGAATGCCACACTTGGCTATGTAAATCTGTGTGTATGTTTTAGAACAGTTTTCATTACTTGCAATTAGAGGTGTGAACCTACACTGGTCTCACGGTTCGGTTCGGTTACGATTATCATGTCATCGATTCGGTTCAATTCGATATCTCGGTGCATCACGGTGCATTGACGATGCTTTCTATACACAGTTTTATATTTTCTTAACAGCAAAACAATTCTTGTTTCAAAATGTATATATATATTTATATACTATTTGTAAAACAATTTTGTCCTTTAATACAAACAGTCAGATATATAAACTGTACCTTTAAACAACACAAACATTTATAGACAATTTTGAGGGATGTAAACAAAAACAATGGTCCTAACGTATTTCCTGTTTTACATTTTTAATTTCCATTGCTTCTGAGAATCCAAAAAGGTCCACATATTGATAAATAATGTTATGACGGCTGATTTAAAATCAAGTTATGATTGAATTGCCTCTTGTTACAGTTCATGGAAATGTTCATGGGCCAATGACATGACCACATTGAAATGGTCTATAGCAAATAAACAAATATAAATATCCCGCTCGCTTTCTGAGCCTTGTCTACCAAGTTATTTCTTACACCCCTTTGATTGGTCACGCGCTCAACAGAAAGGGCTGCGATTGGCTCTTACACGTTGGTGCTCTTCACAGATGCACTCATGGGCCACAGTGTGAGAGAGAGAGAAATGGAGTTTACTTTTATTCTCTTAATCACCGTGAAATAGGGGCTTTTGCTGTAAGTGTCAGTGAAACACAGTCCAGCAAACACACACGCAGTGAAATTTTGCACAGTTTCTGAGTTTTTCGTAGTTAGAGGGTTGTAAATACTCGCGCTCGCCTCCCTCACCATAGTAAGCTACGGCGACATAGCGCATGTGAGATAAATGACGTCAGTACATAATAACCGGTTATGATTATTACTGAACCGATACCGAATTGTCCGCGTCTGCATTGCGGTGCACCGAAGAAACGATTAATTTTGACACCCCTACTTGCAATTTCAAAAAAAGGTTCTGTATTTTTCAGCTTTTTAAAATATATTTTCATTTTATTTTTATGGTTCAGAAAGAATACGTCAGTATTTTCATGAGACGTTTGCTCCATTACAACAAATCTGTAAACGCATGTAAAAACACATCTTGATTTCTAATCTAAACAAGGCCTCTGCGGGGGTGATTAATCGCTAAGCTAATTGCTGGGTGGTTACTAATGAGAAGACTGTGCTGGTGTTACAGTGTGTGTAATTGTGTCCTAAGGGACCCCGATATCCTCATGCTCTGTCTAGAGTTAATGTGATGTGTCTGAGCAATCGAATGCCGTCTTATTTGTCAAGCTCTATCTGTCTACACGGTGTCACTGAGCCACAGGGTTAAAAGATTTTTGAGTAACTGTAAAATATTTTTCTTGAAATCTAGATGGACCACACCACCATAGCATTAACAGTACCACTAGCTATGTTTCCATCTACCTACTTTTATGCGCATTTTGGAATATCGCATAAAAATGCTTGAAGGAAACCCCAAGATGTGCATACATTTTGAAAATGCACATTAAACGTGCCCATTTTAGTAGGATTAACTTTTTATCTGATAAGAGAAAATGTGCAAAAACTATGACGTAAACACATTCAATAAATAAATTTCATTATGTACATCAAAATATTTATGCAAAATTTAATAGACGAGATCATGTGATAACAAAATGGGTGCAATGAGATGCCATTAATGGAAAACCAGTGGACAGACCACATTGTAAAACATGAGAAATGTTGTTTCAGCCATTCTAAAATGCCTTAGCTAAAGGCTGCCATCAAATTGGTTCAGAATATTTTCCTCCCAGAACTGTCTTGGACGACTGCACTTCCAAATAGCAGTCTTGCACCTCCAAAAACTCTTTAAATATTAATATATTGTATAAGTAAAAATGCTCATGGTGGCAAACTCATTCATTCATTTTCTTTCGGCTTAGTCCCTGATTTATCAGGGGTCACCACAGTGGAATGATCAGCCAAAAAATAATATTTTGGTTATATTGAAACAACAAAAATAGATAAAGTATTTGTTTTAATGGCACAAACCAGCACAAATCGGGCACAAGCGAATGACACCATTTTTTTGCAATTTAGAAAATCTGGGGTGGAGAGTGACATCACGACTCCCGAAATATTTTGATTAGGCAATATCTAAACAATAAATACAGATACAGTGTTTATTTTAAAGGTGCAAACCAGCACAAATGAATGACATTGGTTTTGTGTGATTTAGAAAACCTGGGGTGGAGAGTGATGTCACGGCTCCTGAAATATTTTGGTTATATCTAAACAACGAAAATAGAAAAAGTGTTTGTTTTAATGGCACAAACCAGCACAAATCCAGCACAAACGAATGACACCAGTTTTGTGCGATTTAGAGGAAATGGGGTATAGTGACATCACATCTTCTGAAATATATTGATTAGGCAATATCTAAACAATAAAAACAGATACAGTGTTTATTTTAAAGGCACACACAGCACAAATCCAGCCCAAATGAATGACACCAGTTTTGTGCGATTTTAGAAAATCTGGGGTGGAGAGTGACGACATTACTCCCAAAATATTTTGGTTATATCTAAACAACGAAAACAGGTAAAGTCGTTGTTTTAACGGCACAAACCAGCACAAATCAGGCACAAACGAATGACACCAGTTTGGTGCAATTTAAAGGGAAATGGGGAGAGAGTGACGTCACGGCTCCCAAAATATTTTGATTAGCCAATATCTAAACAATAAAAATAGATACAGTGTTTATTTTAACAACACAAACCAGCACAAATCCAGCACAAACGAATGACACCAGTTTTGTGCGATTTGGGAAACGTGGGGTAGAGAGTGATGTCACGGCTCCTGAAACATTTTGGTTATATCTAAACAACGAAAATTGATAAAGTGTTTGTTTTAACAGCACAGGCCAGCACAAGTTGAGCACAAACTAATGACACCAGTTTTGTGCGATTTAGAGAAAATGGGGTAAGTGACATCACAGCTTCTGAAATGTTTTGATTAGGCAATATCTAAACAATAAAAATAGATACAGTGTTTATTTTAACGGCACAAACCAGCACAAATCTGGCACAAACGAATGACACCTGTTTGCTGTGATTTTTATAGGAAATAAAGTGGAGAGTGACGTCATGGCTCCAAGAAATATTTTGCTTATATCTAAACGAGGAAAACAGATAGAGTGTTTGTTTTAACGGCACAAACCAGCACAAATCGAGCACAAACGACCTGTGCTGATTTGAAGTGAGCAGCATGGGGTGGAAAGTGACGTCACACGGTCAAAAAATAATGCTGAATATCTCAGACCCCAAATCAGCACAAATGTTTGTTTTTCCGGCACAAATCAGCACAAACGCAGCACAAACAAATGGCATAGTTTTTGGGGATGATTTGTTTTTATGAGGTGCCAACTTCACAGAGGTGGCATATGTTTTATGCAGTGGATGCCCTTTTCAGCCGCAAACCAGTACTGGGAAAGCAGCAAACTCCATTTTTCTTTTTGATATGTGGTGCCAGTTTCTCAGGAGTTAAGTTTAATTCACATCTTTAGATGAAAACATGGCTAGCGAAGCATTTTCCTCATTGCCACTAGTATGGTAAAATCGATATCTCAGAAAAATATGTGGAGAAAAAAAGCTTGAGCATACTGAACATCTGTGAGTGGGTTTTGTCATCTAGTTCTGAATGAATGTCTGTAGTGCATATGTGAAAAAGCTTCTGTCATTCTAACACAGAATGGCAGATGGTCTTGTTTCTTAATCATGGTCATGGTGCTTAAGCACTAAATCCTCTCTGGAACAATGCAACCAGACTTTAGCTTTAGTTTTTGCCTGACCACCTCAAACACTCGCTTTTACTGACACATTCACTTGTCCCAATCTCTTGAGCAGGCACCCTGGGCTCGTCTTCATCAGCCATTATTGAGGGTTTTCAGCCATCAGTTGCCTCTAAGAGTCTATAATCAATGCTTCTTGCTAAGTAGAGTAACTCCAAATGCGATTATGAAAGTGATCAGCTAAAATAGATTATAAATGTTCATCAGAATGCTTTAACCGTCTTGCAATTACTGTGTGATTTCAAAGTCTGGAAGACGTCCTTAATGTCCTGTCTGCCAAATTAAAAACTCATAAATTAAACTCTTATGCATAACCTTGCATAATTGTAGAACTAGATTCATAATCATTCAGCTGTTCATTCATTTCAATCATCAGCAATGAATAGAAATGATTTCATCTGTATTCAGCTGGATATCATTGAGTGGTAGATATTCACATCCATTTATATATCTGAAATTGCATGGTGCAGTTTAAGAGGGCATAAATGGAGAGTCCATGCAAAAATAAAAGCTTGCTGGTAATTTACTCACCCTCGGGCCATCCAGGATGTGACTTGTTTCTTCAGTAGGACATTGAAGAAGATTTTTAGCTATAACCGTGCACAAAATTATTGGTCTGTTTAAGAAACTGAACATTATTATTAGGGCTGCACAATATATCGTTTCAGCATCGATATCACAATGTGTGTATCTGCAATAGACACATTGCAGAATCTGCAATGTTGAGTTGGGATTATAGTTGATCAGCACAACAGTTGAGAATACATGAGGTTTGTGGAGTCATTGCAAAGTATAACCATAACAGAGTGAATATTTATTATCTGTGTGTGTTTAAGTAAAGTTTAATATTAAACAAATTTCGAGACGAGCGCATGCTCATGATTGACCCAGCTGGCTCACATTAGCTAATCACGATCCTCCAATTAAAGGATCCCAAGTCACTATATAGGGAAATTACCAACCGTCACACATGACGTCACATGGGTTCAACAGCGCATACCGGTTGCAAAAAAGAGACAGTTTGCAATAGCAAACATGTCGTGTTGTGCGGTAGGATGCCAAATTCGAAACTAGAAAACTTACATTTTACCATACACCACACTGCTTTTAATGCCAACCGCAGACGTCTTTGGTTAACAGCTATCAGAAGAGCTGATTGGAGTGAGGACTAATTAAAAATGTTTGACTCTGTAGTTCTCATTTTCTATCAGGTAAGTTCATGCTGAATCATACACATTGCTCATTTTTGATTGCAGCAATGATTTCAGCAAACACCGTTAAATATGGTTAATTAAACTGCGGACACTGAATGCTTAGAATGAAATGTAAAAGTGTAAGTTCACATGCCCTGCCGTACAGGTGCAGTTCACTGTCAAAATGCAGTTGTTTTGCTTGTTGATGATTACCCAGGCCTTGTATAGCTCCATCGTCTTTCCTTGTCTTTGGCTAGGCAGAAATTTTTTTAGCACAACAAAGTTTTGAATCAGGTAATCGAAGAACATTATTTCTTGCACGTGATTACACAGAACAAAATCGTAGGCATCCAAAGACTTGTAGGCCTTTAACTTCTCTCTTGTAAAAACACTTGGAGTTTCAATGAGATTGTATATTTCGGGCTCGATGCTTGGCCATTTCGTCTTATCCAATATCCATTGGGAGGGTGCTATCGCAAATGGACCTGTCAGACAAGCGCCGCTCACTTTAACGCTAATTTTGCCGAATAACTGTTATAATATGCTGAAAGCATTATGTAAATAATATGTATAATATGTAATCAATATAATTTATCTCTAATACAAAAACAAACTCTGTACCACATTGGATGTCATTCCCTCGCTGTAAATGCTAGAGAACCAGTTTTTTTTCTTCTGCAACCTCGCTGCGCGCACATCCTGAATGTTTACAAACTGGTATTTTGTCTATATATATATATATATATATATATATATATATATATATATATATATATATATATATATATATATATATATATATATATATGCTCATTTCCTTTCTACAACTATCTTCGTCTAGAAGAAACCCCTCTCCTCCCCTTCTTCCACCTTTATCCAGAATGAGTGGCACGGTGGCCCAGTGACTAGCACTGTTGCCTCACAGCAAGAATACCAATGGCGCTGGGCCATCGGGTATTCCGCGTGGGTTTCCCACGGGTTCACAAGTTTCCTCCCACCGTCCAAATATGCTTTATCATATAGACAAAATAAGCCTAATTCTTTTTTCAAATGTCTTACTCTCAGGAAGTTCACCTTAGCCTCAGCAGCGGGGGAGTTTTGAGATCGACCTGCGCTCAATCTCCCCTCGCCCTGCGAAAGGGAGGAAGCCCTGGGCCTAAGGATCCCATGAGCTCATGGCTCTCCCAGGACAGAATGCCAAACAAGCTAGTATAAATCATGAGCCAAGTGTGAATTCTTGAAAAGGCATTTAAAAAATGTACACTGTACAGTCTTCATTGCATTAATAATAACTAAAATGCAACATTTGTAACTTTAATGAAGAATAATTTTCAGTAATATTATTCTTCATTAAAGTTACACATTTTATTTAATTTATTATTAATGCAATGAAGATTATACAGTGTTATTTTACATTTCATCATTTAATTTCTGTACTTAAATACTGTCTCTGTAAAACCATAAAGCACTGTTTCTTTGTTCTGTTGTAACAATACTTGCTTGCAATTTGTTTATTATTATTTATACATGATTCATACCAAAAATCACAAAATCACCCCAATCAATCTAAATTCACCCCACCCCCACCCACCCCGCCCACCCATTCAAGCCATCTAGTGAAATTGTAATCATATTGATATATAATCTGATTAAAACTACATATTGCAATGTCAGATGTTTTCAATATTGTGCAGCCCTAATTATTATCCTTAACCTTCGCAAACAATCCTGAGTGAATTCCAGACAATATGGAGCATGAGCTTCCAAATGCACATAAAGATTCTTTAAGATGACCTCTCGCTACATTGGAAACATACAGCATCAGATCATGTGTGAGCCTTTGCACATGCCATTAATTTTGTTCGAATATATGATATTTTGACTTTCCAGGTAATCGTTGACATTGATTTTCTAAATCACTAAGGACAGACTACAGAAAAATCCCCTAGATTATGGATGGCCTGGTGGTGAAAGAATTTAAAGCAAAATGTTGGGAGAAGGGCGGCGCGGTGGCACAATGGGTAGCGCTGTCACCTCACAGCAAGAAGGTCGCTGGTTCAAGCCTCGGCTGGGTCAGTTGGCATTTCCCCAACAGTCCAAAGACATGCACTATAGGTGAATTGGGTAAGCTAAATAGTCTGTAGAGTATGTGTGCATAAGTGTGTATGGATGTTTCCCAATGATGGGTTGCAGTTGGAAGAGCATCGGCTGCGTAAAACATATGCTGGATAAGTTGTCGGCTCATTCCGCAGTGGCGACCCTAGATTAATAAAGGGACTAAGCCGAAGGAAAATGAATGAATGAATGTTGGGAAAATTAATGGAATTAATGAACTTAACAGACATTTACTGGACAACATACAATGGATAAAGAGGCTTTCCCTAAAGCAGAGCCTCAGAAAAGAGAGAAGAATTTGTGACCTATAATAATGTCAATACAGTAAAATAAAATAAAGTAAAATAAAATATATACTTGTATGGTCAAAATATTTTAATAATCAATAATTATGGGAATCGGTTTTGTCAGCTTAACAGCTAGTTTGTATAGTGACACTCATGTTTTATGCCTTGTAATCATTCATTCATTTTCCTTCGGCTTCGTCTTTATTCATTAGGGGTCGCCACAACGGAATGAACCAACTTATCCAGCATATGTTTTACACAGCGGATGCTCTTCTAGGTGCAACCCAGTACTGAAAAACATCCATACACACTCATTCACACTATACACAACAGACAATTTAGTTTATTCAATTCGCCTTCAGCGCATGTCTTTGGACTGTGGGGGAAACTGGAGCACCCCGAGTAAATCCACACAAACACAGGGAGAACATGCAAACTCCACACAGTAATGCCAACTGACCCAGCCTGGACTCGAACCAGCGACCTTCTTGCTGTGAGGCAACAGTGCTAACCACTGAGCCACCGTGTCACCACCTTGTAATCAATGTCAATCAATTAACAAAAAAAAAAAGATGTAATTTAATGACAGTTATAAGACAGCTGGAAGGACTTTAAAGGAATCCCAGTAAGATATTAATTATTCTCTGTTAAAATGACACTTGTCATTTGGTTCCACCAGTGTGGCAAGAGGGATGCCTAGTTTGTGCCTTTCAGAATGACAAGTGTCTTTTAATTTTGTAAGGCATTTTAAGATATTGTATTTTGTGATGTCCAGTGCAGCTGGGTTCAAAAGACTTTACTTCCAGTGTGCAAATTGCAAAAAACTGAAATAGCTTCTCCATATCATGTGGTGCATTGTTCTCAATTTGACCACTGTATTTGAACATATTTAACAGCGTGTCCATTTCTGAAAAGTTGATTCATTCCAGCCCTTGGAAACATTCACATGATTTTTTTAGTATCAACCAAAGCTAGTTGTCACATGAGGAAGTGAATCACAAGAACTAAAGGGGCTAAAAATTTTGACCTTAAAATGGCTATTAAAAAATTAAAAACTGCTTTTATTGTAGCCGAAATAAAACATATAAGACTTTCTCCAGAAGAAGAAATATTATCAGACATACTGTGAAAATTTCCTTGCTCTGTTAAACATCATTTGGGAGATATTTCAAAAGAAAAAAATTCAAAGGGGGGCTAATAATTCTGACTTCAACTGTATACATACTGTACACATGTTCTTCAAAAAAGTTCAGTCCTAAAAGTGTGACATGGGGAAAAGACAAAATATTGACATTCATAATTTAACAAAATGGGTCATCTCACAGCAAGAAGGTCGCTGGTTCGAGCCTCGGCTGGGTAGAAAGTCCAAAGACATGCACGGTAGGTGAATTGGTTAAGCTAAAATTGTCCATAGTGTATGTGTGTGAATGAGAGTGTATGGGTGTTCCCCAGTGATGGGTTGCAGCTGGAAGCACATCTGCAGCATAAAACATGTGCTGGATAAGTTGGCGGTTCATTGCGCTGTGGCGACCCCTGA
Source organism: Danio kyathit (assembly GCA_903798195.1). NCBI lineage: Eukaryota > Metazoa > Chordata > Actinopteri > Cypriniformes > Danionidae > Danio > Danio kyathit. The sequence goes on along the minus strand of LR812524.1, from coordinate 38,742,755 downwards.
TTAATAAAGCAACTAAGCCAAAAAGAAAATGAAAGAATGAATTAAACAAAATAATTATATACAGATGAGTGTTGTGAGTGTGTTGAACATGGTAAAGAATGCAAAGTTTCATTCTCTTAAAACCAACTGCACTTTTTAGAAATTTACAGATCTCTTTTGGGTCAAAACCAAATTAGTTAATGATTAATAATTTTTTTTTATTTTGTATACCACGATTTGCTGTTCAATAATCTTTTTTTTTGTTGTTGAGTGGTATTGTTTTAAAACTGTCTGTCACTATCTCTTTTGTGGGTAGTGGAGCGCGGGGCACAAAGTAACGCAGGGTTAAATGTAACAGAGTTTTAAGGTATTTGCTCAGGGTTAACCATGGCATGCTTTCGAGGTTTTCACCACAGTGTCGGCGGACGTCATCCTGCCAATTATTGAAAAATTTAGCCGAAATTTGGATGAGAAACTCAGGAGAAACCATTTTTGTAGCATAAAAGTATTTTTTATTATAGTCGATATTTTTTTTATTTTAAAAAAATCTGTGAAAGTATGAACAAAAAATCTTATATTGTTGTGATTACTATCTTCTAGGCTAAAAGATGAAACCATTTTGAAAGATGTATATAACACACAGTAACTGCTAGCCAGTTTTGAGGAAAACATGACACAGCGGGGTTAGTTGTAAAAGGGTGTTACAATTAAGCCACACACTGTTGGACACCAATTAAACTAACAAAATAATTTTTAGAATTTTAAGTGTAATGTTGAGAACTTTTTAAATAAAAATGTTTTTAATAGATAATATTGTTTTAATAGAAAAAAATGTATTGCTAATTATGCTAATAAATGCATATTATAATAATGAATAAATTCATAATAATGCAAATAGATTTAAATGTGTTTATCCAATAAACAAATAAATAAACATACTTTGCTATGTAGAATAAAAAAGAAATGAGCCAATTACTGAGGAAATATAGCTACTATTTAAAGTAGACTGAATTTAAATTAATTGTGTGAAATCTGCCTTTAAAAGCACGTGTTACAACTAACCCCCTGTATTTTACAACTTGCCCCACAGGTGGGGTAAATAGTAATATTTTTACTCCTGGCACTTTTGGCAACAGAAACCATAAGTCCGGTGATCATAATTCCAGTGCTCATTTGTAGGAGAGGCTTGTGTATTGTTGGTAAAAAAAACAACCCTAACCCTATTGTTCATTATTTGACCAAAAAAAGTGTTAGGCTACTTTGTACCCCGCTCTCCCCTATCTATTCCCACAACAAATCCCATTTGAGACACCAAAAATATCTTTAATAGTCTACTATATTCTCTGAGAATGTCTGGTGAACGTGTTTAAAAAGACCTCTTTGCAGCCAAGACTTATGCACCTTTAATAAAACGGACTTCGAGAAACAACCCACCCTAAAAAATATTCACTGTCGTAAAAAAGTGACAACCAGCCTCAGTCTCCACCGCGGCTTTGATCAGGCTACAATATAAATGACTCACGCAGCAATGGACAAATGTTCTGTTTGAACCAATGCTTGAAGACGAATATAACATAAATGCAGTAAACCGAGCATTCATCCTCCCATCCAGGGACTTAATCATACGCATCCCACGTCTCAGTGTATATAAGCGCTCTCATACTGGAGATCCTCCTCTGCTTTGACAGGCACTGAACGCTCAGCCTCTAGAACGAAAGCGCGAGCCCGGTGCGCGTCAAAACCGCCCGCATCTTCCCAAAGCGAGACCGCAACCGACTCCCAGCATCTTTTTTTTGATTGCAGTCCGAGTGTTCTCGTTTGTGCAGCGAGCTCCTGGACCAGTTCGGACTGTCTGAAAGCGGCTAGTGTTGAAGGACAGAAGAGGAGCGGGTTTCGATAGCGGGACAGAAGATGCTGCTTGTTCTTCAGTGACGGTTCTGGTCCACCTTATGGGTTTTACACACAGAAACACAACACTGCACTCGTGTTCTTGGTCACGAGTTTAAAACGGGATCCGTTTGTGCTTCTTTTGTCTCCCACGTGCGAAAAAGTGGATCCGAATTTGAGGTGAGAGTCTTGTGCTTGTTCCTGCTTTTGTTCTTTTGTTTACTCTGCTGCGTTTATATATATATATTTTGACGCTGGCTGTCAGGTTTTGAAATCGGAGTGTGTAATTCGCAGTTGGGATGCTGAGGGACTGTTCTGATATATCCAGTTGGCTTTTTCCTGCTAGATATGGTGCATCTTATTAATTGCTCAAATTTACATCATGTTAAGAAAAAGTATCATAGATTACATGGGTACTTTTTAGCGTTCTTCTAGCGTGATAATTTTCCATGTATACAGCTGCATTACAACGTAGTCTTTTTTAGCCAAGTGTAAGCTCGGAATAAAAAGAGTTAATTCATATACTATACAATGAATGGCAGCTATGACGCGGGGAGTTCAAGTAAATGACTCTTTACAGTAGCCTAGTATAAAAAAAGAACCGTATGCAATTAATTCAACGGGTATTTTGGTGTTTTTTTAAAGAAACGAAGCGGAGTTGATTTTTTTCCTGTCACAAAGGAGCGCGTTTTTCTGAAGTCTGAATGACGGGTTTTCTCCCCCTTCACGATAACTCAGAGCGAGTGTGTGTGTGTGTGTGTGTGTGTGTGTGTGTGTGTGTGTGTGTGTGAAATGGAAAACCAGGAATGGATTTGCAGATGGATTTTTAATTTTGAGATGACTAGTGGAAACTTTTTTAAGTTGATAGAGCAGGGGTAGCCTATTCTGCTACACTAGCCTATGTATACCCAGCAAACAATTGTGTGTTTAACAGACGTCAAAAAGACATCTAAACGTAGTCAGCTTGTCTAAAACAAGGCTAAACTTGGACTGTCAGTGAAAATCTAATAGTCATCTAGAAATAGCTCAAAATAGTCAAATAGACAGGCAGACTTGATATGTGTAGTCAATCATTTCTGTTTATTAGACGACTAGTCTAGTTTTGGCCTATTCTTAGACGTCTATTAGATTTTCACTGACAGCCCAAATTTAGCTTTGTTTTAGCCAAGACAACTATGTTTAGACGTCTACTATACATCTATTAGACATCTTTTAAAAACAAAAAATGCTTGCTGGGTATAGTAGCTCCTACTATACTGTAATTTAAACATGCCTAAATCACATTGAAGCTTGTAAATCAGACATCTCCTCATGTTAATATCTGATGACTATTATAAAGACAGCCATACAATATTTGTCAATAGCCTAAAAAAAATCTGTGATATGATTAGTGGTATATCAATTGGTTTATCAATGTAAAGATGTCTGCTGCCTATTTTACACAACCAGACCCAGTAAGGCTATATTTCTCAAATACAACCTTTGAACTCTCTGAAACTATTTACCTCATTTTGCAATGTGAAAATAAATTACTCTATGTATATTAAACTATGAAAATGTATCGTTAGTCATTTGATCAAAACGATCATGTCACTGTGGTCAGCGGCAGACTTACCCAAGCAAGGTAAGCATCTGCTTAGGGCCCCAGGGAATTAGGTGGCCCCGACCAAAACCAAGAAGTCTATATTAATCATATAGCTCTTTTATGAATTTTCTATCATGATGTAAAATTTATCTATAACCGTTAATACTTGAACATTAATACTTCTTTTCAAAAGTAAAACAATTCTTCTGTACTACACATGGATATATTAAAATCATATCACCAATATGGCCAATTAACTGTCCATAGTTGGTTTGTGAACTTAAGGTACTTGAACTTGAAGATAAAGGTTCCATTTAAAATATATTTTTAACATGCGGTTTATTTACCAAAAAAAACTAATCTACAGAGAAAAAGAATATGTATAGAGAAAGAGAATGTTTTGAGTTTTAATGCTAGGACCCCATACCTGGAATTGTGTAGGGCCCTCAAATCACTAAGTCCGCCCCTGACTGTGGTACAAACAGTTCACCAGCCAACTTAAAACATAACTTTGAAGCATACCATAACCAGCAAATGCTATTATTTGCCATTAACTTATCATTTATTAATTGTTGAACTGTTGTATAAAACAATATCACAGTCATTCTGATTTGCTTAATGTCATTATGACCTGATGGCATGCACTGGCTAAGACGTCTTATAGGTATTGCACATCTATACCTGTCAACATTGAGATGTGAAAATAATTCCCACCATAAAATCCAAATGGATTCCCCAAATTACTAAGTATGTTCATCTGGAGCTGTTTCATTGTAAATAAACAGTTAAACGGTTAGTAGTATGTTTTTGTTGTTATTAACAAAAGAAAAAATAAATAGTATACATTAGCAGCTAATAAATTAGCAAACAGTTTAGCTTATTAAAATTAATACTATTACTAATACTATTATAAAGAAATAGAATCAAGTTTTCAAATCTAATTAATCATTTCTTCCCTGTATAACTTACACATTCTCATGAAAGAGCAACGGATGAATCTCATTATTTTAGTTTTTTGTTTGATTACATTAAATAACAGGTGTCAATGCACACATCTAGCATTATAATCAAAGCATTTGATTGCTTTCCTAACTTTTTATGCTCATTTAGGACAAAATTAGTTGTGCTTGAAAAAAAACCCACCAAGATCAACATCTTTAGACGTTATTATTATTAATTATGTGTATATGTCTGTTTAAACCTCAAACACACACCCAAAACCCAGACTTTCACTCCTCTTCAAATAGTGTGTACAGAATGCGTTTGGGAAAGAGTGTACATTTATCACTATGGAGCGCGTCAGCTGACAGTCACGCATATGACTGTTTTGAGGATTGCATAGGCGGGGCGACAGCACCCGTAATGAAAAGGAAGGGAATTGCGCTGTTTTTATATTTATTTCAAAGTGTTTTCATGCCTAAATTAAATGAAAGCACAGAATAGACTCACATTTAAGAGCAAGGGGTGTCCCCTGGTGGTTCGGTTGGGTATGCGTATAGGGAGAATCTGCTCTTTAATGTTTATTGCCACCCTTCATAGAAAGATTGAAAATAAGGGAGAAATACAGGAAAATACCTTTACGGGAAGATAGCAGAATTGAACTGTAAAATACAGAAGATTCCACATCAATATGCACATCAGATGTGACAATTTCTGTTTAAGATAGCAAGTCAAAACATTTATTCTAATCATAAGACAGTCAAAATTTCACTTCAAGAATGAAGAATGAGTGGTTTTGATTGCATTTAATGTGCAATGCAAAAACGACAAAAGCAAAAAAAAAAAAAAAAAACAGTAGCAAAAGCTCTTAATATGAAGCATATAGACTTTATTGAATCCACAGAATGACAAATGTATTTCTAAAAGATGCACAAGACAGAATCTTTTAGCATAGTGAAGTCATATTGTACATTACATGTACAGACATGGCATGGTGCTTTTCATCCGGTGTGCAACCCCTTCACAGCTGTGCTGATAATTAGCAGTCTTGTTCATGTGACAGACCATTATAAAACAGAAAGGGACTATTTTAAAGCATTTTAGGATATTCAGTGCAATCTTCTGTACTTTATTATTAAGCATGAGCTTTATTATGCAACTAAATTGCAAGAACATAGAGCAAGTGCCAAAGTAAATAGATTTGAAAAGAAGATCACCATTTAGAAATTGCATGCTTGGATAGTTAAATGACTGTTTAACAGGAGGAAAATGGCCCTTTCGTATGAATATGTCTAATTAATTTGTATTTTTATATTTATATACTTATTTCCTCAGGAATTAATCTGATGCACTTGAAATGTTATCCGTTAGATTTATCTGATAATCTGTTCTGTGCACAGCATCCGGTTGTACTCGCTTTCAGTTTGACTTACTCATCCATGCAAAATGTTTGTTTACAGTCTGTGTAATTATCCGTGCATTAAAATAGGTGATGATATGAGAAAGAAGTAAGGAATTTTTTGTTTAAAGTCGTCACTGTTCAGCCAACAACAGCAGACTGAAGTGCTGTCAGCTGGCAAGGCAGAGAGCCTTGGGAAATACCCTGATATATCTCCAAACAACCACATTATATTTCCATCTTTGTTTTCTCTGTTGTAAATTGGTGTGCGGTTTCCAATTATGACCACATTGGGCTGCTTGTGTCTTGAATAACTCTCCTTCATTCGTCCTTCCATCCTGTCACATGTAGGTCATGTACTGTATTATCTGCATCATGCATTGTTGTCAGTGCATTTCAACACAGTAAGTGAGAACATCCGTATTATTGACATATAGGATAGTTACGCATGTACTGCTCATAGTAAAAAAGTCATTCGGTTCGGCAGTATTAAAGTAATTTCTCAAGTAGAAATGTAGCGGAATTACCAAATACATTTTGTCATTGCATCTATACAAAGTGTTCCTCAGGGAGCTGTTTTAGATCCTATTTTCAATCGCATTCACCATTTAGGATAACTGATACACTCTCTATATATATTTCCCCCTACATCTTTACCAAACGTCTATATGAGAATAAGTGTATATGAGAGAGATCATATGAGATTTAGTTTGCCCTCCTAATGCTTCTTGGCTATTCTCCTATTCTTAGGCTTTCCTCGTAATTACATGCCCTGTTGGGACAAGCATGTTTGCTGCCATCATCTCATGGTCAATCAATCAGACCTTGGTTGAACAGATGGACTCTCAGTGACACAGGATAAAGGGTTTGCCTGATGAATTTCATACTGGAATAACACATTCACTGCTTGGCTTGCAGTAATATGTGTATTTTCTTATGTGTGAGTGTGGGGGATTGCCCTCCCACTCAGCTGAATGTGTTTTGTGAGCATGTGCGTCTGTGTATTTGCAACCGACTTGGTGAGTTTGCATGCGTTGCCTTCCCGAGCAGATACCCAAGGGCTTTTCTTGTAGTTTGTACTGTGTGCTATGATTCCTCATGTATAATTGTTGGTGCAAAACCTACACAGTACCTCATCTGTTAGACTTCAGCACATGGCAGTTGTCATCAATCTTCCCGATTGTTCGTTTACTTTGGCTAATGAAAACCATACATTTCATTGCTTCAGTCTGTTGTTGGGGGGAAAAAAACATCTAGAATACTTAATAAATCTCTTTATTCTTCAAATGCGGATTAGTTTGTTGCTGATTGTATTGCTGTATTGTTGACAAGACACAGTTTCATGCCTCAGAGAGTCTTTTATTTGGCCAAAAGGGTAAGTTTGAAGAAAGAAAAACTCCTGAGGGTGGCTTTAAAGGTTTAAACAAAAGTTGGGTATATTGACATCCAATATGCTGGAGAGGAGGGATGCATAGTCGATTAAGAGTAGGAGAGCCAGGTGGTCAGCGGTTAAGTGGCCTCCCAGTTATATTGTGCTGTATTGGACCTCAAGGACAAGCCCTTCATGCACAGTCAGAGTTGGCATTATAGATGCTGCCTTGTGCCGACAGGCTGATGAACCTTATGCTGGGTTTGGACTATACAATAATTTATTCTGTTTCCATACACGGTGTCAAATGTAGCATTTTTGACCCCTACATTCATGTTTTGTCCGTGGACAAGAAAAGGAAAGGATCAGAAAGGAAGTAACCATGCAAGTATTAGGGTTCTTTCATCCTTTTTGATCTGAACTTGAACTGAACCAGCTGCAAAAAGTTTTCCACATTTTTGGACTAAACTGTCTGCCATTTGTTGAAAGTCCTTTAGCAACTACTGCCTTCATCATTTGCACTCAGTGTTCATTCATTCATTCATTCATTCATTCATTCATTCATTCATTCATTCATTCATTCATTCATTTACCTTTGGCTTAGTCCCATTTATCAGGGGCCCACACAGTGGAATGAACCGCTAATCACTCTGGCATATGCCCCTCCAGCTGCAATCCAGCAGTGTTCATTTTGTTGACAAATGTTGTTATATTATTCGTCAAAAACATTTTTTCCACTGACAAAAACTAGGTGAAAATCAAATAAAAATCAGATTTAAATGATAAAAACTATTACGCAAATTTATTAACATTATCATCAATGAATAAAGACGAAACAAAAAATGGAGGGACAATTTGTTAAAAGAACCAGTTATAAAAAATCTCAGATGTGTTAGCGACGTTTTGAACTGTAGTCTATACTGATCTACCCGGCAGGACATAAGCAATCATATACTGCATTTCTGAATAAATGTCCAAAAATGTCAATGTGTGAAGAAGACAAGATAAGAGCAGGTATAAATAAATGAATTAATTAAGCACAACACACTTATTCATGAGTTTATAATGAGCTTAGAAATTTTAGAGATATGCGTAATGCAACCCAGGCTCATTCTGAAAACATAGTCCCATGGATGTTTCTGGAGACCGTGACATACGTCCCGGGAGGTACGTATTTTTGCAGTTTTTGTTTTCGCGAATCCGCGTGAGGCCGCTGTGTGCGCTTTTTTGTATCTCAAATGTCTCTCTCGAGTGCTGTTCGAGCCCACGCTGTTCTTGTGTAAACCCACCAGAGGCCGCTGTCGACTGACCGTCTGTCTGTCTGACTGAATGACTGAATGATTGACTGGGCGACCGGCCAATCGACTGACCCACCCTCCTCCTTCCCTAAACCCAACCAATTTTACCGATTGACCCGCCCACCCACATACTTCTCTAAACCCAACCAACGGTTTACAAAAGCCGTCCAGAAAAAGAAAAGCCCTTGTCTGATTTTTACCATGTTTTCGGATTTTACCACATTCTCAGCCTGTTTTTCACTCGTTTATTTTATTTTTTTTTTTGGATTCTGTTTTTGTCTTACCTGATTTCTGAAAACGCTCTTCCCCGGACTAAAACCCGCTCATCGTCGTCGTGGTCAACTCCTCTCTGCGTCTCAAGTCCGCCGACGTACATGATGAGCTAACTGGACAAATTGGTTGTGGCGGGAAAGGCCTCCACATAGAGGTAAGCAGTCAGGCCGTAAGCGCCAAAAGAAATGGCATCATACTGTCCCGTAGTGTTAGCTTAAAAAATTAAATGCAGCCATACGTACCTCCGGCTACATAATTTGCAGTCTCCAGAAATGTACACGGGACTATGTTTTCAGAATGAGCCTGTGTTGGCGTAATGAATATATTATGATTTACCTAAACTGGTTAGTGGGGTTTATTTCTAAACTAATTTCGAGAGGATCACGTGCTTATTATTGAACTCGGCTGGTACCACATCAGCTCCATATAATTCACCAATAAGGAATACTGACACACTATAAATAACCAGAGTTTCCCACTCCAATCATCTTTGTCTTGAAGAGACCTTCACCTTCCACCCCTACTCCTCCCCTTCTCTAATAGGGGGCCATGGCGGCCCAGTGGTCAACACTGTTGCCTCACAGCAAGAACGCCGCTGGTTCGGCCCCTCACCAGGCCGGTCGGTGTTTCTGTGCGGAGTTTGCATGTTCTCCTCGTGTTCGTTGTGGGTTTCTATCGGGTTTCCTGATTTCCTCTCACCGTCCAAAGTCATACACCATAAGTAAATTGACTACTCCAAAGTAGCATCTTAAGACAAACTCCAGATATAGCTCAGCATGTTCACAACTAGGGAAGTTATCAAAACTTACCTGAGCTCAAACTCCCCTATCGCCCTTCAAACGGGAGGGAGCCCTGGGCTCGAGGATATTCTGAGCTCAGGGCTGTCTCCCGGGACAGCATGCAAAATACGCTTTATTATCAATCATCAGCTAAGTGTGAACTCTTGAAAAACTAGACTAAAACTACAATGAATTGAAAAAAAACTACAACGAAGACTAAAATATGATTAAAACTAAATTCTAAAAACTAAAAAATCTCAAAATTAACATTGCAGTACATAAAGTTATAAATGTAAATGTTATCTAGCTGCATCTGTGCTTCCTTCTCGAAATGTATAGGTTGACCAATCAAATGTGTTTTGGTTTGTTTCCATCAGATCAATCAGTGTGGTGTGAAAAGCACTTTAATGGCAGAACAATATTACAATGTATAATTTGTTGCCTTTGCATCAAACCAAATGAATCGAACCACAAGTGTGAAAGCACCCTAGCTGTGAAGACCTTGTGAATTGTCCCAGATGTGGCATTGGTTGTTGTCCATTACGACACTATAAAACAACCGATTCTTGCATTCTTCATCTTGTGTTAGATGAATTGTCCCTAAATCTGGATAATAATGTGCAGTCTGTACAAAGCAATACATATTTCACTGGCAGCTTTCTAAAGAGATTGCCACCAAAAGTCCATTGTTTGTTTAAATTGTTGCTCATTTACAAGAGTGAAGATCAGCAAGTGTGAATAGAATTATCAAACATGTATTCAGAGAGTAGTGCTGATGCAAGAAATATTTAGCAAATAGTAAATATAAATAACACTCTTCTCCAAAAAACAAATCCAATTAGTAGTTTGTGCAAGCAGCACATTATGACCTACTGTATAGTTATGGTGTACAGTTAAGCACCCTTTAGCTAGTGTAAAAATATTTCACTGTTGTGCTGCATGTGTTGTTATGAAATTATGTATAACTAGCATTACAAATCAAAACGCAGGTTCATTAAACCCAAGGTCTTAATCCCTTACCCGCTATTTTCTTTCTGTTTTCAAAATTACCAAATAAAGGCAAGGTCAATTTCAGTCATCTCCAAAGCCATTTTATCATACATATTCTTCTGTATTTCTTTTTTCCACTGCAAATCAGTGCACATACAACCTGAATAACAAGCTTACAATCCACCATTTGGAGGAATTTCAGTCTTTCACCAGAATACTCACACATTATCTTCTATTTCTCTATTCTGTGTTGTTGGGGGTTCCGAGTGAGATAGTGTATGACCCCCATTAGTTGATGCATCATGTAATGCTCAAACCACAGGAACTTCATGCTACCCAAAACAGTTGTTTAGTGTGAAAAATAACAGCGATTGTAGATTCTTGTAATGTATAAGCGAAATAAGGGTAGGTTTAGGGTCTTGTCAGTGCAGGATGCCTTCCACTATTTGGCCAACTGGTGTTGACAATGTGATGAAGGGGTTTTGCTGTGGTGACAAGGTGTAATAAGCAGCAGGTGCGTCTCATTACTCTCTGCCAGCAGCGCTCATGCTCCTCCTTATTGCCAAGAACTCCTATTGTGAGCCTGGCCATGGGCTGCTGAGAGGAGGGTCAGGGTGACATTAATTGTAGGGTTTGGTTCTGTGTCTGTTTGCTCATGCATGTGCATGAAGATGGAGATAAAGGGCATTGTTCAATTTTTCAGATATGGCACAGAGTCACCAGTATTTTTAAGTTGTTTATTTACATTTAACACAGGATATTACAACCCAGGCTCATTCTGATAACGTACCCCTATATAAGTTTCTGGAGAGAGCAAAATATGTCCCAGGAGCTACATTTTTTTTGCAGTTTTTGTTTTTACGAATCCACCAGAGGCCGCTGTGTATGCTTTTTGAGATCTCAAATTTCTTTCGCGAGTGCCATTTGCACCTGCTGTTCTCATGTAAATTTACCAAAGGCTGCTGTCGACTGACTGACGTTTACAGAACGACCAACCAACTGATGCCCCCACCCTTGCCCTTCCCTAAACCCAACCAATAGTGTTTTAAAAAGCACCGATTGACCCGCCCACCCCCTTTCCTAATCTCAACCGCAGTGTTTTAAAAATCAATCTAGAAAAAGAAAAATGTCCTGATTTTTACCACGTTTTCAGATTTTACCACATTCTCATCCTGTTATTTACTTGTTTTTTTTATTTTTGTCTTACCTGCTTTCTGGAACCGTTCTTCACTGGACTCAAACTAGAGGTCTGGCGTGAGACCCGACAAGATTTCTTGCGGCGCTGGAATAAATTTCCGAATAAAACATGGTAGCAGTCGGTAACTCTTGTGTAATTTGAATGGGAGAGGGAGGTCTAACAATATAGCACTTCCGAGAGATAGAGAGAGAGAGAGCGCGAGCGAGAGAAATGGTGCTGTGTGTCTCTTGTTATAGGCTGTCTGGACTCTGTAGCATCCAGCTCGGTGTTTTTTGGGAGGCATATTTAATCGCTATACATTTCACATTCTTCCTTGGCCCAATATGTACTTGCCATGTGTACAGAAATAATGCTGATATGATAAACACAATCGGTAGTTGGCAAATATATTAAGTGCATATGTTTGTAAATCTGACTTTTGTGCCTCACCAGTCACAAACCTCATCGCACGTCACGCGGCACTCATGTCTCATAACAAAGGGGCAAAACAAAACTGACATTTAGCCTACAATCCTTGCACAACCTACATTTTATCTGTTATCTCTCTCTTTCGGTAGTACCCAATTTTAACGTGAGATTTTGGAAACCAGTTCTAAATTTAGCAGGAACGGTCGGGTCGGGAAGAAAACGGGGCTGGTCGGGCAGCGGGTGAACAAAGGCTAAATATATAGCGGGAGTGGTCGGGTGCGGAATAAAACCTGGCGAGAGCGAGACTAAAAATTCAATCCCGCGCAGATCTCTCACTTGAACCCCATTGTCATGGTCAAAAGCGGTCAGCTGGTAAGCATGATAAGGAACAACGTCATATTGCCCCGTAGCGTTTGTTTTAAAGATTAAATGCAGCCATAAGTACCTCTGGCTACATAATTCGCGATCTCCAGAAATGTATATAGGGCTACGTTTTCAGAATGAGCCTATGTTGGGAAATTATGTTAGCGTAGTCCATCCATCCATCCATCCATCCATCCATCCATCCATCCATCCATCCATCCATCCATCCATCCATCCATCCATCCATCCATCCATCCATCCATCCATCCATCCATCCATCCATCCATCCATCCATCCATCCATTTTTTCTGTGGATTAAATACACTGAATTTTTAGAGGATCTGTGAAACGATGGTTTGTGATTAAAGAAGATTAAAAGGCCATATTAGTTAACTGGACAGTATGTTCATGTTTTGTTATTTGGTTTGTTAGTAACAGACACACTTCTCTTGTCAAGAACCACAGAATTAATTCACAGAAATAACTGAAAGGGTGAAAAAGATATTACAAAATGAATGTTCCTGTCAGTGATTTTTTTTGTTGTTCAAACAGGTTAGACAGCAAACTAAATGGATTCAGATTGATGGATAAGCCATGTGGAAGGAAGAGACACAACTGCTGATGTTGTGCAGTTTCATGGTTGTGGCTGCAATTATGTTGGTTTTAAAGCAAGCGGCAGTGTTTTGTTCTGCTTACAGTAAGTTATTTGCATATAAGTTGACAATGGGAAATTGTTCATTTCCTCTCCCAAGTCTCACAACAGTTCTGTTTTGAGTTGATTGAATCTTCTTGCATATATATATTTAATGGTCTTTAGCAAGGCAAACAGTGGTATCCAGTTTTCGTTATAGCATGTGGGTGTATGTTTGAAAAAATTACTTGAGCAATGTTTCATTATGTGATTGTTTGTTTTATTTAGCCTGTTTTTTCTCTATGTGCCAAACTAACTGTTGTGTCTTTTGCATAGACCTTAGCAACACACACAGCATGTAGTAGCCAGGAGATATTTGTCAGCATTGGCCCTGGTCCACTCAGTTTTATGTAACACTGTTCAATAAATCTATAATAGTAACAAAGGCTAAGTTTTATTCACTTTTGATTATATAAAGAGATGCATTTTGTCAACTGTGAATATTCCCCTGTTTGAGTGACATTTTTATTAGTTTGCTCTTCACAAATTTATTGGATCATTCTTCACGTCAAGATTAATCTGTTTTATTTGCTTACTGAAGCTTTTATGTAATTCTACCTTTTTGGGAATATGGAAGTCATTTAATATTGACTGATACTGCTAAATGATAAATGGAGGACTTCTATATCTCAATAGTGATTGGAGATTATTGTATATGGTTTAACATCTGATGTATTGTTTTTTATTAAGCTGCATACTGATGAAGAATGTTTCAGTCAACTCAAGAAAATGTCTCAACTGTCATTTTTGCCATACTACAGTTGGAAATAGATTTTCATGATAAAAATTACATATAAGAAAATTTGCTGAGGATTCATAATTCTGATCTATTCTTTTAAAAATATTAATATATTAAAATATACATTATTTGTAATATTAATATTGATATTTCATTACATATTGATACAAGGCTTCTGGCACTCCATAAGCAACACTCGTCTCATTCAGTTCTGTTGAATTTTTTCATTATGGTGCTACATCTCACAACAATGTTATGTGCCCCACAATAGTTTTTCTTTGTGTTTTATTTTTCTGGTGTTTTGAGTAGCTCAGTGTGGCGTAGTTCAAATTTGATGGCGCATAGTTGAACTTCATGTGAATGTTTTGGTCTTGGCAATTGAAACATTGAAGTGGAAGAGTAGTTTGTGTAAGAACACAGTACTTATATGCTGTTATCTGTGTACATAGAAATCTGCATGCTTTAGACAGTGACTGACTGCTTTAGACTGACTGACTGACTGACCGATCAACTGACCCACTCTCCTCCTTCCCTAAACCCAACCGATACTGTTTTCAAAAGCATTGATTGACCCGCCCACCCCCTTCCCTAAACCCAACTGAAAGTATTTTTAAAAGCAATCCATAAAAAGAAAAAACCCTCGCGGCAGCCTGATCTTTACCACATTTTCAGATTTTACCACATTCTCACGCTGTTATTTTATTGCTTATTAAATTCTTTGGCTTTTGTTTTTGTCTTTGTCATACTTGCATTCTGGAAACGTTCTTTGCTGGACTCGAACCCCGTCGTCGAGGTCAACTTCACTGCACGAAGTATGCGGCGAGCCACTGGACAAACTGGTAACAGCGGAAAAGCGGTCCATACTAAGGTAAGTCGTCAGCTGGTAAGCGTGAAAAGGAACTGCATCATACCGCCCCTTATCGTTCTATTTAAAGATGAAATGCAGTCATACGTACAACATAGGCTCACATTTCTGGAGATCGCAAATTATGTAGCCAGAGCTACGTATGGCTGCATTTCATCTTTAAAATGAACGCTATGGGGCGGTATGACGCCGTTCCTTTTTGCACTTACCAGCTGACCGCTTACTTCCATATGGATGGCTTTCCTGCTGTTACCAGGTTGTCCGTTAGCTCGACATGTACATTGGTGGACTTGAGGTCCGGTGAAGAATGTTTCCAGAAAGCAGGTAAGACAAAAACAAAAGCTAAAAAATAAAATAAACAAATAAATAACAATGTGAGAATGTGGTAAAGACATGGTAAAAATCAGGGGGCTTTTCATTTTCTGGATTGCTTTTTAAAACACTGCGGTTGGGTTTAGGGAAGGGGTAGGTGGGTCAATTGGTGTTTTTTAAAACACTATTGGTTGGGTTTAAGGAAGGTGGAGGATGGGGGTATCGGTCAGTTGGTCAGTCAGTAAGTCAGTCAGTCGACAGCGGCCTCTGATAGATTTATGTGAGAACAGCAGGCCCAAATGGCACCCGCTCAAGAAGTTTGAGGTCTGAAAAAGCATACACAGCGCCCTCTGGTGCATTCGCGAAAACAAAAACTGCAAAAAAACGTAGCTCCTGGGGTGTATTATGCTCTCTCCAGAAATGTATAGGGGTACGTAATCAGAATGAGTCTTAGTTGCGTACGTACCTCTGGCAGCATAATTTGCGATCTCCAGAAATGTATATAGAGGTACATTTTCAGAATGAGCCTATGTGGCATTTACCAAATAAATTCCAGCATGTGCATTAAAAACTAGGGGTGTCAAAATTAATTGTTTTTTCGCTGCAATGCGATGCAGATAGGGACCATTTGATATTGGTTCAGTAATAGAGCATAACCGGTTATTTATCTCCTATGAGCGATGTTTCATTAAAATACTATGGCGAAGGAGGCAAAGGCGAGTAAATAAAACGCTCCTACTACTTAAAAGGTAGATAATCATGCACAGTTTAACTACTTGTGAGTCTTGCTGGAAAGTCTTTCATTGACACTGAAGAAGGCACAGCACACAAGCCGCTATTTCACTGCTAGGAAGAAATGCTGTAAAAATCCATCTCTGTCTCTCTCTCTCTCTCTCTCTTTGGATATTTGACCCACTGGCGTGTTTGTGAGGTAACTTTTCCTTTCCTCTTGGCTGTTAAAGCGATACTTGTGGATCCAGAAACGAGTGTGCCTGTGGTGCGAGTTTTCTCCACTGTTTCTATTATGGATTACCTGTGATAACCGCGTATTATGCGCATATAGACTGTAACCATGGCTGTTCTTCCAGCGTCACTCATTGGTGAACAGCGCTTTCATTTCTAAAGCCAATCGCAGCCCTTTCTGTTGAGCGGGTGAAGACAATGACCAATCATAGGGGTGTAAGACCTCGTTTGACAGCGCTCAAAAAACAAGCGGGATAACATTTACATTAGTTTATTTGCTATAAATGTTGTTCTGTGCATGTATTGGAGTTTTGTTTGATACGTTCAAAAAGAGTGTTTTCTTTGAGCAGGTCAAATTAAAGGTACAGTTCATATATCTTACTGCTTGTATTAAAGGACAAAATTGTATTGCAAATAGTATATAAATATTAATATATTTATAGATTTTAATTTAAAAAAAATGTGTTGTGAAGAAAAAATTTAATTATGTATGGAAAGCATCGTCGATGCACCGAGATATCGAATTGAACCGAATCGATGGCATGATAATTGTAACCGAACCGTGAGACCAGTGTAGGTTCACACCCCTATTAAAAACATTGTGTGATTTTAGTTTTAACAGATCATGTGATTAATACAAAAATGTGCTCGATGGGATGACATTAATTGACAAACTAGCAGACCGATGCACATTGCACAACATCTAAAATGTTGTTTTGTATTTTGATCAATATAAAATGGCTTAGTGGTCTTGCACCTCTTAAAACCACCATTCTTATTGTATAAGAAAATTGCCCACAGTTTCTTCTCCTACTGCAGCAAATTTCATTTTTCTTTCTGATATTTGGAGCAAGTTTATCAGGAATTGGCGATTATGTTATTTTTAACTCATTGGATGGAAACAGAGCTTTATTCACAAATGATTTATGCAATTAATTTGCATCTTTGGATGGAAACATATCGTCACCAAGCTAACACCTAAACATTTGATATTATTTGACCTTTTAATTAACCACCATAAGCCAAGTCTACTGTACAGTATAAACCCCAGAATCAGCATTACAAGGTTTAACTCCCCCTTCATTTTTTTCATTGTCAATGATTATTGTTGCTTTTAGAGAGCCTCTGGGCTTAGTGACTGTGTTGACTGTATGTGACATTTGTATCTGATCGGTTGACAGTTTTCTTTTGTAGGAGCACAGTGCACAGTGCCAGCCTGACCTGATTCACCATGGCATTAACAGTGACAGTGATTTAAAAAGCTGCTGTTGAGATGATTTGCAGTGATCGCAGCTTCAGACGCGTGGAGAGTCAGATTATCCCTTTAGATCATTTTAATGCATGGAGGTATTTTAACTAGCAACAAGAAAATCTTTTTTCGCTGTGGTTTTGCATACTCTGAATCAGGCCACCAATTATTCAGATTAAAAATTCAAATTAAACCCAAACTCACAATCTGGCTTAAATGATCCTTGTTAGATAATGATAAATGTAAAAGGAAGCGAAGAGCGGATGTGCAAAATTAAGCTAAAGCCTAAAAAATATATAATCCGTGGCTTTAAGAATATTATATAAAACCAAAAGGCCAATGAAGGAAAGAATTGACAGTCAAATGGCAGCACTGATTGGATTCTAAAAGCCTGACACACTTTGTTTTCAGTGAAGGTCTAGTTAAATCAATCGGGTCTTGTGGAGACAGCATGATGTAAACAGTATATTCCATTAAAGCTTCAGCTACTGCATGTGGATAATTAACTGAATCCACAATCCATCCACTTAGCTTTTTAATCATAGAGAAAATGGAGGACGACACATAATATGGTGCGTCACGCTTTACTCTGTGGTGAGTTATAGACTCATTGTGTGTGTGTGTGGAAATAGCAGAAAGCTGTTTTTCCACAGGGTGTCTGGAAGGAGCTAATACATCATGATGAGGCTGGCCAAGCTGCTCCGTTTGATGCCTGCATGTGTGGCCTTTGAGAATTTATCTGGTTTCAGCTCTGCTATTATAACCTTTAATGGATTATTGAATGAAAAAGGCACTCCTGCATGGTTTATTTGGGAATTGTGACTGTACAGATGTTGTAAATGTATTTTTTTTAGTTCAATTTCCTCCAGTTATAGCACACATGGGCTCTAGATGGCCAGAAGCATCGAGTCAAATGCTTGCATAAATATATTGTATAAATAAACATTCACTAATTAATTGGGGTTAATAAGATTTTAAATTTACTTACGAAAAAGTATTTTCTACTTATCAATGATGAATTTATTAGATCCTGAATGGAATAAAACATTATGAAATATGAATACAGTACAATTTAAAATAATGCTTTCTATTTGAATTTTTAATCCCACTTTTTATTAAGTGGCATTAACTGCTATGTACTTGCATCAAAAAATCAATACAATGTACATACTGTGTTCATAATGTATTGCAGAACACTTCAATATGGACATGTTTGGTGGTATGGGTAGGTTAAAGGGTGAGTTAATGTGTGAGGGATTGTCAACAGCATAATTAAAGATGTAATTACAGAAATTAGTTACAGATGTAAACACATGCATGTTTTAAATCAATCATAACTACAATGTAAAAATGTGTATACACAATAAGTACATTGTAACAAATGAAGTAGGAAAATGGGATTGAAATTTTACTAGTCTTTAGTGCCACATTTCTTCAGAAATACACAACCCTTCAGAGGAAATTATAATACCTGATTTGGCATCTATGATTTTAGACGATTATTGTCATTATTATTATGAACACTGTTAACATTAATGTGGAATCCGTGATATATTTATTTATTATTTTCCCAATTATTATATTGAAAGTCATTCATTCATTCATTCATTTTCTTATTGGCTTAGTCCCTTTATTAATCCGGGGTTGCCACAGCGGAATGAACCTCCAACTTATCCAGCACATTTTTATGCAGCGGATGCCCTTCCAGCTGCAACCCATCTCTGGGAAACATCCACACACACTCATTCCCACTCATACACTAGGTACAATTTTAGCCTACCCAATTCACCTGTACTGCATGTCTTTGGACTGTTGGGGAAACCGGAGTACCCGGAGGAAACCCATGCGAACGCGGGGAGAATGTGCAAACTTCACACAGAAACACAAACTGACCTAGCCGAGGCTCAAACCAGCGACCTTCTTGCTGTGAGGCGACAGCACTACCTACTGCTCCACTGCGCTGCCCTATTGAAAGTCAAATTGATAAAATGGGACACATTAACAAAAGGTATAATGCCGCCCCGTCCAAACACTGTCCTTGTCCATATCTCTTATATAGTGTTGATTGCATTTATAAACCTTTGGCTAATCATTGAACAAATAATAAACAGACTTACACATAAAAACAACCCAGGCTCATTCCGAAAACGTACCACTATATACATTTCTGGAGAGTGCCAAATATGTCCCAGGAGCTATGTTTTTTGTAGTTTTTGTTTTTGCGAATCAACCACAGGCCGCTGTGTATGCTTTTTGAGATCTCAAATTTCTCTCGCGATTGCTATTCGCACCTGCTGTTCTCGCATAAATTCACCAGAGGCCGCTGTTGACTGACTGACTGACTGATTGACCGATCGACTGACCCACCCTCCTCCTTCCCTAAACCCAACCAATAGTGTTTTCAAAAGCAATGATTGACCCGCTCACTCACTTCCCTAAACCCAACTGACAGTTTTAAAAAGCAATGCAGAAAAAGAAGAGCCCTCGCCTGATTTTTTACCACGTTTTCAGATTTTTACCACATTCTCATCCTGTTATTTACTTTTTTATTTTATTTTTGGCTTCTGTTTTTGTTCTACCCACTTTCTAGAAGCATTTTTCTCTGGATTCGAACCCTGTCGTCAACTCCTCTCTACGTCTCAAGTCCACCGATGTACATGTCGAGTTACTAGACAAACTGGAAACAGCGGGAAAGCCGTCCGTACGGAAGTGAGCGGTCAGCTGGTAACCACGAAAAGGAACGGCATCATAACGCCCCCTAGCGTTAGTTTTAAAGACGATACGTACTTCTGGCTACATAATTTGCAATCTCCAGAAATGTATATAGGGCTACGTTTTCAGAATGAGCCTATGTTTCATAAAAAGATATAGTCTCCCAGTGAAGGATAGATATTTTACTCCTCATATTCCTAGCACTACTAGTTATTGTTTTTTCTTTGACATACAAAACTTTACAGTGCATTGCTGTTTTACTGTTAGTTAACAAATAGAGCTTGCTGTCAAATAAGAATTCAAACATGGTATATGTCACTACGCAGTTTTGTCTTGGATAGAAAAATAGTGCCAACTATGCAGTTCAAAATAACATGAAATGATAAACTAAATAGTGCATTTGCGCACCGTCTGAAATTGGTAGGAAACACATTTAGGGCATTTTTGATTCCTTGTGACAGCATACTTGATCTGAACGCTGGCTGAACTTGGGTTTGTTACACAGCCTTCTTTTTATTTGAATACCCACGGTGCATTTTTTTTTCTTTCATTTACATTTCTTAGTTTTGTGTGTTTGTGTGTCTGAACTCAATGCATGTGTTCCTGTGAGACTGTGCCCAAAATCCAGCCAATGCTGCTCAGGTTCTGCTGAGGCAGATGTTGATTGCCTCTCTGCCAGCCATTTCACTGAATCACAATGTCAATTGCTGGCGAGAGCCAACAGCTTGGCATGTTGTTCCCAGGTGGACCTTGTGTGTCTTTCTGAGATGTCTATGGAAATCTTGCCCTAGTTGTGTTGAATATTTCATGTTGTTGTCAGGCAGTGGCTTTGGGTTTTCATATAGGGGTGTGAATGTTTTCTTTTTTTTTAAATAAACAAAGGCCCCTTGGTGGATACAGAGAGAGAACAGGGATAGACTGTAAAACCGAACAGTGAATTTAACAAAGTAAAATTACTTTATTTCACTTAAGTATTATAACTGATTATATTAAGCTGAACTTAAACAAAATGATTGAAAATGACATATTCTAGATAATATAATATAATATAATATAATATAATATAATATAATATAATATAATATAATATAATATAATATAATATAATATAATATAATATAGGTGACGCAGTGGCGCAGTAGGTAGTGCTATTGCCTCACAGCAAGAAGGTCGCTCGTTTGAGCCTCGGCTGGGTCAGTTTGCGTTTCTGTGTGGAGTTTGCATGTTCTCCCTGCGTTCGCGTGGGGTTCCTCCGGGTGCTCCGGTTTCCCCCACAGTCCAAAGACATGCAAAAGTAATTGGACAGAACAATAATCATAAACCAAACTTTCACTATTTAATACTTGGTTGCAAATCCTTTGCAGTCAGTTACAGCCTGAAGTCTGAAACGCATAGACATCACCAGACAGTGAGTTTCATCCCTGGTGATGCTCTGCCAGGCTTCTACTGCAACTGTCTTTAGTTCCTGCTTGTTCTTGGGGCATTTTCCCTTCAGCTTTGTCTTCAGCAAGTGAAATGCATGCTCAATCCGATTCAGGTTAGGGGATTGACTTGGCCATTGCTTAACATTCTACTTCTTTCCCTTCAAAAACTCTTTGGTTGCTTTTGCAGTATGCTTTGGGTCATTTTCCATCTGCACTGTGAAGCACCATCCAATGAGTTCTGAAGCATTTGGCTGAATATGAGCTGAAAATATTGCCTCAAACACTTCAGAATTCATGCTGCTGCTTTTGTCAGCAGTCACATCATCAATAAATACAAGAAAAACCAATTCCATTGACAGCCATACATGCCCACGCCATGTCACTACTACCACTATGCTTCACTGCTTAAGATTATGAGCAGTTCCTTTCCTTCTCCATACTCTTCTCTTCCCATCACTCTGGTACAAGTCGATCTTGATCTCATCTGTCCATAGAATGTTGTTCCTGCACTGTGAAGGCTTTTTTAGAACTCTAATCTGGCCTTCCTGTTTTTGAGGCTCACCAATGATTTACATCTTGTGGTGAACCCTCTGTATTCACTCTGGTGTAGTCTTTCTTAGTTGTTGACTTTGTCACACATACACCTATCTCCTGGAGAGTGTTCTTGATATGGCCAACTGTTGTGAAGGGTGTTTTCTTCACCAGGGAAAGAATTCTTTGGTCGTCCCCCACAGTTGTTTTCTGTGGTCTTCCGGGTCTTTAGGTGTTGTTGAGCTCACTGGTGCTCACATGCCTAATTTTTTTGCAATCTCTCTGATGGGTTTGTTTTGTTTTTCAGCCTAATGATGGCTTGCTTGACTGATAGTGACAGCTCTTTGAATCTCATCTTGAGAGTTGATAGTAGCAGATTCCAAATACAAATAGCACACTTGAAATGAACTCTGGATCTTTTATCTGCTCATTGTAATTGGGATAATTAGGGAATAACACACACCTGGCCCTGGAACAGCTTATAAGCCAATTGTGCAGTTACGTTTGGTCCCTTAACAAGTGGGAGGCACATATGCAAACTGTTGTAATTCCTACAGCGTTCACCTGATTTGCATGCAAATATCAAATTAAAGCTGACAGTCTGCAGTAAATCCATTGTGTTGGTGTATAGAGCCAAAAATTTTATAATTGTGTCGATGTCCAAATATTTATGGACCTAAATCTATGTGTGTGTGCAGGGCGATGAAAAGTTAAATAAATTAGTTTTTAACATTTTAAAATAAAAAAAAGCTGTGGTTGAACTTAAAATGATGTTTCTTAAACAATCTTTGAGGTGCACATAATTGGAAGACCCCTCATAGTACCGCTGCAGACCCCCCGTTGAAGACCCCTGCCACGAAGGAACAAGCGTTTCTAAGTGTTATATTAAACATGTTTGTTTTCATCCTGTCAGATATCCAAGTCGCACCATCTGGTGTTCAGCAGCACATGAGATGAAACGTCAGTAAGTTTAATAGAAAACAGGATTAGAAAAGCGCATGTGATGAAAGGGACAGAAATACTTGGGTTGATTTTAAAAAAAGAAGAAAAGAGGCAGTAAAAGGACGGATGACAGACAATTCCACTAGGGAGGGATTTTTCGAAAACACCTTGTAATTAGTTGGATAGCGTAGTTTCAAAGCACCTTGTCCTCTTCCAGCCACCGGTGACTTGAGATCGGTGGAGCAGCTGGCTCAAAGGTAATGATCTCTGAATATTTGTTGCAGAACAAGCGCTGCTCCAGGGACTTTCTCTTTGCCGTGGCTCTGCTTTTACGTTTCTTGATGCACTTTCTCAGCAAATAATGAGAGAAGGTGATGGATGGAAACGGAGAGTGGGAGGATAAGAGAGGGAAATTGAGCTGGAAACAATGGAAGCTAGTGGGAGAGATTGCATGAAATGACTGGACAAAGCGAAAACTGCTGTGTTTTCAGCAAAAAACATAAGAAAGATGTTGGTGATAGAAGTTGGGAGAGAATTGAAAAGGGAATTAAATCACTGACAGAAAGGTTTCCACAGGGGTGTGTAAACCCCAGAAATGGTCTCCACTGGGATACTGTCTGGCTATTTTCTTTCCATTACTCAAAGTAGCAGCAGAATGCCTGTCTGTAGTCTCTTAAAGGGAAAGGTTCAACAAAACATAAATCAATTCTCTAAAACACTTTAATATTTAGTTTAACAGCCTTTGATTATGGCACACATTCGTCATGGCATTATTTCAGTGTGTTTCTGCAATGTCACAGCATTTATTCTTGTCCAGAGTTGCATTACTGTTTTACAGAGCTTTTGTATTGATGATGGGAGAGTTGGACCATTGCGCAATGTCTTCATCACATCCCAAAGATTCTCAAAAGGGTCAAGGTCTGGACACTGTGGTGGCCAATCTACATGTATATGTAAAAATGATGCCTCATGGTCCCTGAGCCACTCACAATTTGAGTACCAATAATCCTGCCACCGTCACCTTGGAATATGCCCATGCCATCAAAGAAAGAAAAACATTCATTAATGGAATAACTTGGTTATTCAGCAATGTTCTTGGATGTTTTCTTTCCTGGATGCATGTCAATATTTTGACCCTTCTGAAACATCTTTTTCATGACCACATAATGTCTCTTCTGATGTTGTTTTTTTTTAAGAAACGAGAAGCTAAAATCTGCATTAGTTATCCAAAGAGAGACTCCATTTGCTTAGTTAAATACAATAATATTTTCAGACGGTAAGCATATATTTAATTTATTGTGTCTTAATAGTCTTTTCATGACAATTTACGTTTGTACCTAAATGCAGCAAATAATGAGAGGAAGAGAGGAAGGGACTTAAAAAGCAGACCCCCTAGTTTTTCACGATTTTGCGATCGCTGAATCCAATACAAAATCAACAGAAAGTCGCAATTTACGATAATGCAAAATCCTTAATTAAACGCAAAATAATCACAAAAAATGTTAAAAATCTCATAAAACATCAAATTCCAAACCATATAATGCAATTAATTGTTTTACATGACTTATAGACGTGTAAGCAGCGCACAGGGTATTTGAGTGTCTCTCGAAAAATGACGTCTCATCTGCGCCCTCACAATCATTACATTACATGGAAGGGGGTGAGAGGGAGTGAAAGATTTACATGTGAAGTCAATGCAAAGATGTGATTAGACATCCTGGGGCGCAAATTGGGCGTTTTGTGCGTTTGACGCACTTCAGACTGCAAAAGAAAGTTGGAGCAAACATCTAACAAACGGAGCATTGGAACAGACAGAAAAGTAAGCAGCTTACAATGTTGGAGATTTGTTCATGGATGACGGCCCACTGGACGTGACCTAATTGAAGTACATTATTTTGCTTTACATGTATACAGTAGCTGGTATTATGATCTGCGTCAAATCGATAAATGATTTTGCTTAACCCTGCCATTGATGAGAGAAAACGATTTCCTGACAATGACGAGTTTTACGGCAAGAGCGCCATCTGATTAGTTTCGTTTTAAATAGCCTGCAAATGTGCGCGTCTGGTGTGCGATACTTTCAACTGTCATGTGCGCGCCGTGTCGCGGTGCTGAGCGGCGCATCCGGTGTGTGACGGGCTTAACGCATGTCCCGAGTGAGGTACCTGATGTCAGATGCTCCGGGGAGTGAAATCTGAGAGAAAGTAATATCGTGAATAAAAATAAGTTTTACAAACTTCCTTTGATTTAATTTTTTATATTTATATAAATTTATATATATATATATATTTTATTCGCAAAATTGTCATGAAATTTCTGGGTATTACCACCACAAAATCAGTCAAAAAAAATCATAAATAAAATTGTGAAAAGCAAGGGGTCTGAAAAAGTATAACAATGTCATCAAAACACTTTTGACAGAAAATAGTATATATTCTTTTGATGTATTGTTCAGTTCTCCTACACACATTTAATGAAGATATTTACTTAGGCTTAAATAGAGATAAAATGAATAGGATTTGTTCTTTGCTCCCTTGTCATTAAGAAAGCATTGTGAAATAATGCAAGCCTTAGTATTTCATTTGTCTTGTTTTTTTTTCTTCTTCCAAGAAGCCCATTTTAACTCTGTTGAATCCTTGTCCATGGATCTTTACTTAGTGCTGTTGATTTATTCCCGCTGACCAGATAAGCCTAATTGTTGAATGGGATGATTTTGAATAGACACTGGTGAGTTTTTTTTTTCTCTTCGCTAATTGACAGCAAAGCACAGATGGCGTCTATAGAGCTTGCCTTGACGTGTTTAACTCAGTTTCTAGATATTTTCAGTGTAAATTGGGATACATTTTCATTGTATTTATTTTTATGTAAATCTGAGAGAAGCCATTCTGCTCCACCATATGCTCATGCTGATGCTCATTTCAAAATTCTGGCCATTTAAATAATCGTGCCCTGTCTGCTGCCACCCACAAACACATGTCTGCATAAACACACAATTAAATAAATGCACACACAGAGAAAAGTATTTTATAATATATGCATTTCTTTATGTAATATTTGATAGTTGTGGATGAGGTGGCACTGGTCTTTTTGGAATGAGCTTATGACAGCAGCTATAATTCTCCCATTCAGCTTGGCAGCTTGGTTCCATTTCAACTTGTAAAAGCCAACCAAAGCTTTGTTTCATGAAATCAGCCTTCCCTTCAGCTGCATCCGCTGTACATTTACATGAAAATACAACTATAGAATGGAACTGAGATATGGCATAGGCAAACCCTTTAAATAGATTTTCTCTCTCTTTCAGTGTCTAAATTACTCATATTTGTATTTTTTTTTTGCATATTGTATGTCCAAGTAGAGCTACATGATTGGGAATAAACTGTGTATCATCATTTTTTGAATAGAGATCTTGATTGTCCTAATGTTCTGAATTGAAATATTGTTAATTTTATATAAGTAAATTTTTTTTAATGGAATATGGAGTTTCAATCACTCATTTTTTATGCCATATTTCAAAATGAGCATTAACACATGGGGCCTTATCATACACTTGGCACAATAAGGCACAAGATATGTTTGGCGCTTTGTTGCTATTTTCAGACTAGAGCAACAGTAATTTTCACGTTTTGCGTCACGTTGTTTAAATACCAAATCAATTTGTGCCACTTTGTGAATTCATGGGTGTGCTGGTCTAGAAAAAAGGTGCGTTAAGGCATATTGTTGGCACGTTGCTATTTTAAGGAACTGAAATATACTGCGCCATTGACCAACTAAATGCTGATCTAAAGTCTCATTCTTTATCCTCATGCTTCAGATTGTCTGTTTAACTGTTTTCTCGCTAGTGTTCCGTGTTCAGTTTTTCCACAAAGTCCGCCATGTACAGTGGGTGACACTTTAAAAGGAACATTACTGCTGTGAGTGGCACCGCCGCCACACTAAAGGATTAAGAACATGTTTTAGGTATAACCGCAGTTTGCGACTATGAGGCCAGGGGGCACAAAGAGAGGGTATGCGAACGGACAGAAATATACAGTAGCTGTAAATACCCTGCTACTTGTAAATGAAGATGAAATAATGAAACAAAGTATTATAATTCCTTCATTAATCATTAAAAAATTGTTAAAAAACTGTATTATCATTGTAAACTTAAGTGAAATGAGGATTCATTTTGGAAAGTAAAATTAAAGATATAAAAGACAACTAAAATTAAAATACAAACATACATACAAATAAGTAGGCCTAAATAAAAATAAATAAATAAATAACGCAGTGTTTTAGCCTAAATATAGAGAGATGTACAGTGTTTGTTATTTTAAAGTGATCAAATTAAGATATTCGTTAAATAAGCTTTTTCATTTACGTTTTCATTTACATTTTCATTGTTGATTATATTTTACTATCTGATTTTATGTCTTAATTATTGTACATAAATAATAAATTAATAATTAAATAGGCCTAAATAATAATTTATTTAAAGACATCACCAGCTAAACACGGAGAAATGGTCCAGCGCATGGTCTAAAGGGGTCTTAAGTGTAATGCTACTTCATCAAAAGCATAAAAATACCTCAAGCATTGACCTACCTCAAGCAGATCACTAAAATTATAATAAAAATATTTTTGCAGCAGGATGTAAATTAAGTCTTGCAAGTTTATTTTTAATAATTTAGTTTCAGTTCAGTTCAGTTTTCAAAACGTCAATGTTCCCCTTCAAATTATAATTGTTTGTATAAAAATAAATAGCAAAGGTGCTTTATCGCAACACAATTAACTCTTAAAGGGAATGGGAGATGAGACTCTGATTGGTTTAATGCACTTTATCCAGACTTTGCGCTTAGATCTTTAAAATAAAGCCCATGGGATGAAGGAAATCTAGCTAATAGTTACCGTTTTTTAGCAATCTTCGGTATCTTCTTTTGTGTTTAAAAGAAAACCTCTTAAATGTCTGAAGCCATTAGAGGGTATGTAAATGGTGAGTAAGTTTTCATTTTAGTTGAACTATGCCTTTAAAGACTGCTGTAATCATGACTGTGATAAAAGTATTTTTATATGTTTTCTTACAGAAGCAAGCATTTTCAAGTGTTTAGGATGTTATGAGCACTTTTCACACAATTATTTCAATGTTCGTTTGACCTTTCATCTGCCTCGACAAATCTACACGCACAAATAGCTGCTAATGACAGATGCAAACTGCGGAGAAACAATGGTTCAGGAATGCAATTAAATACAGCCCTCAAGGCTTTATTGCATGACTAGATGTCAGTAAGCAAGTTGTTTTCATTTTGGGACAGAGGCTACATCAGCTTTGGAAGTTTAGCCTCTGGATGTTTAATCTTGGGCTCAGAGAGAGAGAGAAAGAGAGAACTGTATAGACTTAATGGTTGTGTTTTCACTATATAATCTGCACTTCAGATTGTTGACACCGCACTATGGGAGGGATAATATGTATAACTGTACATACTGTAGTCAGTATCTTCATCATTAACTCCTTTACTAATTTCAAAATTATATGTAAATACTTGGTCATTTTAAAATTAGTAATGAAAATGGATTAACAGCTCATACAAATCAAATGTATCAAAACAAATATTTTGGCAGCATGATGTGATGTCGCCCACACAATGTACTCAATTCCAAGTAGTGGTCAGAGCTGTTATTAACCGTTGCTAACTGCAATGAATCAAATTTAAAATGAAATTCCATGTCATGAATATTTGACCTTTATTTTTATGTTTTTTTTTCCTCAGTTCACAGCTTTAGTAAATCATAGTTTTTATTCACATGGCTGGTGCAGAGACCTGGAGGGCTCAACACTCTTTTAATTTCAGTACAGACCTGTCACATTTGTTTCGAGTCACGAATATTTAGAGGAGCTCTGAGAAGAAGAACAACGGATATTGTGATCTATGCATAATGCATTAAGCCTTATTAGGCATTTTCTTTGCAATGGTTTTCTGTGGGAAACAATTTAACATGCAGTTAGTGTTGCATTCATTTTCTAGTTTTTCAACTGTATATCGTTTGCATCATCAGTGCAAAAGGTCTTCACTCTTTTAATGTTAACAACTGTTTTGGCTGTTAGTACTTATTAGGGTTTGACATGACATGAAAACCATAGAAAATTGCTACACCATCCTAAAATAAAAAGATAAAATAAAATAAAATATGTAAATAAAATAAAAATAAAGTACAATAATATAAAATAAAATAAAATAAAATAAAGTTTTGGCTGTTAGTACTTATTAGGGTTTGACATGACATGAAAACCATAGAATATTGGTACACCATCCTAAAAAAAAATTAAAAAAGTAAAAAATAAATAAATAAAATAAAATATGTAAATAAAATAAAAATAAAGTAAAATAAAATAAAATATAAACTAAAATAAAATAAATAAATAAAAAATTAAATTAAATTAAATTAAATTAAATTAAATTAAAAATAAAATGAAATAAAATAAAATAACATACAATTTGAAATAAAATTTTAAACAAAATTTTAATTTAAATTAAATATTAAAATAAATTTTAAATTGAGAATAAATAATTTTGAGTTCAATCACATACTGGTGGCTCAGTGGTTAGCACTGTCACCTCACAGCAAGAAGGTTGCTAGTTCAAGTCCCTGTGTGGAGTTTGAGTATGTTCTCCCCCGTGTTGGCATGGGTTTCCTCCGGCTGCTCCAGTTTCCCCCCATAGTCCAAAAAAAAGCGCTATAGGTGAACTGAATAAACTAAATAGCTCGTAATGTATGAGTGTGCATGTGAGAGTGTATGGGTGTTTCCCAGTACTGGGTTGCAGCTGGAAGGGCATCTGCTGTGTAAAACATATGCTAGATAATTTGGCGGTTCATTCCACTGTCGACCCCTGATGAATAAAGGGACTAAGCCGAAGGAAAATGAATTAATTAATCACATACTGTGTACAGCTAGAGGGACATGGTTGGTCTGAGCTTTCACCACTTTAACTTACAGGAAAGGCCTTTAAAGTCTAAACAACTGCATTGTACAACTATAAATATACAGTTGAACTGTATACAACTGTATATACTTTCAGGTTTATAGCATAGGTCAGTGAGGTTTAGAAATGTCCAAGGATCAGGGAACTCTAGAGCATGTGTTCTCAACCTTTTTCACTTCAGGGCCCACTTCTTTCTCCGATCTTTCTCTAAAATGTTTGTATGAAATGTTCCTTTAAAACTTTATTTATTAACAAATATATAATACATGTATAAAACACTATATATATATATATATATATATAGTTATATATATATATATATATATATATATATATATATATATATATATATATATATATATATATATATATATATATATATATATATATATATATATATATATACACACACATACACAGATTCAAAGAAAGCCAGGTCAACAGGGAGATTGCAAAAGACCAGCTTCTGCTTTAAACTGGACTGATTGAATATCTAATGTTAAATATCTGCTATTCAAAAATATACAGAAAATGTAAAATACAATAAAACACCCTAAATCTGTTGAAACGCGTCGATCTGATGGCGGTTAAGTTTGCAGCTGGATATCATTGGGAAATCGCTGACAGCAGTGAACAGCTCTGCCAGAGTGCGTCTGAAGCTCATATGCAAGTTTATTTTACATTCTATGGCAGAAATACAACTGAATCTCGCTAGATCCTCCTGTATAGGTGCGCGACCGTTATAAAACACCCACAGGACATTAATTTGGATAACTATGCAGATACAATAAATAGTTCACACAAAAATACAGAGAGACTTTCACGTTCACTTCACGCATATTTTGTGAATGAACAGACTGATGTGTACTAATTGCAGACGAGATTATGAGACTGTTTCTGTGCCTAGTTTGAAGTAATCAATCAGCAAACAGGAGAAAGTGCATTACTTTGATCACTTTAGTATAGCATATTAATAACAAAATCCAAAAATTATAGTATAATATTAAGTAGGGGTGTGGTGAGACGCCTACTCAACGAGACAAGACGAGACACGAGATTGGGTTCACGAGTACGAGATTTTTACACTATTTTAAAGAAATCCTTAATGATAAAACATATAAATGGAATAGTCTTCAAACTATTGATTGGAATGGAACATATGAATGGAATATATATATATATATATATATATATATATATATATATATATATATATATATATATATATATATATATATATATATATATATATATATATTTTTTTTTTTTTTTTTATTAAAAAAAAATCACAAAATGCAAAACAATTTAGATGTTTGTTTTTTTTTACTTGTAATGAACTTCCATTTTTTATGTATGCAATTTCCATAATTATTCCCATAATTTTATGTATGCAATAGTTTTATATTAGTTTATATTGAATTCTATGCAATGAACATGCAAACACTGCAAAATATTTGTTACTATATAAATGGAAAATAGCAAACTCTACTGGCTTTTCCCCTATAGAATTTCAGAGTATTTACATTGCAGATCTTGATGGTCAATTCGGATTTTGTGACAGTATCCAATTTTTTTGATGACCTGCTTACATTTATCGTCTTTTAAAAGTGACTCGTATCCGATTGTCAGCAAAAAAAAAAAAAAAGAGCGGGCGCTGACTAGCAGCTGATAATAAAAGAGCGCTTTTTTCTCCATTCCTGTATTTATTCTGTTTGCAGGGTTTCATTTTTTTATTTTCTTTTTGACAAGATGTTTTCCTATAGTTTATGACAGAAACGATGTCATTTGGCCATATTTTTTTTTTATCTAGGTCTTTTAAAACCAGTAGGCATCTTAATGAAATGTCCATGTCTTGATTTGTGCACGTGATGTATGGAACAGTATTATTTTATATTAGTTTTGTGGTGGATGTTGCGCTCTCTTTCTCTCTCGTGAACATTCAAAAAATACTTGTGCTACATGACAATATAAACGCGTTTTTTTAGTCCTTGTGTAGAATTTGGTCACTTGAACTAGGAAAAGAAAACGTCCGCTTTTCCGTACAGCATAAACGTGTTTGGTAATGATGAAGGCGGGTGTGTTGAGTCTCCAGCAGTTCAGTATGTGTGTGCGCGCTTAGAGATGTGTGTACATGCCGAGAATATAGTGTCAAACAGCTGTGTGGACTGTCCTGTCGCAAAATGTGGCTAGAAGTCCTACACTATGATAATAGTTTGATTGCGGTGTTTACAAATCTGTACTGCACTTCAATAATGCGGCTCTCTGTACATCTAACTCCGGTGAGAAAAAAAAGCGGTTACGTCACACCTGCCCGCCCAACCGATTGCATCACAGAGGCCAGCCTTACCAGGTGTATGCAAAGCATCCTGCATCCAATCTTAAATGCTAATTTCACCCTCATGCTCCATCATGCTAACAATTCAACTCACGAGACAACTTTTACCTAATTTCGTTGCGATTTAATCTCGCGAGATCTCATGACACCCTTAATATTAAGAGTTCATTTTAAGCTATCTCGTGGCCCACCTGCAGGATCACTGGGCCCACCGGTTGAGAATCCCTGCTCTAGAGGACTGGTGTGTGATGAACTCACTGAACTTTCAGTCTTTTTGTTACTGAAAGGATCGTTTCAAAGGTCAAAGCATATGCCGTACGCCTTATTCTAAATATGCATTTACAGTGTACTTCAAAGCAGGGTCAGAATTCTGTAATAATATTCGAATAAAAATGTTCCACAGGAAATGCTTTCTCATTGTTTTCAATATTCAGCTTAAATCTAAATGTTTTTATTGTATGTTTTTTTAATTCAATTAAACTCAATTCAAGTTTACTTATATAGCCCTTTTCACAATAATAATCTTTCCAAAGCAGCTTCACAAAATTAATAACTGTCTTGCTAAAACACTTTTATTGTAATTTGCGAATAAACAAATTTATTAACTTGTCATATTTGGTTGTCTAAGAATTAAATGTGTTAAATCATCGTAATAAACTCACTATGTCTGCCAGTTTCTTAATTGTGTTCAACTAGAAGGCGTTTTAGAAGAAAACTAATTGAGCTGTCGTGTTTGAGCTGACGTGTCTAATTTTAAAGCTGTCGTGTCAGTATCATGTGTACAAAAACGGACTGGACATTGTAGTGGTTTTTAAGGAAACATCACAGAACTTGATTCATGTTTGACTTCAGTAATATTCTGCTTAAATAGTTTATGCTTTTAGAAGGCTGTAAGTCTAATGGGTTGAAATGAAGCAAGTGTTTTCCTTTTTAGTATTCATTAATGTCACGCTTTGCAGATTCCAATTAATAGATACTGTACTATAACAAGACAATTTATTTTTTTGAAGCAACGCTAAAAATAAGAGGATTAAAGTTGAGTTTTGCACATGCAGTGACCAGATTTTGTTACAAAAATGTAAAAATATCAGTTCCTATGGCTAGATGTAAAGGGCAAATACTGTAAACACAAGAGCTTTAATCC
The DNA here is from genome assembly GCA_903798195.1 of Danio kyathit. NCBI lineage: Eukaryota > Metazoa > Chordata > Actinopteri > Cypriniformes > Danionidae > Danio > Danio kyathit. Next base: position 38,709,425 of record LR812524.1, on the reverse strand, counting down.
TATGAAAGTGCAGATGGAAGTGAAAGGTTTTGCGAGTGAGCTTCTGATAATGCATGAAGTAAAGAATACATTTGATTAGGCCTCGAAGATGATGAAATAATTCTATTTATTTCATCATCTCTGTGCTCTGTGCTTCCTTATGCAAGGTTATTACAGTGAAACGAGTTAAGCATCCAGTATTCAGTCCTTTAACACTATCGGTAATTATCCTAATTACACATTAGGTTAACTATGAGTCGTCACTCTATTATGAGACAAAAAATGGAAGTTATTATGAAAAATTGAGTACGTTCCTAACTATATATCCAGCATTTTCGCTGGGCATAGAGAAAAGGCATAACTGCCTAGAAGAAAAAAATGATATGTACACTATATTAATTTAGTAATTAAAATATATTGTTATAAAGACATTGTTATTGAAAATATATTGATGATGGGCTGTTTACATGAGACTCTTATCAGGCGATAAAAAAAAAATATTGCCATTATTCTATTCTCAAAGTTGGGTTGGGAGCTGGGTCTATTCTACGCAAGCTATGATGACGTTCACCTTGATATTTTAGTGCGGATATATACCTGACCAGTGAGCCGTCTGACAAAAAAATGCCCTTCTGAATCAAATCAGCAGGATGCCCTTCTTGATCTTTCACTTACTTCGAAGACACTACTGAATACGCTTACATGGACATCTGTAATCTAGTTTTTTGCCTTAATAGACAATAATATAATTAAGGTGTTTACAAACTACAAGATTTACATGTTTACATCACTTTTATATCTTCTAAATGTGAATTTTGTCATTGTTTTGGAGCAGACTAGCTAATAGATATCTTAAAAACTAACAATACAAATACTAACATCTAAAATATGTACAGTATAATTTCATTGGACCTTTAACTATTAACCTCTTAATCAAGTTAAAAAGGAGATCTCACATGAAACAGAGCAGAGGCTTCAACCTGGAAATCTCTATATTACAGCTTAATAAGGGGTTTTCTTCTTAAGCTCATCTTAACATGAACAGAAATGCTTAACGACACTGACCTCTGACATTTCACTCACATCGCTCATTCAAATTAAGAGATGCTTCCTAGAAATGACAGATAGACCAGATATTGTTATAAACACAAGCATTAGGGATATGATTTTATGCATTTCATGCTCTATGATTTTATAGGCAGTTTTTTAAAGCCATCTGATTATAGGATTACTAAGTGCAGATGTGTCAAAATGAATCAACAATTTATTAATCCTAAGGTAGTAACGTGGCAGTGTGAAGCATTCGTTTTGAGGGGGTATCAATGTGGTTTGTTTTTTTATTATTTTGTTTTTTTATTCTTGGTTCTTTTGCTGCTTAAGGACATAAGAATCTTTAAAAAAAAAATTAAAATAATTGCAGATCTTAGAATGTTTGTCAACCAACCAGAATCAAGCATCCGACTGCCCTGTAGCATCAGTCATAATAACAAATGCCTCACTTGGAGGTATGAATTGCCTGGATGCATTTAAATGCAACTTATTGTGTTTGTAAATAAAAACAAAATCCAAGAAAGTCTATTAAGCAGCATACATATCTCTAGAAAGCTGCTTTTGGGATGGTGTGGTTTGACATAGCTAATGACTAAGTGTTGCTAATGCACCAACCAACTGTAGCTAGTGCACCGACATACACTCACTGGCCACTTTATTAGGTACACCTTACAAGTACTGGGTTGGACCCCCTTTTGCCCTCAGAACTACCTTAATCCTTTGTGGCACAGATTCAACAAGTTACTGGAAATATTCCTCAGAGATTTTGGTCCATATTGACATGATAGCATCACACAGTTGCTGCAGATTTGCACATCCATGATGCGAATCTCCCGTTCAACCACATCCCAAAGGTGCTCTATATGATTGAGATCTGGTGACTGTAGAGGCCATTTGAGTACAGTGTACAGGCGTGGCACCCGATGTGGTCATCTGCTGCTGTAGCCCATCCACCTCAAGGTTGGACATGTTGTGCATTCAGAGATGCTCATCTGCATACCTCATTTTCAGTTTTCTATCAGCTCAAACCAGTCTGGCCATTCCCCTCTGACCTCTGGCATCAACAAGGCATTTGCGCCAAGAGAACGCCGGCAGCTAGCTCTCTGCAACTCTCACATGGTCGCCCACTAAAGCTAAGCAGGGCTGCACCCGGTCAGTACCTGGTTGGGAGACCACTTTGGAAAGCTAGGTTGCTGCCGGAAGTGGTGTTAGTGAGGCCAGCAGCGCCCAACCTGCGGTCTATGTGGGTCCTAATGCTCCAGTATAGTGACGGGGACTCTATACTGCTCACTGAGCGCCGTCTTTCGTATGAGACGTTAAACTGAGGTCCTGACTCTCTGTGGTCATTAAAAGAAATCCCAGGATGTCCTTCGAAAAAGAGTAGGGGTTTGGCCCCGGCATCCTGGCCAAGTCTGCCCACTGGCCTCTGTCCATCATGGCCTCCTAACCATCCCCATATCGTAATTGGCTTAATCACTCTGTCTCCTCTCCACCAATCAGCTGGTGTGTGGTGTGCGGTCTGGAGATCCCCCCCCTATGTGTAAAGTGCTTTGAGGGCTCAGAAAAGTGCTATATATATATATATATATATATATATATATATATATATATATATATATATATATATATATATATATATATATATATATAAGGAATTATTATTATTATTATTATTATTATTATTATTATTATTATTATTATTATTATTATTATTATTATTAACTGCTGCTCACTGGATATTATCTTTTTTTCTTTTTTTCTCTGTAAATCCTAGAGATGGCTGTGTGAAAACCCCAGTAGATCAGCAGTTTCTGAAATACTCAGACCAGCCCGTCTGGCACCAACTACCATGCCACGTTCAAAGTCACTTAAATCACCTTTCTTCCCCATTCTGATGCTCAGTTTGAACTGCAGCAGATCGTCTTGACCATGTCTACATGCCTAAATGCATTGCTGAATTGCTGCCATGTGATTGGCTGATTCGAAATTTGTGTTAACGAGCAGTTGGACAGGTGTACCTTATAAAGGGACAGATGAGTGTATAGAATAGCACCATTGTGCTTTGTGTGTCTTTAGTTCATAGCCCAACTCATAGACCTTTCCCAATTTCATTCTTCTCTCTCTCCAACTTCGTTTCTGTCTATATACTTTAACAATAAAAATGACAAAAATGCTAAAAATAAATCTTTAAAAATTAGGAAACTGGTTTCGCAGATAGCTGTCCTGAACTGCTATACCCAGAACTCTAGTTTAGAGAAGCAGCTGAAGGGAGAAGGTGTTTGTATTTACCCATGTCCCATCTGAGAGCAGAATGCCAGTGCGACTGGTATCTGGTGGCAAGATTGCGTCAGCTGGGAATCCGTTGCACTCAACACATCTGATGCAACAAACAGGACATTTCCATGGTACCTTCAAATGCATCGATTCCTGTGTTTCTTCTGACGTCCAGAAACTAATTTTCACCCTCTAGGGTAGACATACTTCCACCATCACAAGACCCACTGGGTTCAATAAGTCTCTCATTAATTTTAAAAAGAACGGATGATGACACCTTAAAAATTTGATAAGCTGTATGATTCACTGAGGGATTGTTATAACAAACTTATTTCCTCCTGAGTCCTAGAGCTCTTGTTTGTGCTTAACAAGCTCCTGTGCTGTTTCATTGTTGTTGCTGGTGCTCTGTAATTGATGTGTGCACCTCCTACTGTGTTTAGGTATTGAGTTTTCAGACTACCGACTGAGAAAGAATGACAGTTGCTGCTGAAAAAAGTTCTACCTTATTTTTAATTTCTTCTCACTTATTTAAAAAAATGGCTTTACTTTTTTAATGATGAGTTTTGCCTGTACCACAGTACAGGATCTGTTCATGCTGTTGCGTGTTTGTTCCTGTTCTTTGATTTGGTGTTGGCACACCGCTCACACTGTGCGATGTAAAAGCTTTCGCCACAAGCCTAATTTGCAGACTGGAGTTTCTGATGGCAGGCTTCCTTTGAGGGATGTTATCTGTGCTCGGTAAATGCAAACAGTGGGCCATGGCTGACCACAGCCGCAGCTAAGCAATCTACAAATAAAATGGCACCTTTGACCAAAGAGTTAAGGAACTTCTTACCTCGATAAATTGCTAGAGGGGATGTAATAACATTGTAAATCAGGGGTTAGCAGATCCGGTCCTGGAGGGCCGCTCTCCTGCAGAGTTAAGCTCCATCCCTAATCAAACACACCTGCAAAATATAACCTCTGTCTGCAGGATTGCTTGAAAATTACAGTCTGGTGTGTTTGATTAGGGATGGAGATTGAGCTCTGAATGATGGTGTCTCTCTAGGAGCACAATTGCCCAATTCTGATGTAAGCAGTTTGATCTTCATTTTCAGCATAATGTCAGCTTTGAGCTGTGGACATGATGATGTTTTTTGAAGAAAAATTGTCATTTACACTCTTTGAAAAAGCTATAAGTCAGCTAAAGATAGAAATGTAGTGCAATATTAGGTAAATGTTTCATGGAATATTGATAAAATTATTATAAATTATTTCCACAAATAAGCCAAAAAACTTCCATCCTAAAAGGTTGTTGGTCGTAATACAGTGAAAACCCACCAAGGCATACACTCTACAACACTCCCCATTGGTGTCCTGTGGTATTTGGTATCAAGGCAGTAGCAGGAGGTCCTTTTGTCTAATCCTGTAGATTGTAGGTGGAGCTACCACAAAACGTACTGGTCCATAGTATTACAAAGATGCTCATTAGGTTTGAAAACGGGGGAATCATTGTCTCATTTTCACTGAACAATGTGGTATGGTTATGTACATTACAGTACAGTACAGTACAGTATGCATTTATTTAGTTTTCACTGTCAGAAGTACAGAAATAGCTAACCGTATTGTACCACTGTTTTGGGACATTTCGGAAGAGTAACTAGCAGTACGATACTAAAAGAGTGGCTCTAGACTCACTGATGAACACTATTTGTTTTACAGAAAATCGTCACTTGCCAATTCGTGCAACAAACCCTGGGGGAATGACAACACAGGGAACGCCATTTTGAAATACACAGCTGAAACATGACACTGTAATAATACAATGACGGTGTGCCGCAATAAACCATGCTTAAATAAAGCTTGTCATCTTCTTGTATTTCAATTTACAAGAACATCACGAACATTCTACACTACTCTCCTGCTTGCTGGAATTGCTCAAATGTTCCACAATATGAAATATTACGGTTTTACTCTTTTTTTAAACTATTTTAAGCTCCTTTGACACAATCTTTATTGTAAAAAGTGTTACATAAATAAAAATGAATTGAATTAAATTGTGACAAAAAGCCACATGACAAAAAAGTAGAACAGGATCTGTTGTGCTCCATTGTTGTTTTGGAAAGCGTGAGGGACTCTGCTTTCTATCTCTATTTAAAATAACAAACCTATGCACACAAAAGACGTAATACAAGATCAATTAATGTGACTTTCATCTCTAGACAAAAATGACGTTTATCGCAACTTTTTGGCATACCACACCCACCCATTAAGGGTATTATTGACAGAACTGGAAACACTGAATTGTACTGTGCTGTACTAAACTGAACCGTACCACTCAGGGATTAGAGGACAGGATAAAACCTTGAAATCTTTATAATAATCTTCAAACTTATTCTTGATCCTGTCGAAAGAGGTCACTTCCACCAAACTGTTATCATGAAGAAATGTAACTGCTAATATTTCCAACAATGTTTAGGTAAGTAGCACATGCTAAATTGCTGTTGACTTGGACCAGATGTGATAACTTTGAAGGCCTTAATTGTTCTTACTTGTCATTCAGCCTTGGCTTTTGTCCCTCTTCTAACCACTGTTGATAAATTCTTACCACTGCCCACTTGGAGCCATTCACAAGCCTTGGCAGTAACTTTTCGATAGTATTTTGACCATTGCCAAAATTACTCAGATCTTTGATTATAAAAACTGGTTGAATGCTTGCCATCTAATCTACCCAAATGTTTTGCATGAGTTTAAGTCCTAATAATGAAGGCATTGCAGCTTAATTTAATCTTAATTTACATGCTGGCTTCCAGGTGCATTGTGAAGCCTATCTATCGATTTTGGCTGGCATTTGACTCACTGGATTCTCTGTTCATGTAATTGTGGCCTGACTCATTGAGGCTGTAAGCAGGTTTTGTTTTGGGTCATACCATATGTCGAAGGGCTTGTTCATACATACTGTACATCTTGCTGTATAATCAAAGTTTCGGGAAAAGAGGTTGAAAGCAGAAGAATGTTTTGAGGTGGCTCATGGTCATTGGCACTCAAGTTCTTTTCATTGTAAAGAAACCTAATGATACTTCACCAAACCTGTGTGATACCTACTGGCCCTGTAAGAGGTTTGTGTGTGCGTGTGTCTGTATCTTGTACCAGTTCAGATAAGCTTTTCAAGTTGTTAATGGAGGAACATTAAGGGTTGTAGAGATTATATGTCCTTTCACCACCTGTTTGACTCTCCCTGAATGTACTCTGCTCTTTTTACCACCTGCCCTGCTTATAATTGAGCAGAGTTGATTTCAGTTAACTAGTTTTGCATTTTCCACTTCTTTGGGCACATCCATCCATCCACAAATCCATCCATCCATCCATCCATCCATCCATCCATCCATCCATCCATCCATCCATCCATCCATCCATCCATCCATCCATCCATCCATCCATCCATCCATCCATCCATCCATCCATCCATCCATCCATCCATCCATCCATTTGTTCTATCTTTGTGTAGGTTGCCATAGATTGATAGATTGAGGTGAGCGAACAGTGTGGATAAAGATGAATGTTCTCAACATGAATACATACATTGACTCTAAAGGTGTCATACAACAAAGTCAGAAATCTTTGTGGGATTCTGGGGTCTCTCTAGAAATGTATGTAGGGCTACGTATATTGATGGGGACTCTATACTGCTCAGTGAGCATTATCTTTCGGATGAGACGTTAAACCGAGGTCCTGACTCTCTGTGGTTGTTAAAATATCCCAGGATGTCCTTTGTAAAAGAGTAGGGGTTAACCCTGGCATCCTGGCCAAATTTGACCTCAGTCCATCATGACCTCCTAACCTTCCCCATATCATAATTCACTTCATCACTCTGTCTCCTCTCCACCAATCAGTTGGTGTGTGGTGTGCAGTCTGGCACAATATGGCTGCTGTTGCGACCCCCCCCCCCCCCCCCCCATTGTGTAAAGCGCTTTGAGTGTCTAGAAAAGTGCTATATAAATGTAAGGAATTATTATTATTATTATTATTACGTTTATAGAACGAGCCTGGTTGCAAGAATTAGATGCTTTCATTATAGATTTTGAAGCATTATTTGTTTATAAATTACTAAATGACCTAGAATCTCAATACATCGCTGATATGCTCACTGAATATAAACCAGTGAACAGTCCACTTAGATCATTAGGATCAAGTCAATTAGAAATACCAAGGGTTTACTAAAGCAATGTGAGTCTGTTTTCAGCTTTGCCACCTGCTGCTGGAACCAGCTTTTAGAAATTGTCAGATGTGCTTCAATGGCATGTACCTTAATACTAACATTTAAAAACATCTGGTTAGCTGTGCATTTAATAAATGAGTCTATCTATCTATCTATCTATCTATCTATCTATCTATCTATCTATCTATCTATCTATCTATCTATCTATCTATCTATCTATCTATCTATCTATCTATCTATCTATCTATCTATCTATCTATCTATCTATCTATCTATCTATCTATCTATCTATCTATCGTGTCTTACTCACATCCTGTTTGTGTTTCTTCTAGGTTATAAAGCTAAAAGTATCGCTGCTAATCCTTGATACAAGTAAACCATTTCCCCTCTTACACACTGGATTATTGCTTTACTGGAGAAGAAATCCCTCGCCATAGACACAGTTATTAAGGAAATCTAAATTGCCTCTCTGTAGGGGAGAGCAGCTCAGTGACTATGTAGTCATTTTTATTGAGTTTGATCACCAGGGCAGATTACACAATAAAGACCCATTATCCAACCGTAATCATTATCTGTTTGGTTTGATGTCCAAATAACTGTATATGACTCTTACTAAGCCTTGTCGTGGGAATATTCCCAATGATAAAAAAGACACAAAGCAACAAGGGAAGTTTAGCATAGCGGAAAAAAGCTTTTTTACAAGCTGTTCTAGTTCATTATTTGCTTTTTTAATATTTGTCAAAACCTGTTGTTATATAAAAATAAACTACATACTGTTAACCTTCATCTGGTCTTGGAAGTGCACGTTATTGTGTTACTGTATGGAATTATTGTGTTCCAGTCGCTCCCATGGCCACTGGTGTAAAAAATCAAACACCTAGACCGACTGATTCTGCAAACATTTGTGAAAGTATGGGTAACTCTCAGGAGCTCAGTAAATTCAAGCGTAGTACTGTAATAGGTCACCACCTGTGCATTACATAAACATTCATTTAGCAGACGCTTGGTCCAAAGCGACCTTCAAGTAAGGATAAAAAAGCACTTCAAATAATTATAGTAGCAGTAAAAGAATACTATGAGAAGTGTGAGTTTGTTAAATAATTTATGTTTATTTTTTTTTTTTTCGAGCATATGGAAAGGAGAGAGTGTGTCCTGAGGTGGTTTGTGAAGACCACTCGCCAGTGTGGAGCACACTCAAGAGTTCCATAATGTTTTACAAGTAGTATGGGGTGCTTATAAGAAGGTGTCTGGTGCATATGAAGAGAAAAAGAGTACATCTTCTACAGGTAATTTGTGCAGTAAGTTAATTCAAGAAATGTCCTCAATACTAAATATTCCACAGTCAACTGGTACTGTTATAACATGATTGAAGCTACAGACCTGTGGTCTTCAAATTAGCTCAATAACAGTGCATAAGGTCTTAATGGAATAAGTTTCTATGGCCAAGCTGCTGCATCCAAGCCTTACATCAAATGCAATGCAAAGTGATGCAGTGATGTAAAGCTTGCTGCCACTGGACTCTAGAGCAGTGACGTGTTCTCTGGAGTGATGAATCACATGCCTCTGTCTGTCAATCACATGAATAATTCTGGGTTTGAAGTTTGCCAGGAGAACCGTAATTGTCGGTCTGCATTGTGTCAAGTGTAAACTTGGTCAAGGAAAAAGGTTATGGTGTGGGGTTGTATTTCAGGATTTGGACTTACAGTTACAGTGAAAGGAACTTTTAATGCTTTAGCATACTAAAGCATTTTGGAAAATGTCATGCTCCCAGTTTTGTGGGAACAGTTTGGGGATGAACCACTTCTGTTCTAACATGACTGCACACCAGTGCACAAAGCAAGGTCCATAAAGACATAGATGAGTTACTTTGGTGTGGAGGAACTTGACTGGCCTTCAGAGAGCCCTAACCTCAACCCAGTAGAACACCAATGGGATGAATTAGAGTGGAGACTGCGAGCCAGGCCTTTTTGTTTTACATCTGTGCCTGACCTCACATATGTACTCCTAAACTTTGCGGAAAGCCTTCACAGAAGAGTCGAAGCTGCTTTAGCTGCAAAGGCTAACTCCATATTAAACCACATGGATTAATATTTAGATGTCATTAAAGGATGTCATGTCCATGTACAGCTAAGACAGATGTACCATGTCTTTTGGAAATGTAGTGTATATTTAGGATCCCTCAGTAAACTTTCACACAAAGCGTGGCCAGCTGCCAGTGACTCACAAAACTGCCATTTAGAAAAAAGCTACCACTTGAATTAATATTTTATGTATAGAGAACATCCTGCTGACATTTTATGGTTTTATTTTATGAGAGTAAAGTACTTGCACAAACTTCAAAACCGAGCACAGCAGCATAGAACTCACTTTCAAGAGCAAGATTATTGGTGCAATGAAGCGAAGCATGGGAAAATATGTTTAAATAGAACAGATTCTGTAATTCATATAATAATGATGATGCCAGGTAATCATTTATTTAGTGTATTTGTTTATTTTAATATAAAACAAAAATAAATATCGAATGGAATGGTGCCATAGTGCGACCACAAAATCACTCTTAAAGGGAATGAATTTAACTCAGATTGTTGATGTTGCACTGGGGCTGGGCGATAAAATCGTTATCGGTAATTATTAAACGAACATTGTCAATATCGATAATAAAAAAAGTTTCGGTGAATCGCTATAGTTTTATTAAAAAATGTGTCTGCTGAGCGTGCGCATTGGAAGGAATGCCAATAAGCTTGTGTCAGTTTGTCATTTGTACTGGAGGTGCGCGACGTGCACGACTCGCACATGGGAGTGACGTACACACGGTGTGCAAGCGTACACTTAGTTGAAAAACATCTGAACTTTTCTGAATGCCCGAAGCACACCGCGACTTACAGTATGTAAGTAGAACTAACCAATGTGCCTTACATTTTGTATGGAATATACACATTTCAGTAATAACGGCAGGCTAATTACCTCAGACAAACACAGAGCACCCAAACTGCAGTGCTCTTTACTTTTCGCCAAAAACTTGCATCGAAGCTGCAGCAATGGTTTGTCCATTTGTCATCCTCTGAGAAAATGGTCGCCTAGTTATGAGACGAGATCCCATAGAAAATGGTGAAGTAAGGCATGCGCTTGCGCTTGTAACTTCAGGTCAGAATGACACACGTGAAAATGAGTGCCGTATAGCAGCAATGAGGAGATAAAAAAGGATTTAAGGATGTCGCCAGAGTGGCTTTTTGGTTTCTTTTCTTGTGCGTCCCAGTCACTAGCACCTCATCTGAAAGCATTTTTAGCATAGTGGGTAACATAGTCATTTAACTTTATAATTTGTAATGTTCTGCATGTATTTGAATAATGATGGCTGGTTCCTTTACTTGAAAGTTCAGATTTTATTATCATAATTTGTTTTGTTTACAGAGTTTACTGTATCAATATTATTCACACCTTACAGATGTTGATCTACCTTTACTATTGCACACACATTGTAACATTTTATTTATCAGGTTTAAGAATCTCTTTAACACTTAGGCCTAAGTTTATTTTATTATGATGGAATATTTTGTTTAAATATTTTTGTTTTTGGCTATTAAAACTATTTGCCTTAGTAATGTTGGTAAATTAAAATAAATTTTAAAAAATAAAACAAAACATGATATGTTGATAATTGTTTTTTGCAATATCGTCCAGCCCTATGTTGCACCCAAAGTAAGGAATAAGGACTAAGCAATAAGAAATAAGAATTTTTTAGTGTATGCGCTGGACACGTCAACAGTTTTTCCCACTCTTAAAATAGCAAAAGTAGATTTGGACACACCCTGTGCCATGCACTTTAGACCATGTGCTTAGATTGTTAAAAAAAAGCCTTATATAGGTTTTATATTGTAAGTGACATTTAATGCTTAAAAATACCACCTAGAAACAAGCCTTCTTTTTATTGTTATCACTAGTTGTCATGCAAATTGAGTGCGAAAATACAATAATTGTGTTTAACCACTGAAACATTCTGTCTTATTTTTCTTGTCATGCATTTGCTTGAAAGGCCATTAAACATGCTGTCTGTAGCATGTCAAAACATCTGGCAAAAGAAGAGCTTTAGTTACATTCATTATTTTCAGGATGTCAAAGCCTTTCACAGAAGACCGACAAAACGACAGCATTGGGACCAGAGTGTGCCGTTGCCCAGAGGAAGCCTCAAATATTATAAACCTTTCATCTGATTGTCTAATGAGTACAGACTCATCAGTGCATGCAATGCTGTTTTTAAAGCTTCTACATGCTGTTGGAAATTGAGCAAAGCGAGCAAAGAGCAGAAAAACAAACCTGACCTTTATATGTAGCCGGGAATCTAAATCTTATTTAGAATTCCATTCAATTTACTTGTGAAGTGCTTTTCACGATATAAAAGCTGTTTTACAAAATATAGTGGAAAGGAAAAGCTCTCTCAGATGTTTGAATATAGAACGATTATACTGAGCAGTTTGTTTCTTCATTTAGTATTGTGCATACAGTGACTAATGCAATAGGAATACATGCAAAATGCAAATATTAATATTAAACAACAGAACAAACAAGGGTGAAATTGAGTTCAGAGTTTATGTAAGAACACAATATGAAGGAGGACAAGACTTTGAGACCCACAGATGCTGACATATTCGTGCTAAATCCGTACAAGACTTTGTAATTAGCAGGGGGGCGTATATTGATTTAATAGGGATGGTATTTAGCTGGAAGTGACTCACCTCCATTTCTTTTGCGAGCTGGTGATTGTGCAGATTGCAGAAGCTACTGTATTATATTAGAACGCATTTATCATTCATTTATTCTTTGAATGGGGAGAGGTGAATGGGTAAATAGGTAATTAGGCCCTCAGACTGTAGAGTATCTGTGGAGCTGATGTTGCAGCGCATGTGCTTTCAAATGATATGAGAGGGTTTTTGTTTCAAGAGTTTGTGATAATGGTCTCGTTCAAATGTAAACTATTGTGCAGACTATTGTGTACTTCTATGCTGTTTTTTGGCTTCTCTGCTTAATCTTGCTATTCTAAGAGATTGATATTCCTGTATATTAGTAAAGTATTACATTGGTAAGATGGGGTGTTTGAGTCAGGCTGCTGATAAGCCTGTCTGGCTTTATTCTGTGATAACTGTCTAGATGTACTTATAGGCTTAAAACGCATAAGTTTTGCTACGGTTACACCTTCCGTCCACACTTCCCCGGTGTAACCAATGTAACCCAGGATCCAAATGCAGGGTTTTATTGACAGGATGGTCAGGCAAGCAATGATCTACACAGGAGCAAACAGATGAATGAGGGCAATCCAGAGTCATAGTCGAAATAGCAGGCAAATGGTCAAAAGGCAGGCAGCATACAAGAATGATCAAACAAAACAAAGCAAAGGTTCAAAACACGGAAGGCAAGGCAAGGAAAACACGTTGTAATGTCACTTAACAGATAACAAGACTCAGCCATATGTGTCTCAAGGTGAGCTGTATATATGTGTGCGTAATCAGTACTTGAGCAGCATCAGCTGTGTGTTTGCAATCAGTCAGGATCAGGAACCGGTTGTGTGTGTGTTGCATGACTGGTTATTGAAGTCCATTTACCAGCAGATTTGTAGTCCTATGTGTTAGTGAATGTATTCCAGCGATCTCTTGTGGTTAGATCGATGGTGATCGTGACACTCTTGCTGTGTCCCAATTTGCATACTTATACTACAACCTAAAAGTATGTACTTTTTTGTGGAGGAAAAATATATACTTTTGAGTCTGTAACAGAAAAGTATGCAATCTTTGGGATATACTACTTCCTCGTTACACAGATCGTTGTGTTGCTTAGTTAAGAGCCCTGTCAATCATCCACATTTCTGTCATATTTAATTTCCTACCTTATTGGAGAAGCAGCAGCAGGATAATCTCCCATTCACGAGTCTTTCATGCAGAGAAATCTCCTCAGGTCTTTGGATAATTCTGCATTCAGACGGTAATGTCCAAACACGTCTTTATATTAGTTCAGTATTGTTGTTGCAGATGAAATATAACACAGACGATGGTATTTAAATATTCTCCAGTGGGCTAGATATTAATTAACAGTCATACAAACATCTTTACCGAAGCCTCTCTGCTTGACGGTTGTCCTCATGCGTCCATCATATTTGTAGTTTGTTTACACTTTTCACTTGCGTTTTGTAGTTCTAATCGAATTCACGTCCAACGCGCAATGTACTGTGGGCAATATCAGTGGTTAGAGTATGGACGCTTCTACACTTAAAATTTTGACCGGAAATAGTAAACCATCCGGGAATTTTTGGCATACTCTTTTCAACATACTACGATTTGGGACATACTAATTCTATTTTCACATACTATTTACGACGGATAGTATGCGGATTGGGACGCAGCACCAGAGTTTTTGACCCCTGAAAATGGAGCATTTTGAAAGCGCTGAAGTGGCCATTTTGGTGTAGCTACATATTTATATGACCATCATCTTCATTGTATGCATATTTCTAACAAAACAGAGCCTAAAACATAACTGCCTCCTTTCACTTTTATTGAAAAATATGAAACATACCCTGTCTCTTATAATAATTAATAATGGCCATTATAAAAGTATAACGTACAATAAGTTTATACAATATAGGAAATAAAGGCAAGCAATCAGTCAAATGTGCAGAATCAGTGTACGTGTTTACATAAATGAATATATTAAGTAATCTTTGTGCTCAGCCAAAACACGTTACCTGAGAACAAGTAATAGATTCAAAAGACCGAAGAGTCGTTAGATAGAGACACGATGAATTAAATATCACATTTAACAACTATAGTGAGATGAGCTCGGTATATCCGTGATGAATTGTCTGACATGCGCTGCTCTCATCTGGGGAGATGTGGTCGAAGCACCTGCTGACTGCCTGGAGCTCAGACACTGCAGCGCATGTCAGAGTGTGTGTGGTCATGTGATGTGCATTTTCAGCGGTGTAGTGTATAGTTTTTCAGCATCTTTTTAGAAATGCTATGTGAAATGCCAGTGTGGACGTGGATCGTTTTCTTTCCAAAACAGCATTTTAAAACTAAAACGTATTAGTGTAAATGTGTCCTAAGTTCCACCTATTCCACTGCTACTTGCCACAAAATGTAGGAAGTAGACACAAAATATTATTTTGAGCCGTAATAGTTAATTAATTCCTTGATTTAAACACAACGATGTGGTATAGGTGAATTGGATAAATTGACTGTAGTGTATAAATACTGTATGTTACAGCAGGAAGGGCATCCGCTGGTAAAATATATTCCAGACTAATTGGTGGTTCATTGTGCTGTGGTGACCCCTTATAAAGCCAAATTTGAATCTAGGAAAAGTAAGTGTAACATTTTGCACTTTTTACATTACATTAATCTACATTTCCATCTACATTTATTTTTAATAGGTTAAATAAAAATAAAAATGGGAGTCACGGTGGCGCAGTGGGTAGCATAATAACCTCACAGCAAGATTTCTGTGTGGAGTTTGCATGTTCTCCCCGTGTTCGCGTGGGTTTCCTCCAGGTGCTCCAGTTTCCCTCACAAGTCCAAAGAGCTAAGTTGCTAAAAGCTAAATTGTCCATAGTGTATGTGTGTGAATAAGTGTGTATGGATGTTTTCCAGTGTTGGTTTGCAGCTGGAAGGGAATCCGCTGTTTAAGTTGGCAGTTCATTCTGCGGTGGTGACCTCAGAATAATAAAGGGACTAAGCCGGAAAGAAAATGAATGAATGAATGAATGAAAAATAATGATGAACAAAGTTAAATAAAAAATTAAAGTAATCCACTATTTCGACTAGACATGTACCACATGGGAATAAAACAAATATTTGTGTATGTACATGATTGACCAATGATGGCTTGCAAGAAGCTAAAAGTAGTGCAAAAATGCATATAAATAATACTTAAAGCAAAAGTTGAATCCCAATAATTTTAGGAGAGTTAGAAAAAATCTTAATCATATTTTTTCAGTCCCAAAAAGAGGACATGCTCAGGAAAAAGCAGACACCCTACTGTATATAGGCGGGCACTGAGCCTTTTGCTACTTGTTTTATTTTTTACACTGAAACAGAAATGTGTTTTCTAGATTGCGTGCATTTTTTTCATTTACTTTGTATTTATTGAACAAATCTACTGCAAGATACATTGTTTTGAAAACATGAATATTTCTCTCTTGAAGCGAGGCTGAAATGTCTTTAGAAAATGCTTTCTTGAGGCTCACTGGAGAAATGAATAGGAGTTTCCCCATGTAAGCGATGAGTGACTGTCATTCATAAGACACATATGCTACCAGAGACCTCTTAAAAGGGTGGTTCACTCAAAAATGAAAATTACCTCATAATATACTCTACCGCATGTGGTTTTAAAGCATTATGAGTTTCTTTCTTCTGTTGAACACAATGGAAGAAATTTTGAAGAAGGCTGTTTGTTGATACGTATCGATTTCCAAAGTAGGAATAAATAAAAAAACTATGGGTGGCAGCTACCAGCATTTTTCAAAATATCTTCTTTTGTGTTCAACAGATAAAAAAAAAATCTAATTTTAACTAATATATAGTCATAGATATTTACATTAGATGTTCCCTATGCCATTGTTGTCTATTGGAAGGAATGTGTCAATAGAGCGGCCATTTTAGTACAGGGTAGCACTTCTTTGAAATGAATGTGAGACCAAGGTGCAGTGTAGGACTGGCCATCCAGAGACAGCGGTATATGCACATATATACATATATTTATGATCGGCAGTTTCCCCGGTGGTCAGTATGCAAATATTTTTTTAAATTACGAAAGTTATAATTTTACATCACTTATCTACATTTATGGATACGTGATTGCATAGGCATTGCCAACAAAGAACATGTGTTTGTGTGCATGGAAATGTATTATCCTCCCTTAAATTTGATCTAATCCATGTCCTGAAACACACCCCCTCTCCTGCTTTCACTTCTCATTCTAATGGAGGGAGCGATTCGTTTGTGAATGAATGCCGATATTAACGACTCGCTCACTTAGCCGACAATAATACAAGTTTCTGGCACTGCAGCATCTTGTTGTCATATTTCATTTACATTGTTTGCTGATTTTATTTAACAAAACTAGCTTAGTGCGAGTTGGTGCTACTTTGCCTTATGGTCAGGGCAGTAGGAGACTGTATTATCATCAATACTTGTTGAGCGCAAAAGTTTATAACATACAAAAACTAAATCTTACCTATAAAATGTTCTGCCTTTGTTTTCTTTGTTTGCTCGTTACTACACCCGTACATCACACTAAAGTCCAGTGTCTTCACACTGTCTTTAGTCTTGACTAGTGCGGTTGATTGACATTTGTCTTGGTAGCACTGTGCAAATGTGGCGGCGCTATTGACGCATGCTCAGGGGCCGTATGTGATATCTAGTCTATATATCTAAGTTATATGGTCAGTAAATGATGACAAAACTTTCATTTTTTTGGTTGAACTATCCCTTTAACACACCACATGTTCACCATATTCAATTAACTTACTGACAGCAGTAATATTTAAAGCACGCTCTTACTTACCATTACACTTGACAGGCCGTCTAAATCCTTCTCTGGTTAACGTCAGTATGGCCAGAGAGCCTGTACGATAGAACAGACAGGGTAAGAAAGCAGAGGTCAAATCAATAAAAAGTGGTTATGGAGTCACGCATTTGCAGGCTTTCAGCTGCTCAGAGACTGCTGCCAAATTCCCAATTCCCCACAGGCTGGACTGTCCACTGTTTTCAGTGGCTGAGGACAGGGTTATATGCTTAGACAAAGACATACTGAAGAAAGAGCCTCGGCGGTGGATAGATGACTGCAGTACTGTACATTAAAAAATTTAAGATGTTCAGTCAAGTTTGTTGATGTTTACTTGGGGGGGGGGGGGGGGAGAAGCATTTTTATGTCACTATTTATTTATGCTAACCGATTAAAAAGCTGACATATGGGTAAATGAAAGAAATGGGATCGACAAATATTTACTTGCTGGAGCTTAAGCTGACTGTAAACTACTGTAAAGATTAAGCTGAACAAATATGTACATATATTACGTATTTTATCCAATAGATGGGTTTTGGTTCAGATAGGATTGCTGATTACATATTTTTATTCTCTTGTTCTTTCATAGAGTGCTCCTCAAATTGAATTTTCAGCTTTTATGGTTAAGCAGCTCAAACTCACGGAAACGGCACACTGTCAGTGTATTACTTTCCTGCTGGTTAACTTTGGTTGTTTTATTACCATATTCAAAATGGCTTGCAACATTTCATTCATTCCGAGTCATGTATTTGCTCAGCTATAAAAATCAGCCCATCTGTATGATAATCCTCTATCAGTACACGTCCGTAGAATAGCAGGATCCTCTAAATGACCCTTCACTAAGCTCTGTCCTCCTTGGTTATTGTTGCTACAGTAACTCTAACAAGCTTTACTGTACAACATCCAATTAGAATCAACTGTCTTAAAATCTTAAAATGTCTTAAATCACAAAAGCTAAATTTTAGGCCTGCTGAAGATACTGACCTGACCTATATATATTTTTTATTATTAAATTATTATTATTGTATTTTTAAATGTATTCATTTATAATCATTTTTGATAGGGCAAGTGAAAATCGTTTCTAACTGGAATATTTGAATAAAGTCTTTAGCATTTAGCCCTGTATAAGTCTAAAATTTCAGTCATGATGGTCTTAAAAATGTCTTAAAATGTCTAAAATTTAACTTGGTGAAAGCTACAGAAACCCTCAGGGGGTTCTATAAAATTATTTATAGAAGGTATGAGGATACTTGTTATACCTTGTTATACCTACATACAGAAGGTTACGGAAAACCACTAATATAAAATGCATTTAAGAGTGAATTAATGAAACAAAGTTGGAGAACAATATATAAAAAATGTTGATAGCGATAAAGCATATAATACATTTGTAAATAGTTTCATTATATGATAAACATTGCCCAATAGTACATTTAAATTATAAACAAAAGCAAATAAAAAGTCTATGGATTACGAAAGGTTTATTAAATGTGTGCAAAAAGAAAAATACATTTTATAGACAATTTATTAAGTATCGTACCCCAGAGGCTAAAAATAGGTATTAAATGTATAAAAACAAATTAGTTATCAGAAAAAGTAAAAAGGAAAACTACAATAAAATAAATTATAATAGAAACAATTTGAAAGGCGTATGGAAGATTTTAAATAAAATTATGAAAAATGATACTGAAAGTAAAAAATATAAATTATCCTGAAAATTTCATTGAAAGTGACCATAAAATAAATAATAAAGAAGAAATAGATAAATGTTTCAATACATTTTTTACAATTTATAATTTTTTATGTGTGCAAAAAACGCGATATGTGAACGGCACCATAAGCAGCTACGCTTCTCTTCACATTCAGAGGATACCTTAACTCCAAATCCTGTACAATTTTTTTTTTGTTGGGCTGCCATGTTTTTGGGTGCCGGTGGCCTCCTTGGTGATGAGTATTGTCATAGGATGCTTTCTATACAAGTGCTTGAACGAGTTGCTGGTCAAGTTAAAAGCAGTCGAAAGGTCTTTAGAGACTGGACATAGACTGCATTTCACAGCAATGTTTTTGTTTTTACGCTCAGTGAAATCAAATTATGTCTGTATTTCCATTTGAAGAAGCAATCACTCTCGACAGCAGATATTTCAGCTCACGTTCTCCAGCAGTTTTAAAATGTATGCTTATTAACTGACGTTGTTACGTAAGTAACGTAATTACACTGCGTTTAGTAACTGTAATCAGATTACACAAATTTTAAATGTAATTCGTTACATTACTGCATTTCTCAAAAATGTAATTAGAATACTGTAATGCGTTACTGTGGAACGTGTTATACACAACTCTGAAAATTAATGAATAGCATGTAAACATAAACCAAACAATCAAGTTCAAGGCAACATTTGCATTCACTATGAGTTTAAAAAAGAGAAGCATCATTTGATGACAGTGATTGCAGGTGGAAAGATAATTGCAACATTTGAACTGTTTTTCGCATTTCTTCCTCTGTTACTTGTTATAATTGACTCATTTGAAATGTTTCAGCATATTTTTACATAATTTCTGTGCAGCTGCATTTAAAGAATTTCTAGCATCCACATCTGTCACAGACTTGCATTAGAAAATCACAAAAGCTCAGAGAATGTTTGATAGCAACAGTTGCAAAAGTAGTACAAGTTAGCTACTGTAGGGTCATTCAGATTTTGTTTTAAGAGTAGCATCAAACCTATGTAGTGATTTGTGTGTAAATATTGTTGTTTACCTATTCATTTGTTTTGTGGAACAAAAACCCTACTGACTGAAATCATAGTTTGGAAGTGAACCATAGATAAGGGACATGAATCATACAGGGATCCCTTTTTCAGATCATTTTTGCAAGTCTGTTTAGACAGACTAAAAGAAATATTGAGCGCAAAAGCTGATAAAGAGGTGACTGTGAGGGTTTAAAAGATGCTTGTCACTGTCAGACTGCAGACAAACTATGGTTCTTTCTCTATCACTCTCACAGAAGAATCGTGAAAGGCTCTCCATCTAAACTTTACCCTGAGGCATCTCTCTCTTGAGCAAGCAAGGTCAAAATGTCTTTTCTTTCTTTGTTCTTTCTGTCTTTGCTGCGAGAGTTGATTGTGTGGGTTTGTGTTGATGTTTTGTGCAGGAGTGTCAGCGGAGCAGGCCTGTGCAAGACAGGGAGAGGAAAACTTCACAGAAGATGAGGAAGAGCCGGAGTGTTCTAACTGTGTCACCTAATGAGGTACGGAATCACGTTTGCCATATTTTCAGGGAAATAAATACCACAACAAATTTACATGTAATTTACAATGTAATTTTTTAAAGTTACATTCAGAATAGATTTTAAAGTATTATTACTTGTCTATAAATCACTAAATGGCCTAGGACCTCAATACATTACACATATGCTCACTGAATACAAACCTAGAAGAACACTCAGATCTCTAGGATCATATAAACTAGAAATTCCAAGAGTTCAGTCAAAGCAGGGTGAATCGGCCTTCAGCTACTACGCCCCTCGCTGCTGGAATCAACTCCCTGAAATGATCAGATGTGCTCCAACATTAGGCACATTCAAATCCAGACTGAAAACACATCTGTTTAGCTGTGCCTTTACTGAATGAGCACTGTGCTACGTCCGACAAATTGCACTATTATGTTTTTCTCTTCTTTTTCATTCTTTTAAAACCTGTTTTAACATATTTTTATCTGTTTTTATCAGTTTTCTTTATTATCTGTTTTTATTTTTTCTTACACTTGTCTTTTTTATTCCTGTTTATGTAAAGCACTTTGAATTGCCACTGTGTATGAAATGTGCTTTATATTGTAAATAAACTTGCCTTGCCTTGCCTGACACTGTGTCAAAATTGGATTCACTAAAAACTACATTTATAGGAAATGACAAGGCTAAACTGATTTATTTTAAGCAAATGCATTAAGCATACTTAAATGATCATATGCCTGCATATTTTCAAATGTAAGCTTGCCTTGCATAGTTTGCTTGTCTGATGTTTACTGTTCAAATATATATTAAAGACATTTACTCAAAAATGACAATTTTTACATAATTTACTTGCCCTCAAGCAATCCTCTGTGTATTCTGTATGACTTTTTTCTTTCAGACGGCACTCAGAGTACTTTACATTGTATCTTCCATGTTGTAAAATGGTGTAGGGTAACTGCCCTTTTCTTGAAGAATCCAAAAGCACATAAATCCATTGTAAAACTAACCCATATGCTGCCAGGGTGTTAACACGTTTTATGAAGCAGATGGGTTTTTCAAACAAAAAAATATATAATATATAAAGGGGTGGTCCACAATGATTTTTTAAGGTTTGATTGTGTTTATGGGGTGCAAAACAATGTGTGTTTGTGATTCATTTGTAAAAAGTCACATGATTTGTTCACATATCTTACCTTCATTTTATACAGCTACTGAGCTAACATGGAAACAACTGGTTTCTCCTATAAGGCCCGCCCTCAAAGGGCTCTGATTAGTCAGCTAACCTAATGATTGGCGGTTCGGCTTCACGTCACCAGGAAACGTCATGCCTCTCTTGCATGCTGCCTGTCAGACTGTTATGGCAAGCTGTTTTAGCATTAAATACCCCTTGCCATAGTATATTTATGGATAGTCAGAGCAAAGGTGGCATTGCGGTGGTGCAGTAGTTCGTGCTGTCGCCTCACAGCAAGAAGGTTGCTGGTTCGAGCCTCGGCTGAGTCAGTTGGCATTTCTGTGGGGAGTTCGTGCTGTCGCCTCACAGCAAGAAGGTTGCTGGTTCGAGCCTCGGCTGGGTCAGTTGGCATTTCTGTAGGGAGTTTGCATGTTCTCCCCGCGTTCGTGTGGGTTTCCTCTGGGTGTTTCGGTTTCCCCCACTCCTCCAAAGACATGCGGTACAGGTGAATTGGGTAGGTTAAATTGTCCGTAGTGTATGAGTGTGTATGGATGTTTCCCAGAGATGGGTTGCGGCTGGAAGGGCATCCGCTGTGTAGAACATTTGCTGGATAAGTTGGCGGTTCATTCCGCTTTGGCGACCCCGGATTAATAAAGGAACTAAGCCGAAAAGAAAATGAATGAATGAATGAGAGCAAAGGTTTAAATGCTAAACGGCTTGCCATAGACTGTAAATATTGTCAGTGAGGCCGTATCAGTTTGAGCCTGAGTCAGACACAGAATATAAAGAGGACACAGCTGAACCCATGCAAACGCGACTCTTGCGAGATGTTTCTGAATGGTATGTTTTTTTTTTGTTCGTTGGTAAGAGGAGGAATGTGGTCAAGCCATCAGCATTTCATTTCAGCATCCCATTCTAAGGGCCCACACATTTTGTTTTGTAAAAGGTTGTCAGAGGGCCTGTGGCGGTCAGCAGCGCCCCTGATTCTGAATAAAACACTTCACGAAATTACCGTAATAGTAATACGTGTGCCCAAGGCATTGCTGCCGTCTTGACTGTTTTTCTGAAGTGCTGCTGGCTTAAGTAGTAAAACAGGTAGGGGAGGGGGTGGTGGCGGCGCCTAGAGACTTGGGATGTCTGTACATAATATACTCCATTATTTCAAATGTACAACTCACAGAATGCTGACGCATACAGATACATTGCAGTCGCTGGTGATGATTGTGGATCTTTACAGGGGTAAAACAGATACATATGTTTGTACTGTAGCTAAATCATACCTGCCAAACTCCCGTTTTTCCCGAGAG
Source organism: Danio kyathit (assembly GCA_903798195.1). Taxonomy (NCBI): domain Eukaryota; kingdom Metazoa; phylum Chordata; class Actinopteri; order Cypriniformes; family Danionidae; genus Danio; species Danio kyathit. The sequence continues at coordinate 38,686,668 of LR812524.1, read as the reverse complement.
TCTTCTGCCACCCACCCGTCTCGTTATTTCTCCCGGAAAACATCACCTCCAAGCCAGGTCATCAATTTTGGTATAGCATCTGATTGCCGCTGGCCGAAAACATAGTAACGTACAGTTGATAACCTACATAACCCGGTTCTCAACTTTGTTACTCAGAGAACACCACACCAAACCAAGCCCCCACACCCCCCCATTCTCTGGAAATTCGGGCACAAATGTTGGCAGGCATGGGCTAAATTGCTAATAATAATTTCTAGTGACAACCCGCGTTTCTCGTTGTTTATATCCTTGTTTACGTCCTTACTACAACATAGCCTACAATGAATGCTAGAAACTATGCATGCAAGATATCAGTTTTACAAAAAGAAGTACTTTGTTGTGGCTCACAATCCACAGCTTCTTCTTTATCGTAGGTTTTATCGTAGATAACTAAAAGTGAATTTTAACCACTTCTCTTTTTGTGTGACGTCCCTTGGAAGGCCAAATAGTGAAACAGAACAAGATCCATGGAAATAGCAGCGTTTGGACTGCATTTTCCTTTCTCTACTAATGTGTCTGTGGCCATGCCCTTTGCTACGCGAGGTGTGTGTGCAGTGAATGTGTGTAACCTGGAATGTTTGTGATCTCATTAGCCCGGATGTACTTTTTTGTAGTCCCCAAATTCGTTCGGTGTAGGCTTTGATAAGCTAACTCTGTAAAAGCCAATGTCCCCCTTTGCATTGAAGTTTGAGCATCTCTTGAGCATCTTACATTCAGAGATGTTGTTTATGTTCACACAGCTACATTACACATCAACTAAAGTTTGAAAAATGATATCGTAGTGGACCACTCTTTTAAATTATAAAGTTAAATTACTGACTTGCTGACACCTATGGCTCAGTGGTTAGCACTGTCATCTAACAGCAAGAAGGTCACTGATTCGAGTCCTGGCTGGACATGCGGTAAAAGTGAATTGAATAAATTAAATTGGTCATAATGTATGAGTGTGTATATAAATGCGAGAGTGGTTGGGTGTTTCTCAGTGCTGGGTTGCGGCTGGAAGGCCAAAACATATGCTGGAATAGTCGGCGGTTCATTCCACTGTGGCGACCCCTGATAAATAAGGGACTAAGCCAAAGGAAAATGAATGAATGAATGAAATTACTGACTTCCAGTGGCTGCCAAATTCTTTGACAGTTACCACTGATTCATTTAAAACAAGTTTGTGCCTTTATGAGTGAGTGATCCAATTATTAATTCAACTGATTTGTTTTAATCCTTGTGCACTGTTCAAATTTTCTGCCCTTTTGTTATGTTAGGGATGATATCAGATAAATATTTTTTTGCATAAATCTGTTAATCGACCTCAGTCCTGATCAAAACTACGAAATTGCTTAGAAAATTACAGGACTTTAACTCTTTAATTGCCAAATTAATAAATGATGTCACTGATTTGGGGAAAAACACACAAAATGACATATTTTCAATATAAAAAGTAATTGTGGACTGGATTTTTTTTAACCTTTTATCACAGTCTTGGACATGTGAAAGATTAGCAACAACATTGGCTTTGATGCATTGTTAGATTTTCTTTTTTTTCCTCCCTAATTTACTGTTGGTGTCTGTTTTTGCCCCATTCACTTCCATTATAAGCACATTTGATGGTGCAGAAATACACAGTCTTTGTTTTTGTTTACTCCATGTAGTTCTGAGAGCTGAGATGCATATTTTGATTTTCTCAGACACATCAAGGTAAGTGTGCAAAGGTCACTCTCACACACTCACAAACACACATACACACAATTTAATTTGAGGTTATACTCCATATAAAATCCAGAAACTAAGCTTTTTTTGCACAGGCCTATCTAAATGGTTAATGGTGCCAACTGATGATCAACAGTAAATATTACAAATTTTACGTCTTCCCAACAGGGGAAACCACCAACAGTCAAAAATCCATGATTATATGGTGTCATGGTTTTGTAATCAAAAAAAAATTTGGTTAGTCATATAATAATGGAAGTCAGTGGGGCAACAGTAAATCAAAAATCAATCAAAAACAATGCATTAAAGGCAATGTCATTTCACATATCCAAAACTGTGATAAAAGGATAAAAAAAATCCCGTCCACAACTACTTTTTATATTGAAAATATAATGTGTGTTTTCTTCACCATATCAGTGACATCATTTATGAATTTTGGCAGTTAAAGAGTTAAAATCCTGTAATTTTCTAAGCAATTTAGCAGTTTTGATCATGACTGAGGTTGATTAACAGATTATGCCCCCAAAAATGAAAAACATATTTATCTGATGCATTTTTACAGCAGTTTAATTCAGTGGATGTTTTCATCCCTAACATAACAAAAGGGTAAACTTGCCCAGAGAGTATTGTTGAGGCTTTTGTCGATTTGTCACCAAAAATCATTCTGCTAGCTGAAACAAACAAAAATGTTATGGCCTCAAAATCATCCCAGAGTGGATGAAAACATGCACAACAGTACATAAGGGTTAAAATGCTGAATAAATCAGAAATTCTATCACTTAAAATAATAATGGTTCAATAAAATGGCTGGAGGTGCATCATACTACTACAACAGTGAAGATTGTGATGTCAAGAAAGGGTTCTACATCCTTGAGGTAGGAACAAAAATGACATGAGAAGGAATGGGTTAAAAGTTAAAAGGAATGAAGAGGAAATGGAGAGGTGCGGGAGAAGTGTCCCCAGATAAGAGCTGAGCCAGTGATCAAACCATACAAAGAACTCCTTGACAATCAGAGTGTAGGAAGACGCGTGTCTGTAAAGATAAACAGTCAAGATATGGTGCATTTCTTTTATCTGTCTCTCTTACTCATCCCTACACTTGTGCAGCATTCTCTTTTCACTGCGCAAATGTCTCTGTTTCTTTATAATTTCTGGCTTCCTCTTGTTTTGTACACTTTTGGCTTCCTGTATGTGTTTTGTCGTGTTTTAGCATTAGTGGTCTTTGTGGTGTTTCATGTGTCGGTTGTCCTTGAAAAACAAAATGCAGAGGATGAAATAGAAAATAAACCAATTTTTAAAGGGCACCTATTTTACCCCTTTTTCAAAATTTAAGATAAATCTTTTGTGTCTCCAGAATGTGTCTGTAAAGTTTCAGCTCAAAACACCGATCAAATGATTTATTATAACTTTCAGAAGTTTTTACTTTTTAGCTCTGAGTATCTTGTAGCTGTTTTTGTTGCCTGTGTTCCCACTTGCCTGTCAGAGTGTGCCTCAATGTCTGCCTCGGCTGTCAGATAAACAGCACAGTGACAGACATAAAGAAAGCAGATCTCATGTAACGTTTGTGAGAAATACTACAGTAAGAACTTTCCCAATGATTATTTGATGTATTTGTTGTAGAGTTATTGAGTCGATGAGAATGATGAGTCACACACAATGTCATTACAAAGTTCACGCACACACACACAGACTAACTTTGCACTGTTTTTGCACGGCAAATGTGACAGGACACACGTTAATACACACTGCTGTATGGATATCCGTTATAATAATGCACAAAATAAACGTGATTTAACCTCTACCAACCAGGATTGAAGCGTCTTCTTTTATTATTGTACTGACATGCGGCTGTGGTGATAAAGACAGTAAAATCTCTGTAAGTCATTACAAACATGCACTGTTCTAAAAACATTTTAAACTTGTAAAACTCATTCTTGATCACATTTGATGATGATTGATGATCACAGAGAGCTGAACAGATCTTTTAATCCAAGTTACTTTGCACACGTTCTGTCTTGTTGATATGATTATACACGTTACTACAGAGACATTTTAATACGTGGCTGTCAATCAATTTGGTGGGCGGGGAAACCGCACTCCTACGTCACGTTGCAGTGGGCCCTATTTTAACATCAGGAAATAAAAAAAGAGACTTGTTGTTTTTATATCACCCCAATATGACAGTGGACACACAGTTCTGTCCAAACAGCTTACAAAAGATCAATTTCATCATACTGTAGGTGCCCTTTAAATAAACCATACGGAATGTAAATATAGGAATATATCATAATTTTAAATTAAATGCAACAATGAAACTATGAGTAACCTAAAACTTTGTTCTACCAGACAAGACTTCTCAGGAGGCAGATAAACATTTATTGTGAATTTGTTTGCATAAGTTTGAGTTCGTTACGATCCTTTCATGAAGTCCTTTGGCGTAAGCCTCGTCTATGGTACGGAATACTGGATGAGCTGGCAGATCCTGCCTGAAGATGAAGGCAGGGCGAAGCCAACCCCCTGTATGGAGACGAGGCCAACCTGGTGGTGGTGGTGGTGGGGAGGATGGAGGGAAACTTCCGCATCGTCACCTGAGTACAGCGAAACAGATTGTTTAGATGGGCTTATATATAGCTTGCTTGGTTGTTATAGGCCGACGAGATAATTATAATGAATGACGTGACATCTCAGTCTTCCTGGCAGAACTATCGCTAAAGCTTTTATTTCTACCAGACAAGACTTCTCAGGAGGCAGATAAACATTATTGTGAATTTGTTTGCATAAGTTTGAGTTCGTTACGATCCTTTCATGAAGTCCTTTGGCGTAAGCCTCGTCTATGGTACGGAATACTGGATGAGCTGGCAGATCCTGCCTGAAGATGAAGGCAGAGCGAAGCCAACCCCAAAAGACAAAACTTAGGGTTCAGTTTTGTAGCAATCCTAAAACAGAGAATGACACGCACATGAGATGGCTTATATTGTATATTAATGCAAATCGCGTAAAGCAAAATGGAGATTAAATAGTGCCCTGATGGGCAGTGAGGTATACAAGAGATCCAGCATGAAGATAAAACGAAGCACACAATTGGGCTAAATTATGGTAGAAAGCCCCAGTGGAGATGCAGAGCTAAGAGTATGCCCCAACAGGCCGAAGAGACTGAGAGCGTGCCCCCACGGGCCGAAGAGACTGAGAGCGTGCCCCGACGGGCCGAAGAGACTGAGAGCGTGCCCCGACGGGCCGAAGAGACTGAGAGCGTGCCCCGACGGGCCGAAGAGACTGAGAGCGTGCCCCGACGGGCCGAAGAGACTGAGAGCGTGCCCCCACGGGCCGAAGAGACTGAGCGTGCCCCGATGGGCCAAAGCGATAGAGCGTGCCCCGATGGGCCAAAGAGACAGAGACCGTGCCCCGACGGGCAGAGTAGAGCAGAAGAGAGAAGTTTTCCCTGCGGGCTCGCTGAGCAAGACGGAGCCCCGACAGGCACGCTGTGCTAGACGGAGCCCCTGCATGCTAGCGGTGTGAGACAGAGCCTCGGCGGGCTTGCTGTGCTAGACGGAGCCCCTGCGGACTGGCTGTGCTAGACGGAGCCCCTGCGGGCTGGCTGTTCGAGACGGAGCCCCGGCGGGCTGGCTGTGCGAGACGGAACCCCGGCGGGCTGGCTGAGCGAGACGGAGCCCCGGCGGGCTGGCTGTGCTAGATGGAGCCCCTGCGGGCTGGCTGTTCGAGACGGAGCCCCGGCGGGCTGGCTGTGCTAGACGGAGCCCCGGCGGGCTGGCTGTGCGAGACGGAACCCCGGCGGGCTGGCTGAGCGAGACGGAGCCCCGGCGGGCTGGCTGTGCTAGATGGAGCCCCTGCGGGCTGGCTGTTCGAAACGGAGCCCCGGCGGGCTGGCTGTGCGAGACGGAGCCCCGGCAGGCTGGCTGTGCGAGACGGAGCCCCGGCGGGCTGGCTGTGCGAGACGGAGCCCCGGCGGGCTGGCTGTGATAGACGGGGCCCCGGCGGGCTGGCTATGCTAGACGAAGCCCCGGCGGGCTGGCTGTGCTAGACGGAGCCCCGGCGGGCTGGCTGTGCTAGACGGAGCCCCGGCGGGCTGGCTGTGCTAGACGGAGCCCCGGCGGGTTGGCTGTGCTAGACGGAGCCCTGGCAAAATAGCAGCTTAAAGCAGACCCTGCATTACCGTCTGACGCATTCGCGTGTGTATGAATGGAAGTCTATGGGGAGAAAAGTCTAGTGTGAGCCCTGGCAGGCTTGCTGTGCGAGACGGAGCCCCGGCGAGCTTGCTGTGCGAGACGGAGCCCCGGCGGGCTTGCTGTGCGAGACGGAGCCCCGGCGGGCTTGCTGTGCGAGACGGAGCCCCGGCGGGCTTGCTGTGCGAGACGGAGCCCCGGCGGGCTTGCTGTGCGAGACGGAGCCCCGGCGGGCTTGCTGTGCGAGATGGAGCCCTGGCGGGCTTGCAGTGCGAAACGGAGCCCCGGCGGGCTTGCTGTGCGAGACGGAGCCCCGGCGGGCAGCTAGGCTAGATCAAGGTTACCTTGTATGAAACCCGTGAAGTGGGCAATCCGTTATGATTTACTACAATTAATGTCTAGCTTTTTAGAAAATTGGAGTACATCCCCTAAATTATGATTAGGTCCTGTCGAAGGATGATGACAGGCAGAGTCTACCCCCAAAAATAAAATACCCAACAGTTAAGATTTTCCTTGTTGGAATTTCTTACATAGTCGATAAATTGTTGCAAAGGCCTGTCCATGTGATGACTGGGTGTTACTGACAGTTGTTCTAATGCTAATGTTCTTTATATTAGGGATGTGCACGATCATTCAATTAATCGAACCCATCAGCGATGATCGAGCATGAAAACGATGATCGATTGGCTCTAAAATTAAATTACTTTCAATCTTTCTGATTGGTTATGCTGGTATTTGGGCGGTAGTTTGATATTTGATTGGTCATGGCTGCAGAGAGTTGCGGTCTAGAGGCGAGACCTGAGCGCAGTTCGAGTATAGGGGGTCACACAGCAGAAGCGCTGTGTTGCGCCAGGCAGTGCCACGCAGCGCATTTCTGAATTCTAAACGTAGGTTTCCATCAGGGTACACGGTGGTGCCCAGCACGATTGAGGACACTATTCATATTTCTGCCGCAACGCAGAACGGCATCTGAATAGTTTCATTTTAAATACAGTGCGAACGTGCACGTCTGGTGTGTGATACTTTCAGCTGTCATGTGCACGCCGTGTCTTGACACTCTTTTCGGCGAGGACTAGCCTACGGCATGAGTAATGTTTCATTGGATGACACCAAAATCGAAAGCTACTTCAGGGAGCCATGCGTCTCTCTAAACCCAGATCCTTTATTGTGGTGCCAAATAAATGAGTCTCAATATGCAAGGCTAAGCACCCTTGCCCAGTGGTACCTGGCTGTTCCTGCAACTTCTGTGCCTGCCGAGCGCGTTTTTTCCCACCGCAGGTCTAATTGTAAATAAATTTTGCACTCGGCTTTCATTGGAGTATGTAGACCGACTGAAAATATGTAGCGCTTTCTGGTGTTAAGTTTTATTAGCTATGCATGGTAAGATATTCAGGCTGTTTTTGCTTTAAGTTTAAACAACCTGAATAAGGCACGAACGTTCAGAACATGACATATTTCAACGTGCGGGAACCGTGTAGAAAAGAAGTGCGATTCACGGCCAGATGACGTAAAACATCGGTAGGATTTTCATTATGGAACTACTTTTCAACCATGACACGACGTGATGGAGGAAAGTGTTTTTTTTTTTTTTTTTTTTTTTTTTTTTTTCTCGATAATCGGACGTCCAAATGTTTGCTGGGTATTTAGGCTACATTTCGAAATGAGGACAGACTCAGACAGACCATGCGGCGCCAAGCATCCACCGTTCCGAACAGGCCCCAGCGCAAGTGAAGACCGGGCGGGGTGCAGGCAGAGCGCGCGCGATGTGCGCGTGCCGAAGAGCAAGGAGGGACGCGGCGGAGAGAGGCATGATGAGGAAAAACGATCCGGCACAGCTCAAAACAGCATGGCAAACAAACCACCCGGCACTAGAACAAAACAGGTCACAAACAATGTTCGCACATCAAATGAAACACCAAGTAGGCCTGAACCCAAAATCGCAACGCCGAAATCGGCCACTCACAGCGCCCGCTCAATGGCCAAAGTTACATTTCCCCCTGCCGAACTAGCCCAACCAGGTTGAGGCAAAACATCCACTACTCCCAGCGGCAGACTTCGGCACAGGCGACGGGAGCCCGACTCAAATACCCCCAGTTCTGCAACGAAACTGAAAAAATATAAACATGAAACAACATTAAGCCAAAATGAAATCCTATTTGATTTTCCTCCTGGGGTCCGGGCCTGACCCTCTGACATATATAGTCGATGACACCTGTTATACATGAAGTCAGTTAAATTAATCAAATTATGTTTACGTGACGTAAAGTTAAATTGTGATACCAAAATTGCATTATCGAACAGTTATGTCCATGTACATGCGCTACTAAATAGAGTCACATTAAGTGCAGAAGAAATGCAGCAATAAACCACAATTCAAGAGTTCACACTTAGCTGATGATTGATTATAAGCAGTTTTGGCATGCTGTCCCGGGAGAGAGCCCTGAGCTCAGAAGGTCCCCGAGCCCCGGGGCTCCCCCCCGTTGCAGGGCGAGAGGGGAGCGCTGAGCTCAGGTAGATCTCGAGAACTCCCCCTCGTGGTAATTGAATATCAGGTAGTGCTTCTCTTGAGATGGCACCTGTATTGAACAGGTCTATAATTAGTTTTGACAATGATTTTTGGTTGCATGTTTTTGATCTGTGGGAGGAAACCGGAGAACTCGGGGGAAACCCACGTGAGCACGGGGAGAACTGGCAAACTCCTCACAGAAATGCCTGCAAGTTCGGTAAAGCCTGAACCGTGGACATTCTTGCTGTGAGGCCACAATGCTAGGCACTGGGCCACCGTGTCACCCATCTGGGAAGGAGGAGGAGTAGGGGTGGAAGGAGGGGGGGGGTTCTTCAAAACGAAGATGACTGTGATAAGAAACCCTGGCTCTTTATAGTGAGTCAGGGATTGTCTGATTGGATAATCGTGAGTGGTTAACGTGTAACCAGCCGTGTTCAATCCTAATCACGTGCTCCTCTCGAAATTAGTTTATGACTAAACTCCACTTCAAGAGTTCACACTTAGCTGATGATTGATTATAAGCAGTTTTGGCATGCTGTCCCGGGAGAGAGCCCTGAGCTCAGAAGGTCCCCGAGCCCCGGGGCTCCCCCCCCGTTGCAGGGCGAGAGGGGAGCGCTGAGCTCAGGTAGATCTCGAGAACTCCCCAAAAAATGCTTTCATTCGGGACAGCAGCCGCGTATTTGAAGAACCCCCCAAAAGAAGCAGTAAAGAAGAGCAATATCCGGCTGCTGGTATAGGATAACCGGCTGCAGGGTATATAATGCTACGAAGTAATACTAGGAGGTGTAGGGTTTGGATGAGGTACGGTAGATCGTCTCTGTTTAGCAGAGATGCGGTGTTAGTTGATGATAAGGAAAAAATAGCATTTCAGCAGAGCGTTTCGCTGCTTGGTAATGCTGAAGGTGTATCAGTCATGAAGACTGACTGATTTGTATATGAACCTGGCTGAGCGTTGTAGCTGTGGCCGAGGTGTGGAGGGAAATGGCTGCGTGGGAGTGAATGTGAGCTCGGTTGAGCGAAACTGCTATAGCAGAGTACGTATAGAAGGGAGAGTACGTCTCCTTGGGATGTTTCACTGATTTGGCAGTGCAGGTGACTGTATAGATTATGCGTGGATGGAGGAAGTATGTGTGGTTTGGCTAGGCGTCATTGCTGTGGCATAGACGTGGAGAGGAGAAGCTCGGCTGAGCGTGTCAGTTGTAGCGGTAGCTGTATGAGTGGATGTGAGCTTGGCTAAGCGTTATAGCTTTAACCGTGGTGTGTAGGAGATGAAGCTCGGCTGAGCGTCTCTGCTGTTGCAGAGGTGGGATGAAATTCAGTAAGGATGGAATTGAAGGTAGTAACTGGTAAATTCGTCTCTGTGGAGACGTTTAGACTGCTTGGCAGTTCAGGGGATGATGTCAATGGTGAGTGACTAGTTGGAAGTATGTATGGCTCGATTGAGCGTCATTGCGAAGGCAATGTTGCGGAGGGAATAATGCTCGGCTGAGCGTCTCTACTGTTGTAGAGGTGTGAAGGCAGTCAGTAGTAAATGGTGGATTCGCCTCTGTAGAGACGATTAAACTGCTCGGCAGTTTGGGGAATAATATGAGTGAATAGAGACTAATTGAAGGTAAGTGGCTCGGCTGAGCTTCACTGCTTGGCAGTGGTGTGAATGGGATGATGCTCGGCTGAGCGTCTCTACTGATGTAGAGGTGCGTAGGAAATCAGTGGTAAATGTAGATTCGTCTCTGTGGAGACGGTTAGACTGCATGGCAGTTCAGGAAATAATATCAATGGTGAATGGTTAATTGGAGTATATGTGGCTCGTCTGAGCGTCACTGCTGGGCAGTGGTGCGAAGGGAAAGATGCTCGGGTGAGCGTCTCTACTGATGTAGAGGTGCATGGGAAATCAGAAGTGAATATGGATTCGCCTCTGTTTGGCTCGGCTGAGCGTCACTGCTTGGCGGTGGTTCGAAGGGAATGATGCTCGGCTGAGCGTCTCTACTGATGTAGAGGTGTTTAATAAGTCAGTAGTGACTGTAGATTCGCCTCTGAGGAGACGATTAGACTGCTTGGCAGTTCAAGGAATAATGCCAATGGTGAGTGACTATGTGTGGCTCGGCTGAGCGTTGCTGCTAAGGCAGTGGTACGAAGGGAAAGATGCTCGGCTGAGCGTCTCTACTGGTGTGGAGGTGCATAGGAAGTCCGTGGTGAATGTGGATTCACCTCTGAGGATACGCTTGGCGGTTCAGGAAATGATATCAATGGAGCGTGACTGTGAGTGGCTCGGCTGGGCGTCCCTGCTAAGGCAGTGGAGCGAAGGGAATTATGCTCGGCTGAGCGTCTCTACTGATGTAGAGGTGCGTAGGAAGTCATTAGTGAATGTAGATTCACCTCTGAGGATACGGATAGACCGCTTGGCGGTTCAGGGAAATGGTGTCAATGGTGAGTGACTGTGTGTGGCTCGGCTGAGCGATACTGCTAAGGCAGTGGTTCGAAGGGAATGGTGCTCGGCTGAGCATCTCTACTGATGTAGAGGTGCGAGGGAAGTCAAAAATGAATGAAGATTCGCCTTTGTGGAGACGATAAGACCGCTTGGCGGTTCAGGGAATAATATCAATGGTGAGTGGCAATGTGTGGCTCGTCTGAGCGTCACTGCTGAGGCAGTGGTGCGCAGGAAATGATGCTCGGCTGAGCGTTTCTACTGATGTAGAGGTGCGTAGGAAGTCAGTAGTGAATGAAAGTTCGCCTCTGTGGAGACGATTTAGACTGCTTGGCAGTTCAGGGAATGATGTCTATGGTGAGTGACCATAAGTGGCTCGGCTGAGCGTCACTGCTAGGCATTGGTGCGAAGGGAATGGTGCTCGGCTGAGCGTCTCTAGTGATGTAGAGGTGTGTAGGAAGTCAGATGAATGTAGCTTCGCCTCTGTGAAGGCGGTTAGACTGCTTGGCAGTTCGGGAAATTATCAATGGTGATTGACCATATGTGGCTCGGCTGAGCGTCACTGCTAGGCAGTGGTGCGAAGAGAATGGTGCTCGGTTGAGCGTCTCTACAATGTAGAGGTGTGTAGGAAGTCAGTAATAATGTTGATTCGTCTCTGTTAAGACGATTAGACTGCTTGGCAGTTCAGGGAATAATATCAATGATGAGTGACTGTGTGTGGCTCGGCTGAGCGTCACTGCTAAGGCAGTGGTACGAAAAGAATGATGCTCGGCTGAGCGTCTCTACTGGTGTAGGGGTGCGAAAGAATCAGTGGAGGATGTTAGATTCGCCTCTGTGGAGACGGTTGGACTGCTTGGCAGTTCGGGGAATAATGTCAATGATGAATGACTGTATGTGGCTCGGCTGAGCGACACTATTAAGGCAGTAGTGTGAAGAGAATGATGCTCGGCTGAGCGTCTCTACGATGTAGAGGTGTATAGGAAGTCCGTAGTAAATGTAGATTCGCCTCTGTTAAGACGATTAGACTGCTTGGCAGTTCTGGGAATAATACCAATGATGAGTGACTATATGTGGCTCGGTTGAGCGTCACTGCTAAGCAGTGGTGCGAGTGGAATGGTGTTCGGATGAGTGTCTCTACTGATGTAGAGGTGTATAGGAAGTCAGTAGAAAATGCAGATTCGTCTTTGTGAAGACGATTAGACTGCTTGGCAGTTCTAGGAATAATATCCATGATGAGTGGCTATGTGTAGCTCGGCTGAGCGTCACTGTTAAGGTGGTGGTGCGAAGGGAATGGTGCTCGGTAGAGCGTCTCTACTGTAGTAGAGGTGCAAAAGAAGTCAGTTGTGGATGGTAGATTCGCCTCTGTGGAGACTATTGAAGTATGAGTGAGCTTGGGTTTAGATTATCAGTGCTGATGGCTACTAAGTGTCAGTTGGGCTTCTCTGAGGTGATGTTGGCTTAGGCGGATGTATGTATTGAAAGCGTTGGAGGTCCAACGACCTAGTGTTTGGATCTGTTGTTGGGATAAACCGTTATGTGCTGCTGTAGTGGCTGCTCCTATTCTGAATGAGTGTGTAGAGAATGATTCTGGGGGAAAGCCTGATATGCGGAGAACTTCTTTAAGGTGATTTTGAAACCAGAAACGAGTTACTGGACGGTTAGCGTCATCAGTAAAAAGTGAGGCGAGGGGGTTTCCCTCTTGGGATCCTCTATATTGCAAAAAGGCTTGGAGGGTTTGAAATGGGTGTGTGGGTGAAGGGATGTCAAATATGAGGATGGAATGGCCTTTGCGTAGCTGATCTGTTTTACTTTGCTTAATAAAGAAGGCCAGGGTTTCTCTATCTAGCAAGGTCAGGTCGGATATGGTGGGATGGATAGTGGGGTTGAAGTGAGATGTAATGGTGAATTCGGAGCCTCTTAAAAACCCGAAAAATGGTAAAGTGAACATGGCATCGAGTGTGCGGGCTGTGTGAATAGACATGTATCCTTTGCGTAGGGTGTGAATGCATTTATTGAGAATGTGGAGTGTAATGGGTTTCCTGGTGTCTGGGGGGGAAGGGTGGTTCTTTTGGATACTTCTAATGATGAGGGATGTTTGTGAATTAGTGATGGCGTCTGAGGGGGACCCTTGTATCAGTTTGTGAAAAAATTGGATGCCGCTCAGGTAGCTTCTAATTGAGCTGGCTTGTATGTTTTTTGAGGTATGTAGATGTGTAATGAAAGAGGTGATGGAGAGGAGGGAGAAATCTGGGAAAGGTATATCAAACAGAAAATGAAAATGTTTGAAGGTGTTCCATGCTGTGAGGTATGATTGTAGGGTCCTTGGAGCCACTGCTTGGATGATGAGAGCCATGGAGATTTCCCGGAGGTGGTATAGAGGGTGGTTTATGGCAATATCATCTCTGAAAAGTGAGGCACAGGTGTTGGTTGGGGGTCCGCCTCTGGCGCCAATAGCCGAAACTTCTGGAAAGCAAAGCGAGACAGAGAGTCAGCAATTTGGTTTTTGCAGCCTGGTATGTGTTCAGCAGAGATTAGAAATTGTTTAGTGGCCGCAATCCAGACGAGGCGTCTTAACAATGGCATTAAAGCCTGTGAGTGTGAGCGCCCTTTGTTAATGCATTGTACTGTAGCCTCGTTATCACAATGGATAAGAATACTAGATGCGGACCACTCTTCGCCCCACAGAATGGCTGCTGCTACGACGGGGTATAGTTCGAAAAGTGCCGAGGATTGTTCGTTTGGTGGAATTTCTAACATTTGGGGGGGCCATGGTGCCGCAAACCAACGACCCTGATAGTATCCCCCGAAACCGACTGACGGGGCGGCGTCGGTGAATAATTTAATATCCACCGGCGATGCTATGAGATCGCTGTAAAAAAAAGGAACATCCGTTCCATTGTTTAAGAAACGAAATCCATAAGCTGATTTCTTCGCGACTGGGATTAGAGAGAGAGATTAGATCTTCTAACCCGGAGACTGTGGTAGAGAGTAGCAGCAGGTGTGAAATGAACGGACGGCCCTGAGGAATAATGCGCATGGCGAAGTTTAAATGGCCAAGAATAGAAAGTAATTCGCGCTTTGTACATGAATTATTTTCTAGAAAATTTTGACAAAGGTAAGTAATGCGGTTGATTTTCTCTTTAGGCAGAGATGCTTGGAATTTCTTTGAGTCTAGATTGATGCCCAGAAATTCGATGGAAGTGCTGGGACCGGAGGTTTTCTCCTCTGCTAGAGGGATTCCTAAGTCAGCGAAAACTTTTTGGGTGATCGCTAAATGTTTGTTCGGAGGTGAAGACGGAGGAGAGACTAAGAGGAAGTCGTCTAGCAGATGTATGAGGTAAGGAATTCCGTAATGGTTTGATAGTATCCAACATATTGCTTCTGAGAGCATGTCGAAAATTTTGGGGCTACTTTTGCAGCCGAAAGTTAAACGGACTGCGAAGTAGAATTTAGAGCGCCAGCGAATGCCAAAAAGGTGCCAGAAATCTGGGTGGATTGGCATGACTTTGAAAGCGGATGTAATGTCCACTTTAGCTAGCCAGGCGTTGCGGCCGGCGGTTTTGATAAGGGAAATAGCTTGGTCTATATCATGGTAGTTAAGCGAATATTCTTCTATCGGAATAGTGCTATTTATGCTGGGAAAGATGGAGTTATGAGGAGCGGACAGGTCGAATATGAGGCGTTTTTTATCAGAAAATTTTCTGGTTGCGACGCCAATTGGACTAATGCGGTATAAATTGAAAGGCGGGTTTGAAAACGGCCCGATCATAAAGTCGTTGTCGACTTCTTTTTTGATTAGCTGATTAACTATTTCAGGTTCATCGTTTGCTGATTGTAGATTAGGGCAGCAAAGGTTGTATGTGGGCGCGGCTGAGACGCCTGGGTGGAATCCATGAGTTAAACCTGAAATGAGAAAATCAGAAAAGTTAGTATCAGGGTGATCATTTAATTCAGAGGTCAGAAGAGGAATATTCACTGGAGTCGATAGATAATTTTTATGTTTTTTATTGCTTGACTTGAAAGTGGAGCAGATTAACTTTGCGTGAGCCCCACCGCAAAAAGAGCAAACGTGCAGGTATCTGCAAGGATTTTTTCGACATCTGCCTGAGTTAAAATTATTGCAGATGTTAGAATTGAAGGAGCGGCGGGAAGAAGAAGAAGAAAGGGGGAGCAAAGGAGGAATAAACGGGCGAGGAACGTAGCTGGTGGATTTCGGTTTTTGTTCTACGGGGGTGGAGGTGGAAATGAACGGGCATGAGGTAGTGACGTGAAGGCTGGAGCGGCATACAGCGCAAGCTAAATTGCGGCATCCTGTAAATACCCGGTTATGGAGATCAAAATCTATAGCCCCCCAGTACGGAATTTGATTCCATTGGGTCACCCGGATTGCACATTTGGCGGAGAATAATTTGTGGTATGTATAAAATTGTGTGCCTCCATAAGAGAGCGCGAGCTCGGCTATGATGGCCATGTAATCGTTTAGCTCGCGCCTCCTATGGGGAAAAACGGAGCATATAATGTCTGTGTAGCGGGCGAAAGCTATGGAGAATTCGGCTAAAGTTAGGATGCGTGACTGTGTACTAGATGACGGTTTTAAGGAGAAGGTGAATTCGCCGCAATCTACCTGACGCTCTGCCGCAGGAGGTGAAATGGGTGAAAGGAGTGAAATGAGGTCTATATCTGCACCTGTGAGAATCTGATTTCTTGTGGTAGCTGAGATTGGAGGAGGTTCCAAAACCAGAGCGTTAGCCGGCGTAGGGAGGGGGGTGGCGGTGAAAAGTGTGTAGGGGGGGCGTGCTGCGGAAACTGGTGCGGGGAGAGTAGCGGTCTGAGTCGGATATGTGCTAGTGTGTGCTGTCAGGAGTGGCTGAGAGAAAGAGGGAGGGGTAGGATAAGCAGTATGAGAGGGGAAAGGTTGGTTTAGATGAGGCATGAAAGGTTGTTGGAGGTTAGTAGGAGCGGGATTGTTAGAAATGAAAGGATTAGAAGAAGTTGGAGGAATTTGGGGGCTAGAGGAGCTGGAGGGAGGGGCTGGAGGCCAAGAGAAAGAGGGAGGAAGAGGTTGGGAAGGGCGATGAAGGGAAGTGGGAAGTCCTTTGTTATTGTCTGTATGAAGTGACGTCGTCGGGGGTGGCTGGGATCCTTGGGGGTGTGGTCTTGGAGGTGAAGTATTCGATACGTGCTTGGTTTTGGATGTCCTTTTTCCTGATTGGTTGTGGGTAGGTAGAGGATAGGGGGCGTGTCGAGTGCTGGTTGTCCGGGGGTTGGGTCTGGAGTGTGGGCTGAGTGACGGATGGGATTCTGAAGTGGCGTTGTTGTACAGTTTAAGGAGTTCTGGTTTATTGAGAGTCCTGGGTGCGTGAATGCCGAGATCTGCTAGATGTTTCCGGAGTTCTGGGACGGTGATTCTTGAAGTTGGGCGGATGGAGGATGAAGCTGATGCAAAAGAAGAGGTAGGTGATATATTTTGAAGTCTGTAAGTGGATGGAGATGCTTGGAGGCGTCTGGTGTAGGAGCGGGTGGTGCGGCGGCCTCTTGTTGTTTCTTCTGGTTCTGATTGAGGGCTTTGTGATGCTGGAGGAATTTCAGTTGTTATGATCATTTCGGGGCAGTTGGAAAGATCAGTTGAGTGGTGTTCCGGGTTATGGCTTGAGTTGTTGTTGTTGCTGCTGTTGTTTTTGTTGTTGGAGTCCATTTTCTTGAAGGTTGGTAGCTGTGGTCGTTGAATTTGTTGAAGCAGATCGAGTGTGGCTGGTTGCTTGTATGTTGAGTTTGGTTGTTGTTGTAGATCGCTGAAGTATTGTTGTTGAAGTTGAAGATTAGTTGATGAAATGCTGGAAATTGATGTAGTAGAGTTGCTTAGCTTAGCGGGTAACAGTAGCTGAATGCTGTGTCTGTTTGTCGCAGAGCGATGCGTTCTTCAAAACGAAGATGACTGTGATAAGAAACCCTGGCTCTTTATAGTGAGTCAGGGATTGTCTGATTGGATAATCGTGAGTGGTTAACGTGTAACCAGCCGTGTTCAATCCTAATCACGTGCTCCTCTCGAAATTAGTTTATGACTAAACTCCACTTAAAGAGGCCACGATAGACCTAGCTATATGGAAGAAACCGATGAGGCATAGAAACTGGTAAGTCAAAAAGTCATGTAACACGAAGTGCTTAAAATCCGACTGGACCACCACCAGTAGCTGCAAAGACAACATAGGATGATTACATGAAATGGAAAGGAAACGTTTGAAATTTAAACTGTATATAGTGGACTTACGTGTTAGGCTGACTATGTACATGTATCAGTTTGGTTGATTGAAACAGCATATTTGCTCGAGGTGTGGACCTGTACTGGTCTCACGGTTCGGTTACTATTATCATGCCATCGATTTGGTTCAATTGGATATTACTGTGCGACATGGTGCATTGACGATGCTTTCCATACACAAATATATTTTACTTCATAGCACAAGAAAAATGTATAAATGGATTATATTTATATACATTATTTGTAATACATGTTGTCCTTAATACAAACAGTCCAAACTGTACTTTAACAACTCGAGCATGTGCACAAAACAACATGAGCATTTATAGCAGATAAACGAAAGCGAATATCTCGCTCGCTTTATGAGCTCTACCGAGCGAATTCTTGCATCCATATGATTGGTCAGCGCTTAACAGAAAGGGCTGCGATTGGCTCAAACGCGCTGGCGCTGTAACCAATGAGAGACACTGATAAACTTCAGCGGCGATCACAGCTGATCCATGGTAAACACGAGCTCTGCAGACACTCTCGCTCGTATGTCTGGATCCAGTATAGTTTCATCTTAATCGCCGTGAAACCAGTAAGCGGCTGTAACTTCCGTGACGGTGAAGGACTGTCCAGAAAGCACTCACACGGTAAATGGTGCACAGTTTCTGTGTTTTAAGTTGCAGTGTTTCGAATGTCCGAGGTCGCCTTCCTCGCCACAGCACTGCACCACGAAACAGTGCACGTGAGACAAATGACATCAGTACACAAAAACGGTTATGATGAATTTGCTGAACCGATACCGAATAGTCCGCGTCTGCGTCGCGGCTCTTATGGTGTGGCACTCGACCCGCCACACAATGCGAATTCCAGCTTGGAAAACATCCAGAACCAAGTAATCAAAGGCAATAGACATGCGCTCTTTCTGAAATTACGAGTTATGACCCAATGACTTCTATAATGACACAAGGGTTAGACTTACCTCATGCAGGCTACGTATATGAGTAACGTATTTAATAAATAATGGATACAAGATCACCGAGATGAAAGGCTGATGAAGATGACTTAAAAATCCCGACGAAGATCTCATGATAATTCTGGAATCCAGCTCTGGGTTATTTAAATGGTAACGTAGTAGGTTGCGTATGGTTATTGATGGATTTCAGCATTGTTAAATTCATATGTACGTTAAGTAGATTTTGCGAATAGGAGCTAGAAGTGCTGAAAGCTAGTAACATTATGCAAGGACATTTAAAACGTACGATCGGCGGATCGACGAGTAATGAAAGCGGAATCAATCAATAGCGAAAATAACGTGATTTGACGAAGCTGTAAACCTTGAACCGAACACTGACTGAGGAATACGCAAACTCATAAGACATAAACAAACGCCGGGCAGTCCAACTTCCGCAACGTGACCGAAACTTCCGCATCGTCACCTGAGTACAGCGAAACAGATTGTTTAGATGGGCTTATATATAGCTTGCTTGGTTGTTATAGGCCGACGAGATAATTATTATGAATTACGTGACATCTCAGTCTTCCTGGCAGAACTATCGCTAAAGCTTTTATTTCTGTATACCCTTAATTATTATTAATCTTGAATTAACAAATGTTTACGTTTGTAAAAGTAGCAGTATTTAGTACCTGCGGTGAATATCAGTGACTAATAATGATATTTGAAGGCAGTGTATAATAAGAAGGAAAACAAAATGTCTCTAGTTTTGATACTGTATGAAGGTTAATATGTTGTTTGTGTTCGAAGAAGCCTTTTTTTTTTAAAGGAAATTAAGATATTCATCTTCTCTTCTTGTACATACAATGACAGATGTGTTCTGTCATTACATTCTAAGACATTGTGTACTTCAGTGTCATTTTATGAGCATTTTTTTTTTGCTGCTGATTTGTGGCAGTAAGCTGTTCATTATTATTTTATTATAAATAGGCGAGTTATTGTTATTTTTTTGAGCTTAAGCTTTGTATCTATGCCAACCCATAGAATAGAAATGTGGTTTTGGAATTTGGCGTAAGGATAGAGATCCATCTGCATATTAACCACAGCAAATCAAGTCAATTTCTCTAGTACCACCAATTATACAAATTTGCATGCTTTAAGTCAGGGGTGCTCAATCCTCTTCCTGGAGATCTACCTTCCTGCAGATTTCTGTTGCACCCAGATATCAAACACACCTGCCTGTAATTATCAAGTGCTGTTCAGGTCCTAATTAATTGGTTCAGGTGTGTTTGATCAGGGTTGGAGCTGAACTATGCACGAAGGTAGATCTCCAGGAACAGGATTGAGCACCCCTGCCTTAAGTAATAACTTTGAAATCCTAACAGAGTTGAATACATTTTCCCCTTGATTTATTGTCTCAAGACAATTCTCAAATACTGTAGAAATGACTTTGATGAAGGACAGACATATTATATTATATATGCTATGTCCGTATATGCAGCATCATGTATGATTCAGCATAGTCCCCCTAAAATAGAGATTTATATTTTTACATACTGTATACTGCAACTTCTGAACAGGTTCACAGAAATCACAAGTCTTACCTTATTAGATTTTGTATTGTATATTTAGTCAAACTGTACCGAGCGTTCTCATATGTAACCCATTTTGGGCATCACCCATGAAACTTAATATTTGCCATTGTTTTAATACAGACAAAAAAAAAATAGCAGCCTTTGAATAATTAAATTATTGCAACTGAGGACTGTCACAGTCTGGTGTCTTCGTTGTGTATTTTGCTATGTGTTTGTTGTGTCATGTGTTGTGTTCCATGTGCTTTCTGTTATTGTCACGTGATTTCTTTGTTCTGTTTTCCCGCTGTTTGTTATTGTTTATTAGTTTCACTTGTGTCGCACGACTCGCACCCCTGTATGTATTCAGTTTAATCATGTCTTGTCTATTTATACCCATGAGTGTGTTTAGGTCATTGTCATTCCTGTGTGTTGATGGTCCAGTGCCTGTAGTGAGTGGTTTTTGTTAATAAATAGTGTAAATAAAGTGTTTTTGATAACTCCTGCGATCTGTGCATTTGTAAGTGAGCCATCCTGTGACAAGGACAATGGGGTATATGCACAGCTAGTGTTTTTCAGCCAATGATCCGTTCAGTTCCGATGAAAGTTTAATGTGACTATTTTCAATTTCATAAGGTTTCTTTTACAGCATCGATGTTGTAGTGTAATTACAATACATTCAGTTGAATAGGCTTTAGCATACATTTAGTTGTTCAAGGGTAAAATGGGATAAAAGACTATGTAACCGCTAGCGGCGTCAGTACCAGCAGGCTAATGCAGAAACTCCATTGACAATACTGGGGTATATGACAATACTGGCATACCTGTCAACCCTCTCATTTTTCCTGGGATTCTCCCGTATTTAACAGTTCTATCCCACTATCATCTCGTAAAGGTATTTTCCCGTATTTCTCCCATATTTTCAGTCTTTCTCTGAAGGGTGGCAAAAAACATTAAAGAGCAGAGCCTCCCTATACGCAACCTATACTGCCAAACCACCAGGGGGCGCCCTTTGCTCTTACTGTAAATGTGAGTCTGTTCTGTACTTTCACTTTGTTTAGGCATAAAACACATTAAAATAAATATAAAAATGGCGGCATTCCCTTTCCTTTCATTACAGGTGCCGTCTCCCCTTCATATGCAATCCTCAAAACAGTCATATAGCGGTGCGTGACTGTCAGCTGACGTGCTCCATAGTGATAAATAGAGGCTGTTTCCCAAACAGATTCTGTACACGCGATTTCAAATGGAGCGAAAGTCTGGGTTTTGGGTGCGTGTTTAAACAGACATATACGCATAATTAATAATAATAATATCTAAAGATGTCAATCTTGGTGGGGTTTTTTTTCAAACACAACTAATTTCGTCCTAAATGAGCATAAGAAGTTAGGAAAGCAATCGAATGCCTTCTTTATAATGTTAGATGGTTGCTTTTTTTAAAGTGCAATAAAATGCAAAACTAAATAAATAAGAGATTCATTCGTTGCTCTTTAATCAGAATGTATAAGTTATACAGTGAAGAAATGGCTAATGAGATTTGATAGCTTGATTTTTACTTTATTATAATAGCTATTAATTTTAATAAGCTGAACTGTTTGCTAATGTATTTGCTGCTAATGTATACTATTTATTTTTTCTTTTGTAAATAATAATAATAAAACATATTACTGACCATTTAACTGTTTATTTACAATGAAACTTTTTCATTATATTTTATTTCATTATTTCAATATTTATTAATTTGCGTCGGGGGAATCCCTTATTATGGTGGACATATCCCTTATTTTCACATCCCAATGTTGATAGGTATGTACTGGTCATATTTTAAAGACAATGGAATTTATTGCAGTGCTTCTTCTTCAGTCTGATACCCACTCGAATATCTATCAGGCAGTAAATATCATAGATTTTTAAAGAAATCAGACCTTAAATGTGGAAATTTTATAACGGAAAGTATCAAGTATATTTGAATTTTGTTAAAAAAAATATGTAACCATAACAGTTAGTTTTAAGCACTGTATTGGTAAGAAACTCGGTCCCACTTTATATTGTCTCTTATACCTGTGAACTTACATGGTAATTAGATGTGTAAGTAGTATGTAACTACAGTGTATGTACACACGTTTACATAGTATTTACTTTTGTATTACTGGTGTAACTACACTCATGTAACAACCCACTGAATAGTATGTGTAAGTACAAATGTGTAACAGGACATTGGTAACAACAGTAGGAAAGTACACATCTGTAACAAGAATTATGTAAGTGCATTGTGTAACAACAATATGTACTTGCAGATGTTTTCCCACTTCCACACCTGTTTGCAGATCATGCACTTGTGAACACTGTATAGCAGAACTAATGCTGCATTAGAAGGTTTCACCTTGTGATACAAGTGTACTTACATGGTAACTCCACAGGAACTGTCCACTTAATATAAAGTGTAAAATGGTCACAAATTACTGTGTAACTTGTAGAAATATCTTCTATGCAACACTTTAATAAATGTGTAGTTACATGGTAACTCCACAGGAACAGTCCACAATATAAAGTTTAAAATAAAATTCATTTTCGTTTTGGCCTAGTCCCTTTATTAATCTGGGGTCGCCACAGCGGAATGAACCGCCAACTTATCCAGCATATGTTTTACACAGTGAATGCCCTTCCAGCTGCAACCCATCTAAGCCAAAAAGAAAATGAATGAATGTATGAACAGTAATTTGTGACCATTTTACACTTTATATTGAGTGGATCCTGTGGATTTACCATGCAAGTACACTTGTATCACAAGGTGAAACCTTCTAATGCAGCCATACAGTGTTCACAAGTACATGATCTGCAAACAGGTGTGGAAGTGGGAAAACATCTGCAAGTACATATTGTTGTTACACAATGCACTTACATAATTCTTGTTACAGATGTGTACTTTCCTAGTGTTGTTACCAATGTCCTGTTACACATTTGTACTTACACATACTATTCAGTTGGTTGTTACATGAGTGTAGTTACACCAGTATACACAAGTAAATACTCTGTACCAGTGTGTACATACACTGTAGTTACATACTACTTACACATCTAATTACCATGTAAGTTCACAGGTATAAGCGACAATATAAAGTGGGACCAGAAACAGTCCTGGAATATTTTTAATTAGTTAAAATTGATGTCACTCCTTCACTTCACAGCTGTTAGCTACTGACCAGCTTATTTTGCCTTGTATTTGCATGAATTTGAATGTTTTTCAACTTTCTTTGCTTTCTTTGCTTTGTTGTCAGTTTCACAATTCCTGTGTGAGCCTGTCTCACCCTTAGAGAATGGAATGAAAACGCCTTCTTTGCTCTGCACACTCTATCCCAATGGACATAACATACTTTTTTTATCTGAAGTGTAAAACTGATTGTTTATCAGCACTCTGATTTGATTCTCCTCCTGAACATTCTTCAGTCTTTTTTCTTTGATGAGATTGCTGTTTGAATGTGCCATACTGTCTGGTCTTTGGCCTTGGACCCATTACACTGAACTCACAGAGCTATTTAAAAATTAATAGAGATTGTTGCCATTGGCTGACATGATGAAGACATGAAATGCTATGGATTGATTGTGTAATCACGAGGCCCATACAGATTGACATTTAACATGAAATATTGAATATAAACCACAGCACTACAAACTCAATATTTTTTGAGTTTATATTCCAGAGATTTCTGTTTGCGGTGGATTTGAGTGCGTTAACGTATGCTCTGTTTTTAAAACATAGTGAGATGCCTACATGGCCTGCATTTTAAGGCATCATATTTGAAGGTTGTTTTAAAATGTGAGCATTTTTGTGCTGCCACGCAAAATACCAATTTTTCAGTTTGTAAGGCATACTGTGCATACTCAAAGATCTTTCATTGAGGAGCCATGAAATGAAAATAAATTCAAGAAGGCAGGCGAGTCAAGAATTCCACATTTATTTTATTCAATACAAAGTAAAAATTGTTAGTTCATTCAGTGTAGGTAATCAGTGTAGTTTGAGCAGTTGAATTCCTGAAACACTCTCAAATAAGTAATTGAAATGCCTATTAAACACAGCAAAATAGTTTGATGTCCTACAAAACGACTGAAAGTGCTTTCTTCAATACAATTTATAATATTAGTTAGTCCTGTTGAAAACTTAAAAAAAAATTGTGGCTATTAAATTCCACCTAAGAAAATGTTGTCGCCCTTACATAAAACTAAAAAAATTCACAGAAGAAAACAAAACAGTAAAAAAACTAACTAACACGATTGTGTTTAACACTATTATAATATAAACTGCACATAAGCAGAATATAAACCACTCCAAATGCAAAAACAAATGATCAGATTTTGATTGATTACCAAAATAATTTTGTTTTCAGTAGGTTAATTGTTCACTTTAAGAATAACAATGTGCGCTAGCAAAATAAACATAGTAAATATTGATTTCACATATCCTTTAATATGAGTAATTTCTGATTAATTTCCATCATATGTAGACTATGTTTACATAACAATCCAGCCTGATCTCACAGAGAAATGTAACTATTTTACATTTTGTCAGTTTAGTGGCTAATTCGTACGAATATGTACGAGTTCACTCATATGAAAATGTATGATTTAAAAAGGAGGTGTGGCACCCAACACCACCCCTAAACTCAACCATCATTTGGGGATGAGCAAATCGTACTAAATTGTACAAATGAGCCACTAAATCAAAAAGTTACGAATTGCCGTGAGATTGTGTTAAACAATGATGTAGCCAAAACAGAGAACTTTTTCCATTGCATTATGAAAAAGTTTCATATCTCTATGACATCTGTGTTTACACATATGCAACAGCCAAATACGCTGTATTACATATGCCAGGCCAGTATTTGCCACTTTTAGTATACAGTATATATAATTATACAGTATATATAATTTGCAGTCGTCTTTAATCTCCTCTCTTCTTAACACTTACTATGCATGTGCATGATGTCATTGCTTTCAAAGACTCTTGTTTACCGGTGTTTACAAGATCATGACAATGATGGCATTTTCAAAACTTACATATTTATGCATTTTCAGTCCCAAAAGGATGGTGTTGTGTAAATGAACAAGAAAATGTTTAGATTTTTTTTTCCATTTTTGGCTGAAAATGACGTATAAACGGCCCCTAAGACAATGATTTCTAGAAGTCTTCAACTATGTTTTTTTAATTGTTTTTAATAAGTAAACTCTAATGTCAAATCATATGTATTATTCCTTTACACATTTAATTGTTTATGGGTTCCTGTTCTGAATCAATATGACACATAGACATAAAGCATCATAGACCCAGCGCAAGGCACAAAATGTGTTTGGCGGGATTTGTTGCTATTTTCAGACCAGCGCAACTGTAATTTTCACATTTTGCATCACTTTGTTTAAATAGCAAATCCATTTGCGCCACTTTGTGGACTCATGGGTGTGCTGGTCTAAAAAGGAGTCCAGTGTAGAGCGCGTTAGTTGTGTGCCTTGCATAATACACACAGGATGTACAGCAATACACAAATATCTTTACATATGAAAAAAAGTTAAAGGATTAAAATGTTTATAGGACAAAAATTATTATTGTCTATAAATATAAAAACCACTACTTCATCTCCAGGCGGCTTTTTACAGTAAATTCATTACAATTGGCATTCGTATAATGTTATTATTATTAGCGGTATTATTAATTATATGCATATTTATATTTGTTTAATTAAAAACAAGTTTTGATGTGTCCACATGTCGGGTTTTGGAGACGTATGCATCACCATATAGGACATGTGTTTGGATATAACTCAGTATTTTGACCACAGTTTATTATCATTGTTCATTTGTTAGTTTGCTGAAAATTAGAACTGAATTTAGAAATAGTTTTGAAATTCAGTTTTTCCACTTACAAAGTCCGCCTTGTAAATAGCAAATGCACCACGGTGCGACGCAACAAACTTTTAAAGGGGGTGGGAGACTCTGATTGGTTTAGTGCATGTTATGCTCAAAAAACCCATAACTCATTAAGAGAATAAGCACAATCCTGTTAGGCCAGGGTGCAAACCGTATTTTACTGTTCCTAAAATAGCAAAAGTGGATTCGGACATGCCCTTATTGCTTTTGCGCCATTCATTTTTGACTTAGATCATTAAAATAGAACACATAATGTTGATGCAAACATGACCTGGTCAGTTTGAAACACACATAGTGAGCATTGATTTACCCACAGTAAACTGTCAAAACTCCATGCACTGTGCCCAACCGCCTAATACTGTGAACTAAAATGTAATCATTTTTGCCGTATATTTGAATGTGGTGTGCTGTGTATTTTATCTTTATTAGACTATTGGTCCCATGTGGAGCACAATTTGTGTTATTCAAGGATTGCTGCTTGTGTAGAGCGTTCCAAATTAGTCACTTATGAGGTTCAGTTAGGATGCTGCCAAATAGAAGTGCCCACTGTGTATTTTGTCTGTTGTTTTGTTTCTGATTTCCTGCCCAGCCGTGAGATGGGCACAGATCCAGCCGGACTGCTCTACTCTTGATCCACTGACGTTTCTTCTGCACTTTTCTTCTCTCCTTCCCTCTTGCTCTTGCATTTGCTCCCTGCTTGTCACACACTGATGCTTGACAAACCTTCTTGTTAGCTGCAGGATTTGTGAGAAGGTGTATGTGTTCTGTTTGTGTAATCGTGTCAGCCTCATCTGATAAAGCCAGAGAGACACTGACATAAATGTCAAGCAGCTGCAAGTTTCAAGATTCAGTTGCTGTCGGTTGAAGATTTTAAGTATTGGCATAGTAAAACAAGCTTTCAGACATCTCTATTTCCTTCCTCTGTAAAAAAAAAAGTGAAGCTAGAACAATCAAAGATGGCTGCTAACCCTCTATGGCATTAATTATTGTTTTAGGAAGAAAATTATTCACCCTAATTTTTGGCTGCTCGAGGGTCCCTTATAATAAATCAATCATAAAATGTGCTCCACCCTAGCCCCCCACCAGATTTTGGTTTGTTGCCTCAGGGAAACAAGTTGCAGTTAGGGCACTAAAACACCAAGGTTTTCTGTATATTATTATATGTGAAATATGCCAAAAATACATTAGACAAAGTTTAAATTTAACATAAACGATAACAATGTGGTGAGGGGGTGGGGCTGAGAGCCGTGGGAACAAATCCCACGCAAGGAGCTCTGGACTATGAGGAGGAACGATGGCAGAGGAAGCTGAGAGAGGTCCAGGCCTGGACACAGTTATGTTGTGTTTTGGTTTAGACAGCAGTCTTTGTGAGGAGCTGCCGTCCGTTTGTTTTATTTACTTTATTAAAACTTATTAAAAGTTTGTCGGTTCTCCGCCTTCTTCTTCCCAGGCGGCCAGGTGGCCGTGAACTTCATTATAAACAACAAGTAATATTTAATCAAGCACTATGTGATCAGAATGAACAACATCACCTCATCCACACTGATCCTCAACACTGGTGCTCCACAGGGCTGTGTTCTCAGCCCACTCCTGTACTCCCTGTACACACATGACTGTACATCCAAACACAGCTCCAATGTCATCGTTAAATTTGCTGATGACACAACGGTGGTGGGCCTAATCACCGATAATGATGAGAAGGCCTACAGAGAGGAGGTGCACGCTCTGACGCAGTGGTGTCAGGAAAACCACCTCTCACTCAACATCAGCAAAACCAAGGAGCTGGTGGTGGATTTCAGGAGAGAGAAGAGAGAACACACTCCCATCACCATCAACGGGACACCAGTGGAGAGAGTCAGCACTTTCAAGTTTCTTGGAGTACACATCGCTGAGGATTTGACATGGACTGCCCACACAGACGCAGTGCTGAGGAAGGCACAACAACGTCTCTTCTTCCTTAGGCGTCTCAGGAGGTTTGGAATGAGCCCCCACATCCTCCGCTCGTTCTACACCTGCACTGTGGAGAGCATCCTCACTGGCTGCATCACCACCTGGTATGGAAGCAGCACCAGCAGCAATCGCAAAGGTCTACATAGGATCGTGCGTACTGCTGGACGCGTAGTAGGAGGTGAGCTTCCCTCCCTCCAGGACATCTATACCAGGAGGTGCATGAGGAAAGCCAAGAGAATCATCAGCGACTCCAGCCACCCAAGCCATAGACTTTTCTCTCTGCTACCCTCAGGCAGACGGTTCCGCAGCATCCGGTCACGCACCAGCCGACTGAAGGAAAGTTTCTTCCCTCAGACTATCAGGCTGATGAACACTTAACACACCCCACACAAACTCTTCCATACCCCGCACTGCACACCGTCAAGATGTAGCATGCACTGCACTTTAACAAATCCATACTTAAAATACATACTGTCAACATTGCCAATTTTACATTGTCTTGTGTTTTGGTGAGTATGTTGTTGTATACTGCACTGTCTGTATCCTGCACTGTCTGTATTTTGCACTGTCTGTATTTTTGCACTGTCTGTATTTTTGCACTGTCTGTATTTTGCACTGTCGTTGTATTTACACTGTCTGTATTTTGCACTGTCTGGAGCCAGCACCTAAGCTTTTCACTCATCATAGCACACGTGCTGCTGATGATGTGACAATAAAAGTGATTTGATTTGATTTGATTTGACTAGCCTTAAATGGTGTATTGTGTGTTTCTGTGGGGTACCGACTGAATGTACTTATTTACCAATGTTTATTATTCACTGTGGAACCTCAGAAAGTAGTTGTTGGTGGATGTGAATGTAAAAGGATGTGAGGTGGGTGCCACATTTTTGTCACTTGGCTTTAGGTCAAGGGTGCCAGAATTCGGTCCTGGTGGGCCGGTGTCCTGCACAGTATAGCTCTAACTCCAATTAGACACACCTGAACCAGCTACTCAAGCTCTAACTAGCTTACTAGAAATGTATTGGCAGGTTGGCAACTAAACTCTGGAACTAAACTCTGCAGGAAACTGACCCTCCAGGACAGAGTTTGGTCACCCTCCTTTAGATGTGTACTCTCTTTTTGTGTATCCATGACTATGAAGTGGGGTGAATCCAGATGCACATCAAACTCAGTTCCTGGAGGGCCACAACCATGCAGAGTTGTGTTCCCTGCTTCAACACACTTACCTGTAGGTTTCAAACACGCCTGAAGAACTCAGTTTAATCAGGTTTGTTAATCAGGGTTAAAGATAAACTGTGCAGAACTGTGGCTTTTTGCAAGTTTAATTTGCATCTTTGAATGGAAACATAGCTAATGTGACTCACTTTAAGCTCGCTGTCAGAAGGAATGGGCCTAACTACTCAATCTTGTTTTTTACCTGTATAAAATGTTTTAACATCCATTTGCTGTGAGTAATAGTATACAGTAAAGCAAAACATATATATTATGGTGATAACTATACATTTCTGCACATTTTCTTCCATAGGATGTTATTGTTTTTATAAAAGTGGTCTAACTGCACAATGTTGCCCTCAGGCAATAAATAAAACAACTACAATTTTAGTATATAGATAATAACTAAAAGTGTCTTTTCTCAATCAAGTATGATTTTTCACACACCCAAGCACACCACACATCTTTTTAATATAAAGATATTTAAATTTAAATATGTTAAAAAGTGTAATCTATCTTACGTTCTGCTAGCAGTGTGCTCAAGCAGGCTATGGTCCCAAAGGTGGCTCTTTTGCCACCAGAAGAAAGGTCAAACCCACACCCACCTCAAATTTCATTGGTCACCAACTTATTATTAGACTTTTTTTGTGATATTTTATTTAAAAAAATTTAAAGGGGGGTTTTGTGGGCCAAAAAAATGGTTTGTGAGGGTAACACCATGTTATTACATTGATGTTACATTGATGTCATTTGGAGCCAGTGTTTTTTTTTTTTTTTTTTGACAATTTAATGTATAGACAACATTGCTGTGAAAATGATTCCCATTCACACAAATCCCATGAAAAAATTAAAAACACTGCATTATGTATGCCAGACCTAGGGTTGTTATGGTACCAAAATTTCAGTATTCGGTACCAATACCAGTAAAAATACATGGTTCCCGGTACCAATTTCTAAAAGTAAAAAAAAAAAAAGCACAATTAACCCAGACACTATATTTATTAACAAAGTTGAGCAACATTTAAATGGTTTAAAGGGTTAAAAAAATCCTGCCACACAATCAAATTTGTTTATAAAGACAGAAAGAAAGAGCATCAATCACATTTAATTAGTCAGAAAGTGCTTTACCATCGGCCTAATGTAAAAAAAAAAAAGAAAAATAAGTAGCTAAATAGTACAGTTAATTTGAGTACAAAAACACAATTAGTTATAATTTTGGGTCCCACTTTATATTAAGTGCATTTAATTAATATGTACTTACATCAAAAAATAAATACAATGTACTTAATGTGTTCATAATGTACTGCAGAACACTTCTGGTGCTCTTGTCGTGGGATACGGGTAAGGTTATGGACAGGTTTGCTGGTATGGGTAGGTTTAAGGGTGGGTTAGAGTATAAGGGATGGGTCAACAGTGTAATTATGAATGTAATAGAAATCAATTACAGATATTTAATCAAACATAAGTACAATGTAAAACACAATAAGTACATTGAAACAAATTATTAATTTCAGTAGATATTAGTTAAGGCCACTTAATATAGTGGGTCCTATTTTTGTTAGAAACAATAAAGGTATGTCTCCCTTATAACAAGTGAGGGAAAATTTAAATGATCTACACTGAAACTAATTTTCTCATTTAGCTCAAATACATTATTATTAGTGCGGTTTGCCTTTAGGCAAATCCACTATTGTTATTCTCCATGCTTATTATTCTTCTTCATTCTTCTTTTTCCGTGCGTTTTTTTTTTTGGCCCTTGGGCCCAGACCCTTGAAAGTGTCATTAAACCGTGTTGTTTTATGAGGGGTTTGTAGCTATGACTTTTATAAGGGGTCAGGTTTTTTGGCCCCGCAGGGACCAAACCCCCTCCCAAAAATCTCATTGACATAACATGGGGATGAACTTTGACATATCATAGATATGTATTATGATATGCCTAGATGCATATCTTTGCATGGCATTGTCATACAGACATGGGGGTTGGCTCATTTGACTCAGGCAACCAACCACAATCAAGTACACTCTGTAACCACACCCATAGCAACAAAACAGAGTACCCTAGCAACCATTTATATCACTCATATCATGCTAGCTACTTGCTAGTCATGCTAGCTTTATGCTAATAATGTTAGCATTGTTCTAGCTACATGCTAATTATGTTAGGGGAGGGGTAAACTGCCCTTTTTAGAGGCAATAATGCAACCAAAAATGTCTCCATAGACTTAACATTGGCACAAAATGGCTAAAATCTAGATATCGATATCTATATTACAGAGTCATAGCAGCTTTGGGATGGGCTCAGTTTACGTTGCCTATTAAGCCGATATTAAGTAGTGACATAACAAATTTGTACACACTCGCTACCAACCCCTTATAGCACCTCAACAACCATATAACAACATTAACAAGCCTTATGTCAGCACATGAACACCATAAAAAGACAGGGTTTGGGTTGTTTTCAATTAGGCTGATAAAATCTAATTTGTTTCCACCCATTAAACTGCATTATAACAGCCTAGCAACCATTTTAAATACCCTAGCAACTACATAAACACATATTTGGCAATTTCTTTGCGCTCCATTGCTTTTGGGCAGTATGATAATGCATTTTACCCCAGCGAATTGCCACGGCAAACCCTACTCCTTTTCTTTAGGAAATGTACAATTCTAGTTATTATTATTATTATTATTATTATTATTATTATTATTATTATTATTATTATTATTAATAATAATAATACTGATAATTAAAAATGTGTATTATGAAAACAAGGGCTTTACTTCACACGTAACTATTCCTTTTGCAAAAAACACATCAGATACTATTGGCGCGTTAAGTCAGGGCTCATTATTATCTAGCAGTTATAGCCTATCTGAGCAGTGCAACATAATTAAATATGAGATTAAAAGATATTTCAACTAGCATGTATTTCAGTTCTACCACAAATTCAGTAATAATGATGCAGAAACAAAATACTCCATTATTGTTGACTATATGGGTCAGAGTCATCATTTGAATCTTGTTTTCATGTCTATAGATACACATACACAATAAAAACAAAACAGTATGACTTTATAAAAAATGAGCACATGCTACAAAACGCACTCTGTCTTTTAGCCTACTCTTATTTATGCAGCTAACAGAAGCGCTGCTATGTGATAATAACTAAATGAATCCGAATGTTCTGTGGTTTATGCTGCTATACAGCAGGCGCATGTTTAAAGGAAGTTTACAATATGTGTATTAGGCTACATTTAAAACTAAGCTTAAGCTATTTCTCCATCTTAATGACATGTTTGTGTCTGCAATCTCTGAGCGTGTGGTGAGTGTTTGTGCACTTCATTGTTGTACATTTTTGGCAGAATAGATTGTGTTATTGTGGCTTTCCTCCTTTCTTATCAACAAGTGTATTTAAAGCCACTGCATCAGCATCAATGCCACTCACCATGCTTTCACTTTTTGCACAGCTTTCATTTATGGTATAGATCCGGGCCCACCTCAGTACTATCGGACTTAAGAAAAAATGGGGTCACACTTTATTTTGATGGTCCGTTTGTTGAATTTAAGTTACATTGCATCTACATGCCAACTGTTAGGGTTGGGGTTAGTGTAAGTTGACATGTACTATAGTTTCTTATAGTCAGTTAAATGTCTGTTTGCAAGCAGTATCAACAGATATTAAGTAGACAGTCTACTAATACTCAAGTGGACCATCAAAATAAAGTGTTACCAAAAATGGTAGTGTTGATTGAATTTTTTTAAAGTACTGACTTGGTACTGAACTTCCGGTTTTATTTTTACTGTGCATCCGACCTGTGTACATATGATCCTGTATTCCGCTATTGTTGTTTGGTTGTTACTTACACCTACAGTATATACTGAACATGTAGTGCACACCGTTTCAACAAAATGTGTTTACTTACACAGATATGATAGCAGTATACTTTTTTCCCTTTGAAACCTATTATTTTTAGACCACAGGGCATAAACTTTAACTATAGATCATAATGAGTTGCTTGCACAAATGGCCTACTTGTTTTTTTAGAAGAGGAAACTTCGAAAAACTATGTTAAAAATGTAGTACACCAGAATTCACAGTATTTGTACAATAGTAGATTGAGAAAAAACTGGATAACTTAATAATTATGAAGAGGTTTTCATGTGTTACATCGGTAACAGTTTACAATAACTGTACATGAAAAATGATGTGTTAATATGTCAACTAAACATTACTGTATTATAGACTAATGATAAGTTAATGCATGCGCTAAGCATGAACTAACTTTAACTACAACATGAGTAACATGAGTTCATGTGTGAATAACAGCTACCTTAATTACTTGTTAGTACATGATTGTTTGTTAATTAATGTATTGATTACTCCATTAGTTTATGCTAATTGTGTAAATGTTAATGTGTAATTGTAAGTGGTGGAAAGAGTACTGAAAAATCATACTCAAGTAAAAGTACCATTACTTGCCTTAAAATGTAGTGCAAGTAGAATAAAAGTATCTGTTTTAAATATTACACAAAGTATGAGTAAAAAGTAGACCTTTCAAAAGTACTCAAGAGTAGTGAGTAGTGAGTATTATGCTGTCAAAAGCTGATGTGTTTACATGTAATTTGTGCATGTGTGTGAAAACGTAACATTCTGTAGTGCATTTAGTTATTGCCCAGAAGGCACACAACATCATGAGACATTAATATTAGGTTAGATTTAGGTTGTAATGTCAGGTGAGCAAAATTGGTTGTCAAGCCAGCAGCTAAGGACAACGTTATTTTGATGTCCAATAATGACGTCAAATGACGTTGATATTTGGTTGATTTTAGGTTGTTAGAAAGAGACCAAAATTTAACGTCGAGCCAACATCTTAATCCAATGTCATATTAACGTCAAATACTGACATTTATTCATCAGGTACGGCAACCAAAATCCAATGTCTGATAGATGTCAAATTGTTAACGTCCACACAAGGTCAAGCTGTAACATCATTAGACGTTGATATTTGGTTGATTTTAGGTTGTTAGAAAGAGACCAAAATTTAACGTCGAGCCGTTTTGACGCCGTACGTAAAGATTTTGAACATCTTCATGGACACTTTTAATACTTCCAAACAATTTGCTGCAATTATAAAGTGCACACGTCTTGAGGTAGCTCAATATGATGCGATTTACCTTCTATGATATGTGCGATTTGATTGGACAGGAATCACAGGACTGATTTTCCTAATCCCCATAGACAAGAAAAAAAAAGTAGTTACTGCAGATTGAAAGAAAGTAGTGGAGTAAAAGTACAGATACTGCACTAAAAATGTACTCAAGGAAAAGTAAAAGTACACATTTTAAAAACTACTCAGTAAATTACAATTCCTGAGAAACTACTCAATTACAGTAATTTAAGTATTTGTAATTAGTTACTTTACACCACTGGTAATTGTATCATGACTTTACTTGAGAGGCACATCATAATTTTCGAGAGGTGAGCATGATCAAACACCCAATGGGGGGCA
The DNA here is from genome assembly GCA_903798195.1 of Danio kyathit. Lineage (NCBI taxonomy): Eukaryota > Metazoa > Chordata > Actinopteri > Cypriniformes > Danionidae > Danio > Danio kyathit. The sequence goes on along the minus strand of LR812524.1, from coordinate 38,652,451 downwards.
GAGCATGCTCGGAGCCCGGCGGCTAATCAGTGGGTCAATCAGAAATAATAAATAACACCTGTTTATTCTAGTGATTGGGCTGCTTAAGAAGAAGAGAAAGAGCAGCCGGGAAGAAGAAAGCAAACACACACACAGCTACACGTGTTGTTGCAACAAGATTTAAAATAAAAGCATTTACTTACTTGAATCGCCGACCTTGTCTTCTTCTTCCCACAACAACAACAAACTATATTACAATCATTAACCTATTATTAACTACTCATGAACTCCTTATGCATGTCCGTCTAGCGTGTTTACACTGATATAACAATAGAAAAGCGTTCTGTCGACATCAACATAAACAGTTTAAACACAGGAGTTCATGAGGAGTTAAGGATGAGTTCATGGTGATGTGCCCCTCCAAGTAAAGTCATGACATAATTAATCATTAACAGCTCATGAGTTCATGGTGGTTACATTTAGCTAAACTTAAATGCTAGTGAATACATTAATTAACAACATGTACTAACAAATAATTAGGGTGGTCGTTATTTACTCATGAACTCTTGTGACTCATTTTGACGTTAACGTTAGTTCATGATTAGGGCATGCCGTAACTCATCATTAATTCATAAGTAATGTTTAGTTTACATATTAATACATATATATATTTATGTACTGTTATTGGAAAGTGTTACTGTTTTATCAATAGGTGGTGACAACTTGTCAAATCAAATCAAATCAAATCAAATCAAAAGTGATTTGATTTGATTTGACAAGTGGCATTTTTTAATGGTTAGTGATAGAGTCTTTTTGAGTAAGATTAACGACCTACTGCATCACACAGCAGTTTATTCTACTTTGGCTTTTTTTGCTTCACATTATTTAGTGAAGCAAAAATAGACAAAGTTGCTCTCAAAATAAACACGTCAGATGCTAATTTTGACAGTGATTTTTGCCATGGGTCCTAAGACTTCTCTTTAAATGTGAGTTCATGAGCATTTTAATTTGATTCAGTAAATAATCCTGTGGTAACGCATTATTTTACAGCATCATTTTACTTGTATTTACTATTTTAATAAATAGACGACGCAGTGGCGGAGTAGGTATTGTTGTCGCCTCACAACCAAAAGGTCGCTGGTTCGAGCCTCGGCTGGGTCAGTTGATGTTTCTGTGTGGAGTTTGCATGTTCTCCCTGCATTCGCGTGGGTTTCCTCCGGGTGCTCCAGTTTTGTTACGCCTGCTGCTCACAGGATGAAGAAGGCACGGGGTCTCAGGATTATCAAAAGCACATATATTTATTAAAGCACACTTACGAAGATCACAGGATGAACAGGGCTTAAAGACAAACAGCAAGACATGTAGACATCGACAATATCGGACGAGGGACTAACTGAATACAGGGACTTAAATACACAGGGACAGGATGATGATAATGACACACAGGTGGATGAACACAGGTGAAGGTGATGAACATAATGACATGGCGGGAACGGGAACAAAAGGAACACATGGTGAGGATCACATGACGAAAACACACATGAGGAAGACAGGTTGTGACAGTACCCCCCCCTTTAAAAGGCACGCCCTCGCACCTAAATAAAAGGAGGGGTGAGAGGACAGTCTGTGAGGGAGGAACTGGAGTGCGTGGAAACAGGAGGAGGCCAGGGAGGATTCACAGGAGGAAGGAGCCAGGAGGTGAGTTGGAGGGCGTGGAACAGAGGAGGAGGCCAGGGAGGAAGGAGGAGCCAGGAAGGGAGCTGAAGCAGGAAGAGGACCCAGGACACAGCCAGGAGGACGGCCCAGGGTGGAGTCGACGGAGGAAGGAGCCATGGAGGAGGAGTGGTTGCCGCAGATGGAGGTGGAGCCCAAGGAGTCGACAGAGAGCCGAAGGGTGAAGGTGACGCTGAGGTTCCGGAGGGCCGAGGTGGAGCGGACGGCTCACCCGACCGAAGCAACGACACCGGTCCGGATGCCCGCGGTGGAGCGAGAGCGACAGAGGACCGAGGTGTAGCTGGAGAGAGGGAGGAGCTCAACGGAGCTGGCAGGATGAAGGGATGAGGCGCAGCCGGTGGAGCGGAGTCCAAAGGTGGAGGCAGGGCGACGGCTGACCAAGGCGGAGCCGGGGGGACGAGGGAGCCTGGTGGAGCCGGTGGGCTGACGGTCCAAGGAGGAGATGAGGGAGGAGAGAGCCAACGTGGAGCCGTTGGGTCAGAGGGCCGAGGCGGAGTCCGTAGCTCGGAGGGTAAAGGAGATGACGTCGGGTGACAACCTCTGTCCGACGCAACAGGTGGGCAGGCCCGCAGAGATACCTCCACACATGCGGTTGGAGGGTGAGCTGGGGGACTGGCTGACTGTAGCCGCACTGGAGAAGGCAGAATGGTTGTGGATGACGTCAACGGAGATGAAGAGGGCGGGTCGGGTGGGGTGCTGCTCTGTCGCTCTCGATGGCGATGGCTTACACACCGCGGGTGGCTCTCTGTCTGCGGTGGGCTCTGGCGTATGCTCCTTGCAGATGGTAGGGCTGGTCACTGGGTCTGGAGTGGCACTGACGTCGAACGATGGTCAGTTCCTTGCCAGTGTCCACTCCACATAGGCGGCGAGATCGCCTCGAGGACCATCTTCGGACGACCGTGCTCTGCAAGCGGTGTTCAAATTGGAGTTGTAGAACCCGCAGAGCACATCGTCCGGCCAGCTGGATCTTTCAGCTAACCACAGGAAACTGTTCATATGGTCCTCGAGGCTGTTTTCCCCCTGCTTCAACATGAGGATTAGGAATTCTGGGGTGTAGATGGTGTCCATGGGTAAACACACGAGGGAGAGGAAAATAAAACACTGGGGGCAAAAAGACTATGAAAATAAAACGAGGAGAAAACACGCCGCAAACTTTTTCTTGGGTCCGGTATTATGTTATGCCTGCTGCTCACAGGATGAAGAAGGCACAGGGTCTCAGGATTGTCAAAAGCACATATATTTATTAAAGGACACTTACGAAGATCACAGGATGAACAGGGCTTGAAGACAAACAGCAAGACATGTAGACATCGACAATACCGGACGAGGGACTAACTGAATACAGGGACTTAAATACACAGGGACAGGATGATGATAATGACACACAGGTGGATGAACACAGGTGAAGGTGATGAACATAATGACATGGCGGGAACCGGAACAAAGGAACACATGGTGAGGATCACATGACGAAAACACACATGAGGAAGACAGGTTGTGACAGGTTTCCCCCACAGGCTAAATTGTCTGTATTGTATGAGTGTGAATGAGAGTGTATGGATGTTTCCCAGAGATGGGTTGCAGCTGGAAGGGCATCCGCTGCGTAAAACATGTGCTGGATAAGTTGGCGGTTCATTCCGCTGTGGCGACCCCGGATCAATAAAGGGACTAAGCCCAAAATAAAATTAATAAATGAATGAATTTTAATAAATTATGCTAAACTACAAATAGCTAAATCAAACTCTAATGTTAATTAATACGACTGAGTATTAGAACTATAAGAACACACTGAAGTAAAGTTAATTTTAAAGATTTATTAAATGATATTATATTATTATTTATTATGACACAGTGGCTCAGTGGTTAGCACTGTCACCTCACAGCAAGAAGGTTGCTGGTTCGAGTCCCGACTGGGTCAGTTGGCATTTCTGTGTGAAGTTTGCATGTTCTCCTCGTGTTTGCGTGGGTTTCCTCTGGGTTCTCCGGTTTCCCCCACAGTCTAAATACATGCGCTATAGGTGAATTGAATAAACTAAATTGGCCTTAGTGTAAGTGTGTGAATGTGAGAGTGTATGGGTGTTTCCCAGTACTGGCTTTTGACTGGAAGGGCATCCGCTGTGTAAAACATATGCTGGATAAGTTGGTGGTTCACTCTGCTGTGGAGACCCCTGATGAATAAAGGGACTAAGCCGCAGGAAAATGAATGAATGAATAAATGAATGAATGAATATGTGTCGGTGCAGATGAAATAGTGTGACCTAAATAATAAATCAAACTGCACATCATGTTTATTTTTTTTTGCTTCATGCAGTCTGCAAGGAACTTCATAGAAAGTACATTTTTTTTTGCATTTATTTTTTCCCCTAATCATATTCAGTTCAGACCGCAAACACATTTATAGCTCAGATAAACACAATTTCAAATTCAGCAGCAGTGAGGATGGAAGAAAATGTTGGAATTTGCAAGCATATAGCTCCAGACAATAAAAACAACAAGTAACAATATATTTATGTTCAGCTTTTACACTAATGCATCTCTGCATTTTATGCGTATTGCTAAAGTCATTTTTATGCTTGGTTGTATTTGCTGGTTGTTTCATCTCAGGATTTCAGATGCAGAGTTTAGATTGCTTGAGTTTCACCTTGCAGGCTTGCGAGTTTGTCCTTGTGTGCTGTCAGATGGAAGTCTTTGTGGTGGCTGTGAAATTGAAAAATAAGTGTCCCTGGTCTCTGTGCAGTTCAAACATGAGGTCAAGAAGTGTACTTCTGTTTCCGCTTCATTTATGTGCACTGTCATCTTTCAAGTCTATCCCTCTGCATGTTTTTCTTTTCCCACTGCTCAAATATTCTGCCAATATGCACTCTTTGTTCATGGATTAGTAGCGTTCCAGTGTACTGTTATCATGTCGCTTTTGTCCAATATTTGAGGTATTTCTCTGTTCTGGATTTAATGATTCGGCTTGGCTAACTTAATCTTGATTGCAAAGCCAATTATTGAACTAGTTAAGAGAGCTTCTATTTTAATTTAGACCTTAAAGTTTTATAATTGAGGGTTTATCCATTTTTGAGGTGCAGATGGAAATGAATCACTATTAATTCACTAAAGTTTATTTTTAGTGAAGACTAGTTTCTTGTTTCTGGTCAGTACCTGTATGAGAGACCACATGAGAATACTAGGTTGCTGTTGGAGGAGGCGTTAGTGAGGTCAGCAGTGGTACTCACCCTGTGGTCTGTGTGGGTCCTAATGTCCCAATATAGTCATGGGGGCACTATACTGTCATTGAGCATTGAGTCTTTCGGATGAGACCTTAAACCGAGGTCCTGACTCTCTGTGGTCATTAAAAATCCCATAGCACTTCTTGTAAAGAGTAGTGGTGTAACCCCAGTGTCCTGGCTAAATGACCTCCCTCAGCCCTCTTCCATCCCCCTCACACAATTGTAAAGAGCTTTGGGTGTATGGACAATAAAGGTACTATATAAATGCGCTATTTAAACTATTACCAATCAAGGCCTCATTTCCTATTACCTTTAAGAGTGAGTTACAGTCATGCCATGGCACATTTGCTATTTACTCTACATGGCAGGCTTTGGAAGCAGAAAAAAACTGCTTCACTGGTGAGGAAACGGATCCATTCATGGTTGAGGTTAAGAACCTCTCTACACAGTCTACAGGATGAGACTGATTCCCCTGAGATAAAGACAATGTGGAAGGGGGGTAGTGGTTTATATGTTTGTGTAGAAATTAATAATCTTTCACATTTTAATCCTTTCATTTTTTATATTTAAAGATGTTTGTGTGCTGCAGCACATCACTGTCTGTGTAATTGCCTCAGCAAACATTTACTTGCGCTTATATAGGCGTATGTCATTAACACTTAATTTTTTGTTTTTTATTTCACTATTGACTTTAAACCAGCTTTTAGTTAGTCAATGACGCTGCCTATTTCAGTTGGCTCAATATGCAATGCGCCAACAATAATACCTGTGCCAGGCTGAAACTAACAAAAAAAAACATGGAAGTATGATAGGGCCCTTTAATTTGACTAATGGCCCGTTTCCGCTGAGTGATACAGTATAGTACGGTATGCTTTTACGGCCATTTCCACTGTCAAAAGGTACATCAGGTTGTCTGCGGGGTTTTAAAAAGTAGTACAAATTGATAAATCAATTTAGAGAAATGCAAGGCCTTTAAAAAGTATTAAAAAGTCTTTAATGCTATTTTACAATGTATAAAATTTGGTATCAGTATGCTAAAGTTTGCCTTAATATCTTTAAATATTGGGATGCTGTGTAGTTTATGAAATCAAACAAATTCTGCTAGATTTGACATCAAGCTGCTTTGTTTACTGCAGTAACCAGGGAAACACTGTTATTCCTGCTGTTGTAAAGGTGCCACCTGTTGGATTAACATTTTAATCAGTATATAAATACAGTTTTAGTTTAGGATCCATTTCTTGCAATCAGTATTTAGTACATATACTGGTTTAAATCTGAAGTGGTGATGAGGTCTTAAAATGTATGGAAAGAGTCTTAAAAAAGGTCTTAAAAGATATTGAATGTCAATCTCTGATTTTTGTATGTAGTTGTACATAAAAAGTGAACCGTACCGTACCACTTTTTGGGTACCATTTCGGCTCAAACAAACTTTCTCGTCGTCTTGATGAACTATCACAAAGCCAAGAAGAAGAGCAGAATCTACCCTGTGCACCATTGTTGTTTTACAAGGCCGTCTAAAGCGCGAGCGGTTTTGCTTTTTCGCGTCTGTCGCCACACGTCTTTATTTGAAATAACGAACTTTTTGAGCTGATGAAAATAAAGTGCGTGTGATTTTTGAAGTGCTCCTGACATCCGATTCTTTCAAAAATGGACAAACGCGAGAGTGAAGCGTAACAAAACAAAGGAGAAGCCGGATAAAACAAATGATTCTTTCAGCAACCTTAAACATGAACAAACTGCCATGTTTAACTATTATCATCACCTTTTGGCCGATTATGACTATTATTCCATTTGGAATGATGGAATAACTTTCTAACAAGAGGTTACATGTGCTGGTGAAGATTAAAGATACAGATGAGAGGTTTTGACTGTATATATGTTGCATGTTGTTTTTGAACCCAAATAAAAACTAAATGTATGCTGTGTGTAGTTTTTCTGTAATTGGTAACATCTCAGAGACTGTAAGGCTCTGTATGTGTTCATATATGTTGCATTTATTTATTTAATATAATTGCAGACGTTAAAGTAGGATATATTGCATCATTGATCTGCAGTTATAATCAAATCATAGAAAGGTTAGTAATGAACATTTATAGACAAGTATTTTTGTGTATAAAGTATCTGTTTTGTGAGAAGTGCTTTTCATATGATATGTGAATAACCCGTACAGATTTACTTTGACGTTTCCTCGAGCGAGAATGACGGCGACTGAAACTTTTTGTCGTATACCACGCCCACCAAAATTGGTACCCTTTTGGCAGTGGAAACACAAGCCTGATAAATTTGACCTGTACTGATCCGTACCGTACCACTCAGTGAAAACGGGCCATTAGTGAAACCTGCAGAAACTATGCGTATTAAGCCTAGCCTGCTTGACCTTTCAGTCTAGGGTGAAGTCATTATGTCCATAAAAAAATATAGGCAAATATAGTATGGTATAAGGGAATAACTATGACAGTGGAGCTCTTTGGAATGCCATGATTTTGAGCTGCATCATATATTTGTGTCCATGAACAGGCAACAAGTGCATTTAGGCTTAAAAAATGTGTTTTAATTTCATTTCTAATTCTGTCTTCAACCCTTTTTTCATACCTTTTTTGCAACTACTGTATAAGAGTAAAACACGGCACTATCAACACCAAGGTCATGGGTTTGATTCTCAGAGAAGGAATGAATTTATAAAAAGTATGCCTTGAATGCAGTGTAAGTCATATGACTGAATCCATCTGCTGAATGCATGCATGCAAATGTAATGTAAATGAGTCTCTGTTGGGTTTGTGTCAGCTCAATCCAGTCTCCAGTTACCTTTAATGATTCTCTTTATCTGCTCTGGGATAATAAGGCTAATAGCCTTTCACAAAGGTACTAAGCATAGTTAAGCTACTTACCTCATTATATTTGTTTTATGATTACTTATAATTAGTTGTGAAAGTGTGTCTTTCCACGTGGGTACATCATGTTTACTGTAGCCATACAAGGATTTCCAAAAATCCATTGATTAATTTAACGCTAACAGTTTTCATACAGTGCAGTAGTGACTCTTGATATTTATAGTGTTTACTATAAAATAAGATTACGCTTTTTTTATCCAATGTAATTGTCAAGTGTTATCCACTAAGTACTTAATATTTAAATTTTCTCTAAGTACTTAATATTTAAATTAGTGATCATCCTATCCTTTACTATTTAGTCCATAAATGCTTAGTGTGTTATGAACCACACTCTTCTGAAGTTTTTTGAAGTCAAAGACAGTAGAGCAGCATATGGTGGAAGGTATTTTGTTTGAGTGCCTGTGCTTTAGGTAATGTTGCTTTGAAGGGGACAAGGTTGTTCCGTGGAGCACAGGGCTGTTTTATAGCTGGGAGCGCCGCTGCATTAGTCTAATGAATTAAAAAGGGCCGTGGTCTCGGGTGACTGCAGGCTGTGAGCTGACCGCAGACTGTTCCAGACACACGGACTCTCTGAAGGTCACCTTGGTTATCCCTGCCCAGGCTCCTGTGTTCATTCAGAGTTCATTCAGGGACAGAGCGCTGAAATTCTGGCCAACAGACCGGATAACATCAGCGCTGGCCAATCGCAAAATCATATGTTCATCGTGAGCTAATGTTTGGATCGGTCAAATGCAGATTATGTTGTCCTTTGCCAGACGTCATGAGCTCATAGAGGACATCTTAATTCTGCAATGTGTCTTCATATTTGGCCTTCATAGTAGGGAAATCTGAACACTGTATGCATCTACAGGACAGTAATAATTACCTCACAAATGAAGTTTGCTGCAGTTTCTGATCCGGTACTGTGAGAACCCTATTTTAGGCTAAAAATACACACAAAAGCATCATAAAAGTCTCTTAGAAGTCTTCAGAAGCCATGCTGTATCTTTTATGTAAGAAACAAACCTAGATTGTTGGGTTATTTATGGATATTAACTGAAAATATATCTTAGGGAGTTGTTAATGTGGTCCATGGTAATGATTTCACTTTCAGTTAGTGTTAATGTTGCCATTTTAGCATCTTTATTCAGAATTCACTTTTTTAAGGCCTACAACAAACAGTTAGTAAGATCTACATTAAGCCTTTTTCTGGGTTTGTGACATCACAAACAATAAATATCAAATAAACCCAGCCCCCATATGTGATGTTTCACTTAATGTATACTAGGCGGATAGCCAATCAGAGCCAGCAAACCAATCAGAGCCCATTGTGTATTTCTGAGGAAGGTGCTTCATAGAACCAGCAAGTCAACACACAACTGTTTTTGGGAAAATTGAAATAAAGGTATAGAATGAAGGTAAAATCTGTAAAAAAAAAAAAATATTAAAATAAGCATGAACATGTTGGTGTGCACCCCATAAACACAATTAAAGCCTTAAAAAATAACTGATTATGTACCCCTTTAACCAGATCAGCTTGAATCATTCAAATTTATGAATGAATCATAATTGATCAATCAGATTGATCTGGACTAGCTGATTCAGTGGAATGACTGAAAAGAACGAGTTATTCACAATATAAATTGTGCTATTGTGCTTATGAACACTCTCCCAGAGTAATTGACCATTTATTTACTTAAAGCAACACTATGTAACTCTTTTTCCACAGATCTCCTATGTGGTCGAAAAGCATAGTTTTTGCTACCAGTGTTGTGATTCTGTCGCTATATAAACTTCCCAGTGGGCAGTATAATACACGTGAATTTATTGACTATAAGCTGACAGAATTGGCAAATGCAAAATCCTTATTTGGAAGCTATGCACACAATTTAAAGCTATAGACAACATTGTAGAGAAGTACACTGCTTTATGTTAAAGGGCACCTATGGTGAAAAATCTACTTTTCAAGCAGTTTGGACAGACATATGTGTAGGTATAGTGTATATACCGTCATATTGGGGTGATATAAACACACCCAGTCCTTTTTTTTTTTTTTTCAATTTAACAACATAAAAATGGTGGACCAGTTGGAGCGGTTTTCAGACCGACCACAAGTTGAAGTAGAAGTGCGATCCCCCCGCCCACCGAATTGATTGACAGCTGCGTATTAAGATGTCTCCGTAGTAATGGGTATAAACATATCAACATGACAGGACGTGCACAAAGCAACCATGAATAAAAGATCTGTTCAGTTTGCTAGGATCATCCATCATCATCAAATGTGATAAAGAGTGAGTTTTACAAGTTTAAAATGTTTTAAAACAGTGCATGTTAATGAATTACAGTGATTTACTTCATCACCACAGCCACGTGTCAGTACAATTATAAAAGAAGATGCTTCAATCCCGGTTTGTGGACCTGAAAATCGGGTTTATTTTGTACATCAACATAACAGATATCCATACAGCAGTGGATATTAACCTGTATCCTGTCACATTTGCATGCAAAAACAGTGCAAAGCTAAACGAGCGTGCTGTCTGTGTGTGTGTGTGTGTGTGTGTGTGTGTGTGTCCGCACTGTGTGTGTGTGCGTGAACTTTGTAACGACATTGTGTGACTCATCGTTTCAACTCCACAACAAATGCATCAAATGCTCATTGTTAAAGCTCTTACTGTAGTATATCTCACAAATGTTACATGAGATCTGCTTCCTGAGGCAGCCGAGGGCGGAGATTGAAGCACACTGACAGGCACCTGGGAACAATGGGTTAACAAGCTGTTAAAAGCTATAAAACAGAACTTCAGAAAGCTATAATAAATAATCTGATGGGTGGTTTGAGCTGAAACTTAACAGACACATTCTGGGGACACAAAAGACTTATATTAAATCTGGAAAAAGGGGTAACCTAGGTGCCCTTTAAGTCTTCTTTTTTAAAGATTTTTTAAAACATAATGATTATTTTGAAAATAATTGGTTGTACCATAGGAGGGATTGCTAAAATGGTACATGAAAGCTATGCAAGCTAGGATCGCAAAACAATGTATAAAAGTAAAAGTACCTCAGGTATCCAGTATAGTTTGTAGCACCTTTGTTTTGCCTCCTTTGAAAATGCTTTAAAAATTATTTGTTTATTATTATTTTATTCCACATTTACTGTGATTGAAGTTTGTTTGATAAGATTAATGTATGGAAGGACCTAAGGGTTGCCCTATCACTTTAAGGTGCAAAACTATATAGTGTTGCTTGCATATGGGTGTGTACGGTGTCACAAGCCACAGTTCGAAACGCAGGATTAATAACTTATTTTTTTTACTTAGATTTAGATAAATGCTAAATTTGTAACGATTGCAGAAAGATTGCCTTCTGCGTCATTCAAAAATGCATGTATGAAAGCATTTGGGCTTCCCTGGAAAATATAATGATGATGGAAGTAGTTGTGATGGCACCTTGTGGTGGAGTTTTCTGTCACTACTTGTTTAGCCTGCATTAATGCATTTAGTGTAAGCTGCACAATTAATCATTAAGAGATCAGGGTATCTATTCAAACACCCACGCAACAAATTATAAATGAAAATGATTTGCATATTTATTAACCCTTGGATGCACCGCATTTAAATCTGGCACAAAAAAATAAATATGATGTGTTGTACAAGATTATAATGTCAGATTTATACATTTAGCATTATCAGCAACAGTAGCTCATCAGTAGATCATTTTTCACAGTACTGAATATTATTACTATTTTTTATTCAGATGGTTATTTCTTGATTTACATATATATATATATATATATATATATATATATATATATATATATATATATAGCTTTTATGGTGTTTCCAAATTCCATTTAAAACTTAAACGTCTCTGTAACATCAGTCTTTAACAGTCACCTCTAGCCAGGACACATTTTGGTATGTTGAAGGATTGGAGACCAGAGCAGACACAGAATAAATATCACTACACATGTGCTCAGAAAGTCAAACTTTTCAGCAGTGTCCCTGTCAGAGTATTTTGAAATACTGAAATGAACTCTGAGACTCGCAGCACGAGTCCTCCACCCAGGATGTGATGTGAGGGATAGCAAATTGTTTCTAGCATTCAAAGTGAGTATTGCAGTTAAGCTGCTGAGCGAAGCACATGGAAGTCCGTGTTGAAGAAACTACTTTAGAATGTGTTTTTTAAGGCCTTGAAGTAAAGCAAAAATGAAAAGAAAAGCAAAAAATTGCATGTGGAGGTGGGAAGTGAAAGTCTTACACAGACGTTTCACTATAGCCATAGAGATGTGATCTGCAGTAATGCATTTTCTATTAGGTTATGGCATCATTTGGCCTTCACCTTCTCCTTGAATTGACTCTGCTATGATTTGGAAAGCTGTAGGATAGTTTCTTCTCTTATATCTAGAGTATATCTGCAGCCTGGACTGTTCATTCCGTCCACAATGTTCTTCTTCATAACATAGAGGGATCTTCAGGAGTGCAGATCTGACAGGAGTGCAGAAACACTTTTCTTCTTTTTACAGCTGCACTGATGGTAGTCCACTGATAGTGAGGTTTTTTTTTTTGCTTTTCAGCCAGTGTTGGTCTGCTATCAAACATCTTCAGCTGCCCACATATCTTCCCATCATGCACGCTACCACTGTGCTCGACAGCAAAGCACAGCACAGCACTGTTGTTGTATGTATGGCCTTGCGCAAAGCTATATAAAAATTGTATAATGGAAATTAATAAATGCATGGACACTATAAAGATGCATAAATACATTTACAAAATAAAGAGATTTTTTAAACCTCAAAAACAGAAAAAAGCTAAACTATAAATTAATTAAGTCATTAAGGGTTTATAGCACTAAATGTTACACTCTGCACCTTTTTACTAGTTCATTTTCAACAAGTTTTTATAGTCGTTTGTGATTACATATTTTGTAAAAATGTGTAAAAGTAGCATATTACTTATGAATGATTTTATACCACGAAATAAGATTGATCAGTTTGATCATTAAATTTTGAAGTAAAAAAGAAGGTCATTATACGTTTTGATGTTTTATCCTTTATGATATTATTATTTTTTCATTTAAACCTAACCAATTAATGTACATTTAAATATTACTATTGTTTATTATTATTTTATTCCACATTTACTGTGATTGAAGTTTGTTTGATAAGATTAATGTATGGAAGGACCTAAGGGTTGCTCTATCACTTTAAAGTGCAAAACTATATAGTGTTGCTTGCATATGGGTGTGTACGGTGTCACAAGCCACAGTTCGAAACGCAGGATTAATAACTTACTTTTTTTACTTAGATTTAGATAAATGCTAAATTTGTAACGATTGCAGAAAGATTGCCTTCTGCGACATTCAAAATTGCATGGATGAAAGCATTTGGGCTTCCCTGGAAAATATAATGATGATGGAAGTAGTTGTGATGGCACCTTGTGGTGGAGTTTTCTGTCACTACTTGTTTAGCCTGCATTAATGCATTTAGTGTAAGCTGCACAATTAATCATTAAGAGATCAGGGTATCTATTCAAACACCCACGCAACAAATCAAAACAATCACTCTGCAATGACAATATATCATAATAATTTGGTTATTCATGTATGCAAGGTCTATAACATGCAAATTACTTGAGACATTTACTGGAAATGTATTTATAATAATAATAATAATAATAATAATAATAATAATAATAATAATAATAATAATAATAATAATAATAATAATCTAACATTCATTCATTTTCTTTTTGGCTTAGTCCCTTTGTTAATCAGGTGTCGCCACAGCGGAATGAACTGCTAACTTTTCCAGCATATGTTTTATGCAGCAGATGCCCTTCTAGTCACAACCCAACACTGGGAAACACCCATACACTTTTGCATTCACACACATACACTACAGCCAATTTAGCTTATCCGATTCACCTATAGCACATGTCTTTGGACTGTGGGGGAAACCGGAGCACCCGGAGGAAACCCACTCCTACATAGGGAGAACATGCAAACTCGAACCAGCAACCTTCTTGCTGTGAGGCGATTGTGCCACCCACTACGCTCCCAATAATCTGACAAAAAAAATCTAATATTTATGCTTGTTCTTCTGTGCTTTCAAGTGTTAAAAACTATAGAGGTTTTCTTTTGCAGAATCTTTTATACACAGGGACAATATTCTCTTTTGTTAACATCAGATTTTCAGACAGATTTTTTAATTGCGATCTGTTATCATGTGCTCATATGAAAATAATTCAAATGACATGTTTTTGTAATTACACTCGGGTACACTCGCGTTTACTCGGGTACAGTACTGTCGGGTACAGTCTCGTGTACTCACCAACGCATATTTTCCAGCATTTGGTGCATATTGATTGTTAATTTTAGGCCCTGTATGTGTGGTGAAAAAAAGAGGATGCTTTCATTTAACCTCAGTGAAGGATTTGTCAGAGTGATTGAGCCATGTGTTCGTTTGTTTTTGTGTGCACCTTGTGTGGAAGACTAAATTGAAAGAAGCTTTTGCTTGCCATGATTTTGCAGTACAGCAGAACACAGCGGTAATAGAAAATTTATTAGAGCAGCTGCAGCATATATCAGTCAGTGCAGAGCGTTTCTCATATCTCAGTCCAGTGCAGGAGCTTTCTGTCTTTTCTTTTACCTTGCAAGACGTACAATGGAAATGTCATACTAAGATTTTGCCTCTTTGATAACCAGTACTGTAATGTTCACTTGTTCATATACCAATCGCATATTACCAGTGGTGCAAAGTAACTAATTACAAATACTCAAATTACTGTAATTGAGTAGGTTTTCACATGAATTGTAATTTACTAAGTAGTTTTAAAAATGTGTACCTTTACTATCCCTTGAGTACATTTTTAGTGCTGTATTGGTACTTTTACTCCACTACTTTCCTTTAATCTGCAGTAACTACTTTATTTTTTCTTGTCTATGGGGATTAGGAAAATCAGTCCTGTGATTCCTGTCCAATCAAATCACACATAGAAGGTAAATCGCATAATAATGAACTACCTCAAGACATGGGCGATTTATAATTGCAGCAAACAGTTTGAAATCATTAAAAGTGTCCAAGAAGATGTCCGAAATCTTTACATGCATTCACTCAGAGACTGTTTAGATGCATGTCACTGATGAGAAGATGACGGATGTTTACTGTATGATGACTGAAATGGTCTTAAACACACAGCAGGCACATAACGTCAACATGACGTCAGATTGACGTTGTACCCCAACACCGTGGGGACGTTGCATTTTGTTTGAAAATGAAAATCGTGTTGACGTCAGAACTCAACGTCAGGTCAATATCCAATGTCCAACCTAAAATCAACCAAATATCAACGTCTAATGATGTTACAGCTTGACAATGTGTGGACGTTACCATTCAGACGTTGGATTTTGGTTGTCATACCTGACGAATAAATGTCAGTATTTGATGTCAATATGACGTTGGTTTAAGATGTTGGCTTTTGGGCACTTTCTAACACAACCTAAAATTAGCCAAACATCAACCTCATTTCATGTCGTTATTGAAAATCAAAATAATGTTGTCCTTAGACGCTGGCTAGACATTGAATTTTTGTCACCTGACATCACAACCTAAATCTAACCTAATATTACAGCATGTCCAAAAGCATTTGCAATTTGTTGAAAGGAACGAGAAACTGCTACTATGATGTGCACAAATGACTAATTGTTTTGAGAAATGCAATAACTGTTGTGCAAATGTAAATAGTGTTGTGAGAAATGCACCAAAGCCACTGAGAAAAACTGTAACGTCTTATGACGTTGTGTGCCTGCTGGGCCATAGCTAAATGCACTACAGAATGTTACGTTTACACACAAATTACATGTAAATGCATCAGCGTTTCACAACGTAACACTCACTACTCTCGAGTACTTTTAAAATGGCTACTTTTTACTCATACTTTGAGTAATTTTTACAACAGATACTTTTACTCTACTTGCACTACATTTTTAGGCAAGTAATTGTACTTTTACTTAAGTATGATTTTTCAGTACTCTTTAGACCACTGCATATTACACAGATAGATAGATAGATAGATAGATAGATAGATAGATAGATAGATAGATAGATAGATAGATAGATAGATAGATAGATAGATAGATAGATAGATAGATAGATAGATAGATAGATAGATAGATATTCTAAATAAGCATTAACTCATAAAAATATTAAATAAATAATTTATTAGATTGTATAAATCAATATTATAAACCAAATATGCCAAAGGACCAAATATGTGACATTTAAATTGTAGTAATACTATAGCAAAACATTAGTACAGTTCAAAATAATTGTTATCTATTTTTTGGGGGAAATTATGCATTGTATTAAATATTATAGTTTATTCCTGAAAAGACAAAGCTGAATTTTCAGCAGTCATCAATTATATAATTTTTTTTTTTATAGTATATGTCTTTATATAAATATAATGCATCCTCCAATAAAACCATTATCTTGTAAAATGTTTAAATACTGAATAAATATATGTCTAAAACCAGATATGTGAAATACTATTTTCATTTTGTTCTGTTTCTCTGCTTTGTGTGTAGCATTGGCGCCCTCTAGTGTCTACTAACATTAATTCTCTTTTTTTTTTATATATATAAAAGGAAAGGTGCTGTATATTTACCATCATTTTCCTCTGTCTTTGTGTTTTCAGGACAGTAAAGAGCCACCGGACAGCAGACTGAGTGAGTCTTTCACCTCTTCAGGTTGTACACTGGGGGTGGACCTGCGGCGACGGCGGAGGCGGTTTTCTGGTAACTTACAGTTGCCTCCTTTATCATGGAGGCAGATGGAGAGGTCACGCAGTCCAGATGAAGAATTCATGGCAAGACCGACTACCCTGCCCTTCATCGCACCCCCGCGCATCGATATCACGCCTGTGGACACTGAGTGGTGAGTCTCTCTCAGTCTGTTTGCAAATCGGATTTTTTTTTTTAAACTATGAGATATGTGTGAAATGTTAAATCGAAAGAAATAATTTCAGTTCTCTGAAGTTTAAAATTTTTGTGTTTGAGCTGAAATGCTTGGTAGACCTGTTCGGAAACAATTATTAAACTTTGAAATCGATCACACTTTACAATAAGGTTTCATTAGTTCATGTATTATATATATATTATATAAAAAATCAAATTTTGAATATTATTTTAATCTACCTATCTATTTATTTATTTACATTTTTATAGCAAAGCTGAATTTACTCCAGACTTTGGTCTCACAAGATCTTTGACATTTTTAATTTAATATGCTTATTTTGTGCTCATAAAGATGTTTTTTTTTTTATTGTTGTTGAAAACAGTTCGTCTGCTTAATATATTTTGGAGACTTATAGTTTTTGCTTTTCAGATTTTTGTGATAACATTTATTTGAAATGAAAATATTTTGTATAATTGTAAATGTCGTAATTGTGACTTTTGATCAATTTAATGCATTATTGCAGTTTAAGTGTATCTATTTTGTTGTTACCAAATAAATATAGTAAAATAAAATAAAAATAACAAAAAATTGCTGAATTTGAATAAAACATTTCCAAAATTTTTAATAGACTTATATGAGCCTTATATAAGCATTTTTCATAGATCGTGCCAGGTGCCCTGTCTAAATACATATATACATACATAATATTATATTTGTTTTTGCATGTATAGTTGTTATATGCATATATGTATATTCATACTTGCATTAGCAACATTGCATCACCATTGCCCTTTGTTCAGGTTTATGGGTAAAGTGTTTCTGTTGGCTCATTTTCGTTCTTGTGGTTTGGCTGTGTTTCTTTTTATTTATGATTTGAAAGTAATTATAACCTTCTAAAATGACCTGGAAAGAAAGTAATATCAAACATTTTGAGTATGTTGAGATTTTTTGTGTTCATTTAAATATATGATGCTATTGCTGATAATGATTTAGAATATGCATCATGGAGAATGTACATATCTCAGACAAGAAGGAAGCATTATTATAAGATCTGGTAGATGTTAAGCATCACTTTCATTTTGCAAAGTGCAGTCTTTCAGTTTTACTCTATCATTTTTACCCTTTCATTTATTGTTATAATCAGTGTTCACTTCTCTGTTGAAGATTAGGACATATCATAGAAATGTAATGCATTTAAATATATTTACAGGGCAGAAATAAACACTGTTGATGCAGCAAAAGTTTGAGAAAGCAATCAAAAATAAATATTATTATGTGAGTGCAAATCAGTGAGCCAACTGATTTTAAGAATGTAGGTTCATAAACAGCTAAAAAAGACTTTTAGAATTTTAGAAAATAATTTTAAAAGCCCTTTATACTGTAGCAAAGCAAATTTATATGCAAGTACTTAAATGTCAATTTGAATTGAAAGCCATAATATTAAAGGGCTATTCAAAACTATTTCAATATATAATATAAAATATGAATAATTATAATCCATATAATACAAATAAATTATTCAAAAATACTCTCAATACTACTCAGACTCCAAATTAAATCATTTTACACTAAAAGTATTTTGCATAAATAAGATGCATTTAGACTGGGAGTGGCATATTGCATAAGCTATACAGTACTATGTGTCATGGTTCTCGCAGCTGATTGGTCCAATTTGGGCTTGTGTTCTCTAACCCAGAACAAGACATGCTCCAGAGCATGGTTAGTGTGTTAGATACCAAATGGTGAAACCGAATGGCGAAACCAAATCAAAACCAACCCATCTACTTGTGCCGGAAAACCCAGGGCACATTCTACCAGTACATTTTTACTTATAAAAATTGTGACCGGGCCTAACCTTTAAGCTTGTCATTTAAACAAATCATACAAAACAAGCATAAAATCGTACAATTCAATGACAGAACACATTCTTGATCACTGTCAGCTTCTCCTCCATCAAATGATGTCACTTCCGAGTAAAGGTGTATTGCACGCATTTTATTTTAAAATTAATGCAAATGTGACAGGACTGACAGAAACAGGGGGACATTTGTAAATGTATTTGTATTATATATTTGTAGTATTTATTTGTAGAATTTATTTATAATTTGATGTTTTTAATTAATTGGTGTGAATAATAACAACTTAAACTTGCTATTTCTGAAGTTTTTTTTCTAAATAAGTTTTCAGCAGAACAAAACTATTAAAGCTGTAGGTTCAATTGGGCTGAGGACAAGGGCAATTATAGAGTTTGTACATTTGTAAAGTGTTTTAATAAAGGAAAAAAAAAATCTGAGAACCAAATGAATGACATATTCTTTTTCAGAACAACTCACAGAAATCAACCATCAGTCCATTTTAGAAGATTTTTGTTTTGAAATACTTTTTATTCACTGTATTTCTGTTTTTATTTCAGGGACAGATAATGTATGTTTATGGTAGAATGTCCCTCAGTTTACTCAATCTAAACATGGACTTACCAGGTTTAAAACCCAAACCAGCTTAGTGCAACAGGCCTCTGTAGGCTGTGCCTTCAATCTTTGTTTTGTGTACTTAATTTAAAATCACTTTAACGTCTTGATCATTCAATGAATTATTGCAGATTCATTTATTTGTTTCCCTGTCTGAAATCAACATATCTTTTTTATTTCTTAGAAATGATTTTTTGGCTCCATGACAGGTCTTGTCTAACAAAGCAAACAGCAGCAGGTTTTGTCAGTGATCAGTTGCTCTAGTATTACAAATATTTTTTCTCTTTTTTTTTAGCCAGTGAAGCGTGAATGTTGACTGTTCTGGTTTATTTGACTGGTGGTTTGTTGTACAACCCATAACAAGAGAAAATGTCTTTGTAGGGAATAGTGTTTAAATTTGGCTCTCATCATTCAGGTTTGTTCAGTGCTGTACAATATTCTTCAACAACATTTAGTTCTAGAAAGGAGAGTTACAGTAGGAGCATCTGGAAATCTGACAATTACTTCAAATTTTGACCCTGTTTTTAGGAATTATATATTTTTTATTTTATGCCAAAAATCATTAAAGTATTAAGTATAGGAATATATTCCATGAAAACATTTTCAGCTTTAAATATATCAAAACTTAATTATTTTCTAGTTATGTATTTCTAACAACTTAATTTGGTCAAAATGTATTATGTTTTTAGATTTCTTTGAACCCTCATATTTCAGATATTGAAATAGTTAAAATATCAGACAAATATTGTCTTATCCTGACAAACTATACATCAACTGATAGCTTTTTTAATCAGCTATATATGATGTATAAATCTCAATTTCTAAAAATGGACCCATTTGCTGGTTTTGTGGACCAAGCCCACAAATATTGTACTGAACATTGAATCATTAGAAATCTCCTTAATCTTGTTAGATAATGTTCTTAACATCTGACATATGCTTTACATATAGCCTAAAAATATGTAAATCCCAAATCGCTGCACAGGAAGATAAAGTATATTAATTTTGCTTGCAGCTCTGGTGATTTTTGCCACAGCTGCTTAACGTTGTTGCCATGAGGAGAGGAAAAAAAGCTGTCTGGTTATGGTTGGCACCACAGCAACAGCTTATTTATAATCTTCAAAATTAGTCATTCATCACTCAATTTGAGGAATAAAACAATCATTCATCTTTTAATTTGGTCAATTAAAAGAATTGACATCAACATTGCAATATTTTGATGTACTCAAATGCACCAATAAGACCAAAATTGTTTGTGTGTAGATATTTAAAAACATATTTTGTGATTACCTCTAGATCCCATATGGTTGCTGTTTTTGATTTCCCCTATATATATTCTAGTTGTTGTTGTTGTTTGCCAGTAGATGGCAGCAGAGAGAAAACTACATCCTGACTCCTGTTCTCAGGTGTTTGCGTTTGTGCGTGTGTGACACCTCTGGTTTAGTAAAGCTCATGAGCATTCATCAGTCAGCCCCCCAAAAACACTCCAGACCCACATTTGTCATACAATATATCAAAGTAGGCCATTTGGTTCATTGCCTCTTTTAAATGGATGGAAAAATGAGGCTATACTGGATGTTTGGTTATACCGAGCGTTTATTTAAAGGAATAGATCACCCAGAAACAAAAGAGGTGAATGATCTAAATTTCAGTGTTTGTCACACAAAGGTATTGTTTGACCTACTTCCAACTGAAATGTAGCTCACAAGCCCTTTCTACGATTCTTTATTTTTCACTCTTTTTCTTATGATTCAATTATTTTCTAATAGATTTTTTTGTTTGTTTTTTTGTTTTTGTTTTGGAGCCCTAGTCATTATTAATGTGGAACAAGGAAAAACATGGTCAGAAGATTTTATTTAGTTATTTATTGTTTTAAAGTTTATAAGTTATACACTTATAAGTGTAAAAGTGATTCATAAAGGTTCTTAAGTGCTAAGACAAAGTCTCATCTTCTAAATTACTTTACTTAGTTAGGAGTGCACATTCCAGTAATAAAATCATGTGATGGAATACTAGTATGACAGGGATTTGATAAAACAGATAAAGGCTTGATCCTCAAGGTTTTTTTTTAGTTACTATTTGTGCGCACATTTGCTCCAGTTTGAGTTTTACTTGCTCTGTATTCATTTCCTCAGTTTTATTGTCAGATGTCTTCCTTTATTCTTCAGTTTAAGGATAAGAAAAATAAATGAAATAACATAAAACCCGTAAACCACAAGTATCATGGATGCAGTATAGAATACTGACAGACTTGATTATTAAAGTGTCAGCATGCAATTTTGGCATATTGCATACTGTATGTAAAATGAATATTTTATTTTATATTTTATAATGTGAGTTTATAAGCTCAAACATTCATTCATTAATTTTTTTCAGCTTAGTCCCAATATTAATTTGGGGTTGCCACAGCGAAATGAACCGCCAACTTATTCAACATATGCCCTTCCAGCTGCAACTCATCACTGGGAAATATCCATACACACTCATTCACACACATACACTACAGACAATTTAGCTTACCCAATTCACCTGTGCAGTATGTCTTTGGACTTGTGGGGGAAACCGGAGCACCCGGAGGAAACCCACGCGAACACGGGGAGAACTCCCAATCTCCACACAGAAACGCCAACTGAAACGCCAACCAGCGACCTTCTTGCTAAGAGACAAACGTGCTACCCACTGCGCCACTGTGCAGCTAAGTCCAAACAATCCAAAACAAAGTATTTAAAGATGACAAGCACTAAATAAAACTTTTTTGTGATGAAATCCAAGCAAAAAAATAGGCTCCTACAGTCATCCATGAAAGACACATGAACAAGAGGAGAGAATCAAATGGTACATTAATACGTTGTAAGACAAAAATCTTAACCACTCGCAAAACATTCTGTGTTTTATATATTCTGTGATTTATCCGTGTGTAGTTTATGTTGGTATTAAACTAAAAAGTTAATTTAGTGTTGTTTAAATATACACACTGTATTATAATGGTTTTGTAGAGTCCATTTGAATGCTGCTGACGACATGAGTGAGAAAAGCAACATACATATGGCTGATTTTAAGTAAGTCATTCAGAAAGCACATTTAAATCTCCTCACATTTATGGCACTAAAGTGTTAATATTTTAGCACATTAATTGTGTGGGCTTCTTTCATGGAAACAGAAAGAGATAATATATTGGGCATGTATAGAAACCAGATTACATTGAGAAATATTCGTGTGGTACTTTAATAGTCACTTTTGCTAGGAAGTGGAACAAATATTTTGTTGGTATTTGATGTGCCAGCTAATGCTGTGATTTTTTTCCCCACTGTAGCTTGTACTCTTGAGTACGTTTAATGCTGTGTATTTTTGAACATACATTTACTTACTTACTTACTCCAAGGGCCGTTTATATCGAAGTTGATAAGCCCAATGCGCAACCCCCAACCTGGAGGACCAGGACACACACACATACTGTACAGTACGAACAACTTAGTTTATCCAATTTACCTATAGCGCATGTCTTTGGACTATGGGGGAAACTGGAGCACCCAGAGGGAACCCACACGAACACAGGAAGAACATGCAAACTCCACATAGAAATGCCAACTGACCAAGCCAGGGCTCGAACCAGCTGCCTTCTTGCTGTGAGGTGACAGCACTACCCACTGCGCCACCTTGTCGCCCTAACATACATTTATATATGTACATTTGATTCACTCATGCATATATATTACACTAAGCCCTGAAAAAAGCTGACCCCCGATAGGCAGTATAATTCATATGCTAACTAGTATGGTGAAGCCACAACTAATAATCTCTACAATGTGTGTGTGTGTGTGTGTGTGTGTGTGTGTGTGTGTGTGTGCATACACTATGATTTGGGCAAGCCGTTCACAAAAATTTCCTTTTGTACAAGAACAGTTTACATACCAACATTTTATCACTCATATTTAGAACTGGAATTTTATCTTGTTGCTATTATCAAATTGGTGTTATTATCAAATCATTTGACATATTAGCAGATATGCAGTGCATATATGTAGGCCTATTACAATAATTGATATATCAACTTATCGCACAACACATGGACATGGCATCACCCACGAGGCATGGGACGATAACCGTTTTCAAGGTATACCGCGGTTTGGAAAAGTCAAGGTTTTAAAACCAACAAAATTATCTGCTATAGGGTTCCTAAGGTATGTGTAAGATTTTTTATTTACGTTTTTTTGTTTTGTTTTTTGGACAACAGCAGAAAAGATCTCCAAAGCTGTCATTTGAAATTGTAAGAAACAAATGAAGACATCAGAAGTCAATGATTGGTTTGAATTATTTAGCCTGACATGTTTACTGCTCCAAAATATTTAAAATGTTTGTCAAAATAAAATATATTGTGTTCAAAGGGGAAAAATGTTTTCGTTTTTTATCCAGACTTTAAAAATAATATATTTTAAAAGCAGCAGTCACAATACTGAAAATGTACGAAACCGTGATATATTTATCCAAGCCGTCACCTTGGAATTATAAGGTTCTATCTGCGTTCTGAATGATTTTGAGATATTGAGCTTTAAAGTTTTTTCATTCCATAGCAAACAGTATGTGTGTAACATTTGTTTTTAAAATAAAACATCTTAAAATGTAAACAACTTATAAAAAAAACATCCCATAATGTAAATAACTTGTCATTTAATAAAAATATGTGAATAACTCAATTTTGACAAAAATGTCAGATAGAACGTTATAATTCTAAGGTGACGAAGTTTATCATACCGTCAGAATCTTTGTAATGTGATGTGACGCTGACAATGGATGTGTGCATCCAAATGCAGGTTTATTAGAGAGGTCAGGTAAGCAACACGGGGGCAAACAGAAGTATATGGGCAATCTAGAGTCGTAGTCAAATACACAGGCAGATGGTCAGAAGGCAGGCAGCAGACAGGAATAAACAGATAAACAAGACGAGGGTCAAAACACAAAGCAAGACAAAGGAAAACGCGTGGTAATGTTCACAGTACAGTTTAGAGGACTCAGCGAATAGTGTGTGTGTCTGTGCTGCTTAAATAGTCCATGTAATCAGTCTTTGACAATCCTCCGGCTTTGTGTATGCAATCAGTCAGGATCAGGAACAGCTGTGTGTGTGTGGTGCATGACGGGATCTTGTAGTCCATGAAATGGCAGATTTGTAGTCTGTTAGCGATCAGTGTATATACCAGCGATCTGCTCAGGCTGGATCGCTGGTGACCTTGGCAATCTTATATCGGCCCATGCCTATTGCCCACACATAAAAAAAAAAACAATTCTAGCAACATTTTAGCTGATTGTGCAAGATTTCTATCTCTATTGCAGGTGTCAGTGTCAGTATGGTTAATAAAACACTATAGTATTTACTATAAGTTACTTTAGTATATTTTCAAGTGGGTACCTGACAAATGAAAATAGATCTGGTAGCACATATTGCAGCCTCAGCTACTTTTTTCCTTGCATTTTACTTTAACTTTTATTATTATTTATTTAGGATAAGTGGCGACAAAGTGGCTCAGTGGTTAGCACTGTCACCTCAAAGCAAGAAGGTCGCTGGTTCAAGTCCCGGCTGGGTCAGTTGGCGTTTCTGTGTGAAGTTTGCATGTGCTCCCCATGTTGGCGTGGGTGCTCCAGTTTCCCCCAAAGTTCAAAGACATGTGGTACAGGTGAATTGAAGAAACTAAATTGGACGTAGTGTATGTGTGTGAATGAGTATGTATGGGTGTTTCCCAGTGCTGGGTTGCAGCTGGAAGGGCATCTGCTGTGTAAAACATTGGATAAGTTGGCGGTATCATTCTGGCATTATATAGTGAGTGGCATAAAATGGTCTTAAAATAACAATAATATCATTTAGCTCAATATATTTGGGTGCAATATATCGTACAAACAAAAATAGATATTGTGACAGGCCTACATGTATGTATAAAGGAATACCTGGCAAACATTCATTATTCGCCCTGCTACCTCACCCTCATGCATTTCTGCTCTTGTTAGAGCTGTCTGTTTGATGTGTGTGTCAGGAGAATCAGGTTTAGGGAAAGTGCTATATTTGGAGCACAATTATTTTCCTGCTGACGTGACTCCGTTACAGATTGATTTGGGTGCTCCCAGGTGGCTTGTGGGATAGCTTTACAGGCCAGGCATAAGCGATGATGCTGGAGGACAGACACTACAGGGCACTGAGCTTTCTGCCAAACTGATTCATCAGTAACGTTACCCACTTTCACTGGAATGAGCGCTCTATTGTGCCTGTGTGTGTGTGTGTGTGTGTGTGTGTGTGTGTGTGTGTGTGTGTGTGTTCACGACAAAAAAAAAAAGCAGACATTTCTGACATCACATCATGCCGACACTGTGAGGCAGATTCATTCAGAAGTGCAGATCCACGAGACTGCAGGGCATGAGATCTCCTCATGCTCTTGTTCTCGGGTCAGGTCGAGGTCTGTTTAGTCCTAATCTGTCACTTCCTATTGGGTGAGTGGCTGTATGACGCAAGGACACATCTGTCTCTGATGGTTTGTCATTATTATCTCTTAGTAATATTTAATATACTGTCTATCATGTGTGAAACCTGCATTACTGAGGATAAGCTGCTCTTTTTATGGTCCGCTGAAATCAAAATTACAGTTTGTTGGGTGTTAGTATCAAAATGTCTTAAAAGTGATCTTCAAATAATGACTAAATTCACAGTTAGAAGATATAAACATTTAAAAAGGCAGTTTCTCACTTCCACCAATATAGATCAGTGATTTCTATAATGTCATCTCATAGTTTCTAATCCGAACTTCTGACCAATCAAATGCTGTTTATTTTCTGAAACATCCCGCCCATTTTAAAAAGATAGTTCACCCAAAAATGAAAACGTAGGAAAGACAAGGCAAGGCAAGTTTATTTATATAGCACAGTTCATACACAATGGTAATTCGAAGTGCTTTACATACACACGAATAAAAGAAACAAGAAAATAAGCATGATTAAAATAATTCAAATTATTAAAACAGATTCAAATGTGTTAAAGCAGGTTATAGAAAGACATAATAGTGTGATCTGTCAGATGTAGCACAGTGCTCGTTTAGTAAAGGCACAGCTAAACAGATGTGTTTTCAGTCTTGGTTTGAATGTGCCTAATGTTGGAGCACATCTGATCATTTCTGGAAGCTGATTCCAGCTGCAGGGCACATAGTATCTGAAGGCCGATTCACCCTGCTTTGACTGAACTCTTGGAATTTCTAATTTACTTGATCTTAATTATCAGTGTGATCTGTTAGGTTACAATTTAAAATGGCATCTTTTCTGCTGGAGATACTGTTGTTCTAAAAAACAAAAACAAAAAACGTAAATAAAAAATTGTACACATACCTTAAAAACAGTATTGCAGAAAATTTTGAAGGTTTTAAATCCTTGGCTTTTCCAAACCGCGGTATACCTTGAAAACAGTTATCATCCCATGCCTAGGTGTGATGTGCTCTGGTTTTCTGGTTCTGGTAAGAATCTTTGCAGCAGAGTTCTGGATAAGCTGCAACTGTCTCACTGTCTTTATGGAAAGGCCAGTGAGGAGTTCATTACAGTAATCCACCCTGCTGCTGATAAAAGCATGAACAAGTTTCTCCAAGTCCTCACTGAAAACAAAGCATCTGATTCTCGTAATGTTTTTGAGATGATAGTATGCTGATTTATTTACTGCTTTGACATTACTATTGAAATTCAGATCTGACTCCAGAGTCACACCAAGATTCTTGACCTTATTTTTTGATGTTTGAAAAAATTAAAAAGTACACACTATTTACTTTCTCTAAAGCGGTTCCAAACCTTTTCATTTAGCTGTTGAACACTAACGAAAATATTTGTAAAAAAACTGAAAGCCTGCAACCATTGAATTCCATAGTAGGAAAAACTAATAGCCTGCTATGGAAGTCAATGGTTACAGGTTTTCAGCTTTTAACACATAAAAAATAAAGGCAAACAGATTTGTTAGAAGTTAAGGGTGAGTAAATGGTGACAAAATTATCAGTTTTGGGTAAACTATCTCTTTTAAGACACTAAAACTACTGAAATTATTTACTTAGAAATAAAAGAAACTAGTAATAAATGGTAATAAAACAGTGTTGATCCGAGCTCTCTATTTTTATTACTCGCAACAGCAAGAAGAGGAATTCAAGTAGGAGGGATGTAAATGTGCTGTGTATATTGTACTACCCTCTGTATGGCAAGCCCAGAGGGGCAAAATGCATTGCACAGTTGGCGTATTTGCAACTAGGACATTGAAAATGAAGTGTTACATAAAGTTACAGCTATAGTGAAAAGCACAGCCTTCACTATATATAATTCATAAAATATGCTTTCCACTGGGGTGAATGAAGTTTGGTTTTACGTGACCCGCTACAGCAAACACATTCATGGTCTGTTCCAGTCTGGAGAGAAAGTACAGAGCGAATCATATGCACAAGTCGACACGGACCACAAATCGCATCAGACTCATTTGAATTACATTGAATGATTCATTGAAATACATTCAAATGACATTAACAGTCATGTTTACAATGGAAAACTAAGTCGTGTACTAGCTGTGTTTATAGATTAAAGATTTACTTCACAGGCCAACCTGTCTGCATTCTGTGCAAGCTTGCAGATGCTCTGCTTAACATCATTTTTGTCATGTGCAGTCAGTTTATTGTCTACAAGTGGCCTGTTTTATTTTTGTATGTATAACAGTAAATTTGTTAGGTACTGCATGTACACCACAATCTAAGGTGATGGAATATACTTTCATTTATTCATTCATTTTCTTTTCGGTTTAGTCCTTTATTAATCAGAGGTCGCCACAGCGAAATGAACTGTCAGGAATGTACATTGATGAAAATATTTTTTCCAGGGCCTTACAAGTACCTGGAGAAGAAACATGTCCAATACTCACCAGCTGTATTTTAAAATAGAGAAACGATTAGAAACAGCCTTACTGTCAAATTGTGGCTGTTGTGAGTCAAATGTACTTTAACTCAATGACTCTGACTGGCAGAGCTATAAACAAAACACTTCTGGCTATTTTTAAAAAAAGTCAAACACATTGTGCCAAAAATATGCATTATTTACTCATAGTAAAGTCACTGCACAGCCATCATCGTGGATATTTGGGTAACACTTTATTTTAAGTCACAATTCACATTATAAATTAACCATTAACTAAGACTATTACCTTAATAGGGGATATACAATATGATCATACAGGCCTGTAGTTAGCCTATTGAAAGGGCTGGTTATTTTTTCTCAAAAGTGGACCTTTTTGCAATTATTCACATCATTTTTTAATAAATTACAAGGTTCAAATACTGCATTTTAGTGACACTCTAAGCAGTAGTTTTTTTGGATTAGCTTGTCGGAGGGTGATCATACTTTGATGCAACAAAAATATATACATTGTTGTCAAAGTGCTTACCATACTATTTTACCACAAAGTGTTTATTTACAAATGTGCAAGTTATTACAGTTTTAGAAATAATGCAATGAGATTAGAATTTTAAATTTAAATTTAATTAATTTTTAAATACAAATTTACTATCATGTATCGTTAAAAAACACGCAAAAACAATTAAGAATTTGTTAAATCTCGTTTTAAATTAAAAACTGTAGCCTATAGGCAAAAAAAACTAACTGGCCAACTCATTTGAGTCAGAATTTGTCTATTTGAATAATTAAAAATTTAATTATTCTTCAAGCCTTCTTCTATTGGTTATTTCCACAATTTATGATAAATGCTAGCTATGGGCCTGTTTATAACAGTTAATATCTTATTAACAATAAGCCAGTGGATAATAGTGTGAATTGTGCCTTAAATTTAATCAAATCAAATAGTAGAAGGTAAATCGCATCATAATGAACTACGTGTGCACTTTATAATTGCAGCAAACTGTTTGGAAGTATTAAAAGTGTCCATGAAGATGTTCAAAATCTTTACACGCAATGATCCAGAGACTGTTAAGATGCATGTCACTACCTACGTTTCCATTCACCCATTTCACCCCACAGTCCAAAGACATGTGGTACAGGTGAATTGGGTAGGCTAAATTGTCCGTAGTGTATGAGTGTAAATGAGTGTGTGTGGATGCTTCCCAGTGATGGGTTGCGGCTGGAAGGGCATCCGCTGCGTAAAATCGTGCTGGATAAGTTGGCGGTTCATTCCGCTGTGGCGACCCCGGATTAATAAAGGGACTTAGCCAAAAAGAAAATGAATGAATGAATGAACATAGCTATTGAGAAGATGACGGATGTTTACTGTATGATGACCGAAATGGCCTTAAACACCAAGAAGGCACAGGACGTCAACATGACATCAGATTGACGTTGAACCCTAACGTCATGGGGACTTTGCATTTTGTCTGGAAATGAAAATCGGGTTCATGTCAGAACTCAACGTCAGGCTAACATCAATATCCAATGTCCAACCTAAAACCAACCAAATATCAACGTCTAATGATGTTACAGCTTGACATAGTGTGAACGTTACTACTATGACATCTATCAGATGTTGGATTTTGGTTGCCGAACCTGATGAATAAATGTCAGTATTTGACGTCATATATGACGTTGGTTTAAGATGTTGGCTCGACTCTGGATTTTGATCACGTTCTAACAACCTAAAATCAACCAATTATCAACGTCATTTGACGTCATTATTGGACATCAAAATAACGTTGTCCTTAGCTGCTAGCTTGACAATTAATTTTGGTCACCTGACATTACAACCTAAATCTAACCTAATATTAATATCTCATGATGTTGTGTGCCTTCTGGGCAATAACTAAATGCACTACAAAATGTTACGTTTACACACACACACATGCACAAATTAATTATAAACACATCAGCTTTTGACAGCATAATACTCACTACTCACTACTCTTGAGTACTTTTAAAAGGGCTACTTTTTACTTATACTTTAAGTAATATTTACAACAGATACTTTTACTCTACTTACACTAGATTTTTAGGCAAGTAATAGTACTTTTACTTGAGTATGATTTTTCAGTACTCTTTCCACCACTGCATGTAAGTATTTGACTCTTCTAAAGCATAAAAATACCTTAATATGTTTGCAAATGTTTAAGAAACATGCCAAGAGATCATACTTGTTTGTCTGAAAAACAATGCTGAAGTCAGATATTCTGCTTTGAAAATGTGTTTTCCATGCCGGAACGCTGTCTTTGTTTTGGTCATTTTAACCTGGCCAATGCTAGTTTGACCACTCATATTTAAGCACCCCAGGTTGCCTTGATGGAAAACTGCGTATTTCATTCATTCAGTCAGAAAGGCTATGAAAGCATGCGTCCGTGACCGAAATGAGACCTCTGTTGGACAGTAGCAGACTCCGAAATAAGACACAGGTTCACAGTTCCACATAATGTTATTAGTTAGCAAATGATATAAATATTACGAACGTAAACATTAGGTGAGCAGGTTACTTTTTATGTGCTAAGAACAGGCTACGTGACTAGATTTGTCGTGATGAGCAATTTGGCTGTTTGCACCAGACAAAATATGACAGAAATTTAAATATAGCCATTCAGATGCACAGAATATGCACTCACTCACGATATGGTAAGCTTTATAATCTATTACATAAGAACCCTCTTTAACATTATTAAAGGTAGATGCTGAATCACTTATATGTGTTTAGTTCTAAAGTTCAATTTCAATTGGTTTATTTTATTTTCATGACCTCAGATGAACTACTGTATCTGCTGCTGCTTTCAGTATATGGCAATAAATGTCATGTAAAATGACATTCAAACTCACATTAGCATTTAATGCTGAATAAAGCACGTGAGGTGTACCTGAGGTGATCATTGTCAGTTTTCTGTTGTTCACCTGTGAGAAATAGAAGCCGTTTCTAATACATCAATTAGAGGTGTTGGTTAGGACAAAAACTTCTTTTAGTATGTAAAATATTCCTTTTATCAGGTGCCGTTGCTTTTATTTAGAAACATGGTCTAAATCACTCGCTCCTGTCCTCAATCTGGCAACCTGTGCTCGCGTTTGTTTTGATTCAGGAGTGCAATACCTAGTTCAACCACTGGGTGTCAAACTTACATACTGCACCTTTAATTTCCAGGACAAATACTGTGTCTAAACACTGATAAGTCAAAATAAATAAAAAAACTAATTCTAAAGAATCCTCCCATTTAGAATCTTCACATTCCTAAAGTAAAATGTGTGTGTGTGTATTTCCCAGTTTGTTATTTTGCCATTACTCAGTGGCCTTTCTTGGAGAAAATTAGAATCACTGTTTTCAAAGGCTTTTGATTTTGTCTTGTTGATGGTGTCCTTTAGAGGATTCTGAGACGTCTTCTTTCATATGACCCTTCACCTGAAAATGCCAGAGGAGCCATCAGATGAGAGTGAAGATGAAGGATGACTAGGTCACGCATACACACACAGACGCACCCACACAAAGACCTACTGTACCCTTAGAATGAGATTACACCACTGTGGCTAAGTTAGAAGCATTGTGTGTGCGTGCAAACAGTTTGGTTGGATTACTTGGCATCACACATCTGACTTTCTAGTCTTGATTTGTGCTTAGAGACCAAGTAATGTAGGCCGGCTGGGGACTGAGAAGGCCTGAGGTAATCAACTTCACTTCAAATCAAACTGACCTGCATTTCCCACATTGTCAAATACAATATCTCCTGCTGTATTGTGAAGAGCTCATTTTAATCATTTAAATCAGTTTACTAACAGCTAAGAGAGTCTGTCCCACATATCCACAGACTATAAGAAATGCATTTCAGTGTAGCTCCAGAAGTTCCTGTCTGACTATAATGCAGTTACAGTTGAGCTGTAATTGAATTATGTTTACATTTCCTTCGCATTTAATTTTGGTTTTGGTTCTGTGTAAATGAAATGGAGTGGCGGAGAGTGCTGTGTGTATCAGCAAATGCTGGCTTTGCAGTAAATACACTTCTGTACAGTCGATACATGCCAAAGACAGCAAACAGAACATGTACAGTAAATGAAATTGTGAAAGAAGCCAAATTGCATTTCAGTATGAAAATATTGCAGTTATCAAATCAGAGTTTATATAGTGAACATTACAACAATGCAAATCAATTTTTAAACATTAATCTTACAGAACTAGAACTAGAAACAAGATGGTAGTTCAGATGGTAGTTCAATTTCCTTGCTTTGCTAGGGTTTAGAACAGGTGAAAAGTCCATCTATGAAGAACATTAAATCTGCTTGGGAAGAAGAACTTGCAGTGAAATTTAGGAACAAACTCTTGAACTGGTTCACAGATGTTCCATTAACGCAAGACATTAGCTATATTTCCATTCACCTATTTTTATGTGCATTTTGGATATGTGCATTAAAAACATTTGATGGAAACGCCAAGATGGAAAGTCAGTTTTTAGATTACAACCTGTTCCTATGTTATGTGTCCCAAATTTCTGGAACAAAATATTAGACATTTCGACTGATCCAGATCCTATATTATTTATATTGGGAGTTTCCGAAGAATTTTTGAGAGTTACACGCATACAACAAAGTTTGTTTCATATGGGTTGATCTCTGCCAAAAAACTTATCCTTTTGTTTTGGAAGTAAAAAGAAGTTCCAACTTAAAAATTATAGCTGACAGAGTTAACGGGTACATTACATCTAGAAAAAAATCCAGTATGCCCTAATAGACAAGGTTTTGTTGTTTGAAAAAAATTGGTCCCCTTTTATTTCCTTTCTAAAAACTTGTAATTAATATGTTTACTATGTCTTTAGTACCAATTTTACTATTGAATAGCACTGGTGGGTGGTTGGTTGGGGGAATGCATGTTTATTTTTTTGTTGAATTATTATTTCAACATACTGTAGGCTCATTCTGAAAACGTCGCCCTATATACATTTCTGGAGATCCTGAATTGTGTAGCCAGAAGTACGTACTGTATGGCTGCATTTAATTTTTTAAATGAACAATTCGAGGTGCTATGACGCCGTTCCTTTTCGTACTTACCAGCTGAGCGATTACCTCCTTATGGACGGCTTTCCGGCTGTTATCAGTTTGTCTAGTAGCTCTCCATGTACGTCGGTGGACTTGAGACTCAGAGAGGAGATGACCATAACAACGCGGTTTGAGTCTGGTGAAGAACAGTTCTAGAAAGCGGGTAGAAGCAAAAAAATTAAATAAACAAGTAAATAACAGGGTGAGGTTGTGGTTAAAAAAACAGATGGGGGCTTTTCTTTTTCTGGATTGCTTTTTAAATTTGTCGATTGGGTTTAGGGAAGTGGGTGCTTTGGTCAATCTGTGCTTCTTAAAATACTATTGGTTGAGTTTAGGGAAGGGGGAGGGTGGGTCAGTCGATCGGTCAGTCATTCAGTCAGTCAAACAGTCAGTCGACAGCAGCCTCTGGTGGATTTACAAGAGAACAGCAGGCGCGAATGGCACTCGCAAGAAATTTGAGATCTCAAAAAGCATACCTTTCGTGGATTCGCAAAAACAAAAACTGCAAAAAAAAAACTTAGCACCTTAGACGTATTTGACAGTCTCCAGAAATGTATATAGATGTACGTTTTCTGTACTATTTTTATGACTGTTGGTTGTTGTTTTTTTTTTTTTTTTTTAATATTATTAAATAATATTAAATTGTTAAAATATAAGCTTTATGTTTAAGTCAATGCCTGCAAAAATTTCTAATAATAAAAATATTTAAACCAAAAACTAAAAACATATGTGACTTTGTGGTGTTTTGACATGAATTAATAGAAGATAATTGAATTTGCAAGCACTGTAACTTTATCCACCTCTCAAAAAGCTGGCTTTTCAGTGGCTGTAATAAAAGATCCATTTAATCTCTTTGTGGCTAGATACGTTATTTATTTTTAAAGGCAGAAACCACAACTGATGCGCCCAGTGTTTTGGCTAGAGTAAATCTTATTTCGTCTTACATATTCACTAAATATTTAGCAGGGTGAAAAATGTAGCTGGGATGTGTTGAAAGGAATTTACGAGATGCCTTCTCACAAACCAATCCTGTGAAATGATTTAAAATTTTCATTCTGCAGGGGTTGCGTTTGTCCTGATTCTCATTCAGTGACTAACACACTTTTCTCTCGTCTTAGCTTTCTATTTTTCTTTATAATGTCGCTCAGCATCTCTCATCTTTTTTACTATGTGAACTAGCAATGGGAAGCCATATGACCTCGCAGCAGTCAGCAGTAAGGAAATGTCTTTATGTAAGACCTTCAGTTATGTAAGACCTTTCCACTAAGGCTCCATCAGTGAATGGGCTCACAGCTCAGAAAGGTCAGTGAATTGATCATATTCCTCTTCAATGAACTCGGTTCTAGACTTATATTTTTTCCACAAGATTTAGAAAAAACAAAGAAGGAGAATAATAGTATTTTATGAGATTAGTAAACATGGAAATTCATAGGCTGTGAGTTCAAATCCTGGCAGCAGTGAGTCATGAACTGTCATCATTTAGTATGCCACTTTACTTGAGGTTGGTCCCGGTGGATTCTCTGCTTGGTAAGGAGTGTCTGCTAAATGGAAGTCCATCCACAGGTTTCTCAAATGGTGTTTACAGATTTGCACTTTAGTTTCTCACTGTGGTGTAACCTCCCTACTGGGTAGTTTATGAATAGAATCAAAGTTTCCGCTCAGTAGAAGCCATTTAGCACAGTGGAGCAAAGATCTTAAGACAAAATGCAGAGCAGGTTTAACATCGACATTCGTCTTTGCAATGCCAAACTAAGCCGTGCTCTAGCTGTGTTTATAGATAAAACATTTACTTCACAGGCCAATTTGTTCAAGCTTGCAGAAGGTCTGTGTAACGTCATTTTTGTCATGTGCAGTTAGTTGATCGTCTACATGCAGGCTGTTTATTTCTGCATGTATAACAGTGCTCAGCCAAACAGCAAACATTGCAAAAATATAATCAAAAAGGCGGCAACACCAAAGCTCCAAAAAAATACCAATTTATTAAATTAAAAAGGCTAACACAAAGCGTGTAACGTTTTGAGCACACCGGTTCTTCCTCAGACCTGTCTTCATCAGAATGTGTTAGAGTAGTTATTGCATGTACACCATGTAACCATCCACATTTTTATAATCCTATATAGTCAATAAAGTGCACTTTCATAAAAATAAAAAAAAAAGTATATTTGGATTTTGGATTATTCAGAGAGGAAATATCTAATATACTGATGTGCCTCAAGCTTTTGTTCTGGGTCCTATCCTCTTGTTTTGTCATGCATAACTTCTACTGGTATGGTTAGAAGGCTGTTATCATCCATCCACATGTTAATCAGCTATAGATCACAAACGGCTGCGGCCGGAAGTTAACGAGAATTATTTATATTATTTATTAAATTTTCCATTAATTGTATTTTATTAGGCGACGTGGTGGCGCAGTAGGTAGTGCTGTCACCTCACAGCAAGAAGGTCAGTGGTTCGAGCCTCAACTGGGTCAGTTGGCAATTCTGTGTGGAGTTTGCATGTTCTCCCCGCGTTCGCGTGGGTTTCCTTCAGGTGCTCCGGTTTCCCCCACAAGTCCAAAGACATGCGGTATAGGTGAATTGGGTAAGCTAAAATTGTCCATAGTGTATGAGTGTGAATGAGTGAGTATGGATGTTTCCCTGTGATGGGTTGCAGCTGGAAGGGCATCCACTGCGTAAAACATATGGTGGATAAGTTGGCGGTTCATTCTGCTGTGGCGACCCTAGATTAATAAAGGAACTAAGCTGAAAAGAAAATGAATGAATGTATTTTATTAACGTCTATCCCTACCCCAACCCTAAACCCAACCATCAAAGTAATGTAAAAACAGATCTAGATATGGAGTTTTCACTATTATGGCCCGTTTCCACTGAGTGGTATAGTACGGTACGGTTTGGTACGCTTTTATGGCCGTTTCACTGTCAAAAGGTACCAAAAAGCAAACATTACACCGTAATAATATATAAATATAATAACGAGCCAACTATTATCATCACCTTTTGGACTATTATGAACTCAGAATGACGGAATTACTTTCTAACAAGAGGTTACATGTGCTGGTGAAGATTAAAGGTAGAGATGAGAGGTTTGCACTGACTTGGCTATATGTTGCGTATTGTTTTTGAACCCAAATGAGGACTAAATGTACCCTGTTTTTATGTAATTGGTAGCATATTGGAGACTGTAAGGGGCTGTATGTGTTCATAGATGTTGCGTTTATTTATTTATTTATTTATTTAATATAATTGCAGACATTACAGTAGGCTATTTCGCGCATCATTGATCAGCAGTTAGAATCAAATCATGTTCATAGAAAGGTTAGTAATGAACATTTATACACAAGTATTTATGTGTATAAAGCATTTGTTTTGCGAGAAGTGCTTCTCATATGATATGTGAACGACCCATATAGCTTTACTTTGACATTTCTTCAAGCAAGAATGATGTCGACTGAAACTTTCTGTCATACACCACCATACCATTAGTACCCTTTTGGCAGTGGAAATGCAAGCCTGATAAAGGTGACCCGTACCGACCCGTACCATACCATACTGTACCACTCAGTGGAAACGGGCCATTAGTATAGCTAATTAACCAGTACTACTAGTAGGTGCAGAAGGCCCCTACTGGCCCATATCTATCAGCTGCTAACCACTGATAACGCCCATTCAATTGAGTGATAACATTCAAAGCGGCTGATCATATAGTATTTTTGTGGGAAAAAATCCAAAAGTGATGAAATATATAATACAGAGGTGCCCAAACCTGTTCCTGGAGATCTATTGTACCTTCCTGCAGAGTTCAGCTGCAACCTTGATCAAACACACCTGTCTTTAATTACCAAGTGCTCCTTCAGATCCTAGTTGGTTTAGTTGTGTTTGATCAGGGTTGGAGCTTAACTCTGCAGGAAGGTAGATCTCAGGGTTGAGCACCCCAATCTAATACATCCGACTACATCTGACATCTGAGATCCTTTAGGGATGTTCTCTTTTGTTCAAATGAAAAAAAATACAGTGTGTTTTTTTATGTAAAAACGCTATTGAAAAAACTATTGTTGCAGACATCAATGTGACAATTTTGATCACAAGCACAAACAGTTGATCATGCAGCCTCTTTTATTGTATGGCTGTATAAACTCACATCTTCAAGAGTAGGCACTGCATGTACACGTGTCTATCCAAACACTTGGAGTGTACTTTCATGAAAACAATGTGTACCTGGACCTTACGTTTACTCATAAAGTAAAGTTCAAGATTTATCTGCTAATCACTGGGGTGCCTCAATGTTCAGTTCTGGGCCCTTTCATTTTTTGTTATGTAATCATCCTGTTCCAAATCGAAAGGTTCAGTA
The DNA here is from genome assembly GCA_903798195.1 of Danio kyathit. Lineage (NCBI taxonomy): Eukaryota > Metazoa > Chordata > Actinopteri > Cypriniformes > Danionidae > Danio > Danio kyathit. The sequence goes on along the minus strand of LR812524.1, from coordinate 38,614,899 downwards.
GACCATGGAATGGATACATACCATCCATTTTGATATTTAAAGCCATGCTGACATTCAAACATAAGTCATCTATCGAACTGTAGGATTTCTGTGTTGAAAGATCTTTTAAACAGCACAGAAAATATACGACAGTACCATCTGTTCCAACTTTTTTGTTTATCCTCTCATTCATCATCTCCTGTTCTCATTACTTCCTTCCCTTCGTCTCCATGGTAAAGTCCTGTCTGCTGGCGGGTGTTGACTGGCAGGTTGATAGCTGGCTAACGTGCTTCCATTCTGCAGCATGTCTCTATGAGAGCCGGAGATAATCCTGCTGTGCTGTTGTCACAGGGCGAGCTGTATGCCGTTTCACGTTCACATGCGCATTGAAGGGCATTCCGCAATTCACATACAGAAATCACATTGTGTTTTTTTAAATAGGTGTTGACTGGTATATAGATGATTAGGATATGTATTGCTTTTTTTTAGCTGAACATCTGAACACATGAACCATGAGCCATTATTTAAAGAAGCTTATTTATTGATTTTTCTGGATGACCGATGAAATTTCATGTTGAGCTAAATATAAATGAAGGACATTCATGCATTACACCCTGCTTTTGTTTATTTCTGTTTATATATTCCATTCAAAACGTTTTCTCTTTCCAATTCACTCATTATTTTTTTTTCAAACCAGACACTTTAGTATCTAACCTTCATTTACCTCATTTATTTCCCTGGACACCGCTAATCCCGGACTTAAATTGCTTTTGGATTTTTTTTCTCCGTTTATCAGTGTCTTGAACGCCACTGAGCTGTGAAAGGGCAGAAGCCCTCATCAGAATTCAGCCAGAGACACCCATCAAACTAACCACAGCCCAGCCAATCAGCAGCAGGGAGGGGCGGAGCTTTTTCCGTCACTATGCACATTTTCTTTCTTTTTCTTTTTTTGAAAATCCAAGGATCTTAAAGCTATTCCATTTATTTTTCAAAGCAAGACAGCACCTGGGGTAGCAGGGTTAGGTGTGCTCACTCAGATCTTTCCTCCGGGTCTCCTTTCCGCATCTTGAGAAGCTCTGCTGGGTAGTTCCTGAAGAGAGAAGCCGCTGATGAGAGAGAAGACCTCCTCTCTGCCCACTGTTGAATAATTTAAGATGGAGTTTCCTGGATCCGAGTGAAGTAAGTGAGAGTCTGAGGAGCTGCGAACAGAGCAGACGGAGTGAGTGGGAGACCGATAACTGAATAAATGAGAGAATAGTGGACACTCAAGATCCTAAGAGTCAGTTTTGCCTTTATAGGAGAGACAGAGAGTGCTCTTTCTCTCTCTCGTTGCCTAAAACAGAAAGACAGAGAGAGGTGTGGTTATAGAAGAGGAGAGAGAGAGAGAGTGTGTGTTTTTTCTTCTTGTTCTCACAGGAAGGAGGTGTGACTGCACTGACGGGGACTGCTCTCAGTGTGTCAGTGGAACTGAATGAGAGAGGATTATTCTACTGCATTGCCGAAAGCCTAAGCTGACTGAGGAAGCGAGAGAATAGAGCAGCTCAAGCGCACACATTTATTCCTGTCTGACACACAAAACATCAGCCTGCATGGCATAACCTCTAGTTGACTGAGAGGAACGGAGGGAATAGTTGGCAGTGTGACTCAGAAAGGGCGAACTAGGGCTGTTTCCACCTGCAGCATCACCATGTCCTCCAATGAGCTGAGCGCTCCAGAATTGGACCCTTGCATTCGTACCTTTAAGGAGCACATGCATTTGGAGCTGGAGCCTCCGAGACTGGGAGCCGGCAACAAGCGCATTACGTCCCCGAAAATATCTCCCCGCAGCTCCCCGCGTCTTTTCCGCAAGCTCATGGTTAACAAGGGCGGCCGCCACCGGCGAAGATTCACCGTCGCTCACACCTGGTAAGCGTGTCTGGTGTATGAAGGGGGAAGAGTGTCGGATTGTGAGAGGAAGTGTGAATGGGGAGGGTTTCGGTACTACGTTGTTGTTGCTTTTTTTTTTATGAATGGCTCTGTATTAGTTTGGGTAAATGTTATTATGGGTCAGTGGGGTGTGATGTCACTGCAGGTGTGATGTCGTAGTGCTATGACTCAAAATAGATCTTAATGGCAAAAGAAACTAAGGAATGATGCATGTGTCGGCTGCAACAGCAGGGTAATTCTATCACTGTGACATGACATAGTGTGATGGTCCCTTTGGTGTCTGTAAGTAGAACCATCACATTCTCTTTTCAGATATATGAGGTTGGATTTTTAACACTTTCTCTGCTAACTACACTGGTTTTTGATGGTTTTTATGTTTAAATGGTGAACATGAATGTAAAAGACTATAGATGTATTACAATGTCAGCATGCACCATAACCTAAATTGTCCAATAATCCAAATGCAAAAATTTGTGCACTATATATTTGTGTTATTATTAATGCTTTACCATATTTTATATATAGTATATACTTTATATTTAGCTCTGCATTTACAGCATTTGGTAACACTTTATTTTGATGGTCCATTTGAGTATTAGTAGACTGTCTACTTAATATCTGTTGACACTGACATTTAACAGTCCTTCAACAGACATTTAACTGACTATAAGAAACTTTGCAATTACATGTCAACTTACACTAACCCTAACCCCAACCCCAACCCTAACCCCAACCTAACAGTCTACTTATAATCTGATGATAATTAGTTGCAATGTAACTTAAATTCAACAAACGGACCGTCAAAATAAAGTGTGACCCAGCATTTTAGCTTACTTACTTTAGCTTTCTTTTATATGTTTTCTTTTGTCGTCAATGAAAATTATGGTTATTCCTCCAAATATTGATTTGTGAACGCATCTAAAGATAAAATACGGAATTTGTGCTGTCTAAAATTGATTATAAAAACATTTTTATTTTAAATTAGGAAGAAATGTCATTCATTTTTACAGTAAAAAAATACTTTTACTATAAATCAAATTCAATGAAAATTATCATTTTCAAGTGGTCCCTTATTGTTTTTATAGCTGTACTTATATAAAATTGTCATGCTATTTTTTTATTTTGCATTAAGACAGAAGCTTCAAAATGAATGTATGATATTAATATATTTTACATCAATGTTTTACATATAATTAAGCAGAAAAAGATATATACTCTCAGAAATAAAGGTACAAGAGCTGTCACTGGGGCGGTATCTTTTCAAAAGGTACAAATTTGTACCTGAAGGGTTCATAATAGTACCTCAAAGGTACTTTTTAGTTACATTTGGGTACTAATATGCCCCTTTGAGGTACCAATGTGGATTCTTGGGTACAAATATGTATCTTTTGAAAAGGTACTGCCCTAGTGATAGCTCCTGTACCTTTATTTCTCAGAGTGTACAGTTGCATTCAGAATTATTAGCTCCTCTTGAATTTTTTTTAACTTTTTTAAATATTTCCCAAATGATGTTGAACAGAGCAAGGACATTTTCACAGCATGTCTGATAATATTTTATCTTCTGGAGAAAGTCTTGTCTGCCTTATTTCGGCTTGAATAAAAGCAGTTTTTAATTTTCTAAAAACCATTTTAACGTCGAAATTATTAGCCTCTTTAAACTATATATTTTTTCCGATAGTCTACAGAACAAACCATCGTTCTACAATAACTTGCCTAATTACCCTATCCTGCCCTAATCTAATAAACCTAGTTCAGCCTTTAAATGTCACTTTAAGCTGTATAGAAGTGTCTCGAAAAATATCTAGTCAAATATTATTTACTGTCATCATGGCAAAGATACAATAAATCAGTTATTAGAAATGAGTTATTAAAACTATTATGCTTAGAAATGTGTTGAAAAAATCTTCTCTCCGTTAAACAAAAATTGGGGAAAAATAAACAGGGGGGGGTAATAATTCAGGGGGTTTACTCTGATTGCAACTATGTACACAAATACATATTTTTAGAAATCTATTTTCTTTCCTCCTTTATTATTAGAAACATTCATTTACAAAATGAGTTACAGTTCTTGTTGTTTCTCATAAAATTGTGGTCGTTCAAACCTTTTTAAAGGCATTAAATGAAGGTTTTGCGTCACTCGAAATAATAACATAACACGAGTCATATCCACTCTTATCGTTAACTGTAACAGAATGAAAGCTTTGTGTCATGAGATGCTTCCTGTCTATTGAAGAGATTGGATCAGTGCTAGGAGGATGTAGGCAGGATATGATGTGACATGGAAGGTTTTTATCCTTTAGTAAATAGAACATTTGTCATCCTGTCTAGACCCTTGCTACGCTTATGCTATACAACAATGAAACAGCAAGCCTCTTTTTATGAAAAATCCAATAAAAGTAGCGACCTTATGAAAAAAAGATTTGAGTTTTATATTCTAGAATGGAAGGTTTGTTTGGAAGCGATGCATACTCGTGATGCATGTGGACTGAAGCAGGATTTACACTTGTTTTATTGCCTGGAATTTTAAGCCGTTAGATGTGTTTTTCTTGGAATGGAGCCTCGGATGTTCAACACATTTGCCTCTATGGGGGACTGTGTTTCACATCCATTTTGGGTCTAAAAGGTGTTCCTTCTTCTGCTTAGTTAGCCACTGTTTAATGTTTAATGTGTCTGGTACAATACACAGTACACACTGTGACTGGATTACATGAAGCACGCACAGCCACCAGCACCTATGCATTACTCATCCAGACAACCATTAGACACAGACAGAAGAGCGGTTAATAAGGGGAGTTTAATGGTGCAGACTGCAATAACTGCGGTGATTTGTTCAATTATAGTGACTGGGACTTTTAGCACCAATCTGCTGCACATGATGTCAATGCAATGCATGCTTTCCATCTCAACCATTCATAAAATGAACCACAAAGTGATTTCAAATGTCATGCTTGTCTCGAAAGGAACACTGCAGCCTTAAGATACGGTTGTCATCCTTTCTACATGCCAGAATATGACAGATTCAAACATGTGTGTAGTCAAGTGGTTATAACAGCCATCTAAATGCAACTTGAACATCCTCAGATGATCAGATTCAAACTTTCGCAACTTAATGAATGCGTATTGTGTAACTGGTGATTGTGTATGCGTAAAGGCTTGTGTCATAGTTCTGTTTGTGGTTTGGTTCTTGCTGTGTTAGGTAACCAGGAATGGAGGAGGGGGGGCAGGGTTGTCTTGAGGGAGTGAGGTGGTGCATGAACATGGAGGTGGAGAGAAGACGGGTGCAGTCGTGGAGAAAATCGCTGAAGAGAGTCTCATCCCTTCGTGATAAATGGAGAGAAACTTTTTTTTATGTGTGTTTGGCCATTCATTAACACGATAATGGTGTTTTGGTGGCCTGAAAATGCGATGGTTTCAAAGTGCAAGTTTTTAAAATTATATCATCAAGGAGAAAATGTTTCTTTTCATAGGTTTTTGTTCATAGCCTCTTTAAAAACAATGGATATAATTGAGAGTCAAAGGAATTTATTTTAGGGGGAAAAAGCCAGCAGTGTGGTTGGAATAAACTGCAAGTTAGAATCGAACCTCCAGTTTTCACAACACCAGTTACCCTCTGCTCTGTCTTTTCTCTGACAAAATAATTGTTAAATTTCAATACTGAAGTGTTTTGACCTTGAATTAGGGTGTTATAAGCAAGCAAGTGTTTACACTACAGTACACTGTATTCAGCACTGCTTAAAACTTTGTTATGTGTTTTGGCCATTCATTAACACCATAATAGTGTTTTGGTGGCCTGAAAATGCGATGGTTTCAAAGTGCAGGATTTTGAAATTATATCATCAAGGAGAAAATTTTTATTTTCATAAGTTCTTGTTCATAGCCACTCTAAAAACAATGGATATAATTGAAAGTCAAAGGAATTTATTTTGGGGGAAAAAAGCCAGCAATGTAGTTGGAATAAACTGCAGGTTAGAATCGAACCTCCAGGTTTCACAACACCAATTATCGTCTGCTCTGTCTTTTCTTTGACAGAAAATTGTTAAATGTTAAAGTGTTTTGACCTTGAATACGGTTGTTATAAGCAAGAGAGTGTTTACACTGTATTTAGCACTGCTTAAAACGTTGTTATGTGTTTTGGCCATTCATCAACATGATAATAGTGTTTTGGTGGCCTAAAAATGTGATGGTTTCAAAGTGCAGTTTTGTTTATTATATAATTATCCTCTCTCTGTAAAGTATAAGAATGCTAATTTCTGTGAAACTGTGATGTCGTTAACATGCATATTGGGTGCATAAAACTTCTAAGGATTATTTTGACAACATTTTTAAAGACGCAAATTATATTATATGATATTATGCCATGCTTATATAGCATATCCTACCTTGGCAAGTCAGTCAATCAATACCATCTTTTCCATTTAAAGTACAAATGAAATCCAAACTTATTATATGAATTTGTTAGGTCACATTGCTAGCTTTGTGGTCAACAATTCATCAGTGCATGTCAATATGAAAAAAAAAAGTTTGGCCTTGTAATCTTGAATTGAAATGTAAAAAATAGACTTCCTGTTTTTTTTTTTCAGTTAAATTGTCAGATTAAGTATGTCTTAGACATTGGGCGTGGTTAGCATGCTTAACCAAGCCTCTTCAACTGTCTTGTCAGTTTGACAACAAACTGAAATGGTGAGAAGGAGGTGTCTGTTAGGTTGTATTTACTCTGCCCAAACCCATTTCCCATTTTTTTTTCTGAATGAAATGCCTACTTTACTACATACATTCAGCTCGCAGTAGAATAAACAAGCCACGGCCACTGTTGTGTCATTTAATATTTCGTATAGGAACTGCATAACAATATGAAAAAAAAAAACATTCACAGTTTCTGGTTCATGTGGACTATAAACCAGTGTTATAATAAAACATGGCAGTTTGTTGATTGTTTTTTTTTTTATCTGCTTGGTAGCCACACCCACATTGAAGTTTTATTGTCTAACAATCTGCTTCACATATTGAATACATTTTGATTGGCATCATTAAGGTTTCAATTAATTAATTTCCTAAATTTAAATTCAACTCGAGATGAAGTAGTAAGCAAAATATATGTTAAAAGAATAGGTCACCCAAACATCTCATTAGTTACTCACCCTCAAGTGTATATCATCATTTATGAGTTTCTTTCTTCTGTCAAACACAAAATAAGATATTTCGAAGAAAGCTGAAAACAAAAATGTTGTTACTTTAAAGGGTATGATGATGAAAATCATCTTTTGGGAGCTGTTTGGACAGAACTGTGTATAGGTTTATTGCACCCACAGTCATGTTGGGGTAATATAAAGACAATACGTCTCTCTTTTTAAATTTCCTGACATTAAAGGGATCTGAGGGGTTTCAAATCCCTCCCATTTTGAGGCCCACCGCAATGTGACGTAGTAGTGCGGTTTCACACCCAACGAACTGATTGACAGCTGCTTATTAACATGTCTCTGTAGTAACGAGTTTAATCATATCAACAAGACAGGACATGCGCAAAGTAACTAGTCTGGGATTAAAAGATCTGTTCAGCTCTCTGTGATCATCAATCATCATCAAATGTGATCAAGTTGAAGTTTTACAAGTTTAAAATGTTTTTAAAACAGTGAATGTTTGTAATTGAATTACAGAGATTTTACCGTCTTTACTTTATCACCACAGCTGTGTGTCAGTACAATTATAAAAGAAGATGCTTCAATCCCGGTTTGAAAATGTTAAATCGGGTTTATTTTGTACATTAACATAATGCATATCCATACAGCAGTGTGTATTAATGTGTATACGGAAACATTTGCCGTGTAAAAGCAGTGCAACGGTTAAACGCGCGCAGTGTGTGTGTGTGAGCTTTGTAACGACATTGTGTGTGACTCATCATTAGAGAAAGGCTTGAGTTAACTCCACAACAAATACATCAAATAATCATTGGAAAAGTTCTTACTTACGTGAGATCTGCTTCTTTCATGTCTGTCACTGTGCTGTTTATCTGACGCAGCCGAGGCGGAGATTGAGGCACACTCTGACAGGCACGTGGGAATGGTGGGTGGGGAAAACCAGTATTAAAGGCACAGGCAACAAAAACAGATACATTGTGTTCAGAGCAGAAAATTCTAATATTCTGAAAGGTGTAATAAATAATCTGATGGGTGTTTTGAGCTGAAACTTGACAGACACATTCTGGAGACACAAAAGACATCTTAAATCTTGAAAAAGGGGTAAAATAGGTGCCATTTAAGTTGTATCAAAAACTTTGCGATTCCAAAAATTAAATATGACATTTAAACTGACTTAAAGCATGATGTTTATTCTCATATACTGTAAGTAAAAAATAAAGCTAAACCATTCCTTTTTTTAAATGTATTTTAAATGTTAGATGTTTGAAAAAACTTTTTTTTTTTGTTTAATGAAGAACACAGATGCAGCAACAGTTTTCCATAATGTGTAGCACAGTCTTACCGAAAGCAGTGCAACTTAGGTTGCAGACAAGCAGTGCCAATGAGGTGTGAGTGATATATTAACAATACAGGTGCAAAATGGGTTATGACATTAATTTGGCCGTTAAATAATGACACAAAATACCAGTATACTGCCAACCTTGGAAAATGATGATGCTTGGTTCATTTAAATACCCTCCATGCATTTGTGTGTGTAAAACTCACACAAATGCATGCCATGTTTTTGCAACCACATAAAACACTTTTTAGTTTCACCATGTGTCTTTAGTTTTAATGCCTATAGCAGTAGTTCTAATGCCAAAACAAGGGTTTGCACTGGCACAGGTTGTTAGTAGATCTGTCCCTAGATTTCCAAGAATTACTTTACCTGTTGAATTAAAATTCCAGAAAAGAAGCCAATTTCTTTTTGTCCAGTCCTGCTGTTTGACACATCATCCAGCCTTTTTACTTTTAGTGTGAACAGACTAATTGCGCATCGCTTTGAAATAAGAATTTAGAGAGGTTTAGTCAATTTTCCTCAGGTTTTGAATTGAAATCTGAAGGATATTAAATGAACATTTCAAAATGGAGGACCATGTGAGGCAGATGTTACTAAATATAAAACAGTAGCTTTCCCTCAGCTGTATCTAAAACAAGAAAAATCAACATCCTCCTGTTTTTTTTCATAGTAATCTGCTTTCATCTAATGAGATATTCTTTCATTCTACCTCCCCAGGGCCTAATATTTGGGTTCTGTTCCCTCTCTCTGTGGGAGACATTGTACTGCATTAGCATACATAAACATACAAAGCATCTTTATAAAAAAAATAATTTAGTACACTCTATTACAAGAGTGTTAAACAAACAACTCCTTTCCGTTGCTCAGTTCCTGTACTGTGGCTTTAGTGCAAAAACCTGTGAAACGTTTGTATTTAAACATCATTTTTGGCAAATGCACATGTCTCTTTATCACGTCAAGCTTGGGTCAGTGTTTGTTTGAGGAAACCTGATTTTATACTTACCATTGTACTTAAAGGAACACTCCATTTTTTTTTTTTTTTAAATAGGCTCATTTTACAAGTCCCCTAGAGTTAAACAATTAGTTTTACCATTGTTGACTCCAGCCAGTCTCCTGGTCTGGCAAGAGTACTTTTTTAGCTCAGTTTATAATAGTTCTATGAATCGGAATATACCATTAGAATCCCCCCTCAAAAATAATAAAAAATAAGTTGGAATGAGAGTATAGTTTCTATCCATATCAGCCTAAAAAATAGCAACTTTTCATTTTCCTTTGGTCTTAGTACACTGTGTAACTGCAAAAGTGTCAAGCTTTAAATAGGAATGTTATTGAGCAATTTGAGAAAGATGCAAATTGTCTAATCTGATTCAATGAATTATGCTAAGCTAAGCTAAAAGTGCTCTTTCCACACCCAGAGATTGTGTAATTGGAGTCTACAATGGTAAAACTCGACTTTTTTTTACTCTAGAAAAGTAAAAAATAAGACTATTAAACTAAAAAAACTTAGACTATTAAAAATAAGACTATTGGAAAAAAAAGTGTTCCTTTGAAGATGCCGTATTTGGACATGTCATTACCTTGCTAGCGTGTCTTGTATTTTGTCTTATAAACTGGCCTTCCATTCGAAAGGGCTTGTTTACTCTTGTGTTGTGCAGCGTGTCAGTGTTTGCCTACTGGATTCATCAGGTCACTGGACTGGAATGGTTGATATTCAAAAGAGTGGGAGAAGAAGAGAGATTCGTGCATGCACTAAAGCATGCACGCGTACAGAGCCTCATACATATTTGCTTTCTTTAATGTGACAGGCCTGAATCCAATGCCAAGGGGTCACAACTCAGATCTTGTCATATAACTAGAGTTTGAGAATTTCTAGCGTGGATTCAGGTTTTGTGTTAAGCCAAGCACAAAGTGGCCAGTTTTCAGATTTAAGTTCATTTACATTATATATATATATATATTTTTTTTTTTCTTTAATATTAACAGAATCTAATTTAGTTAGCAAAATATACTGATATGCAGCAGTGTCATTCGATTCCCATATTTACACAGCAAAAAAAAATTATGAACAAATATATATTTTGCCTTTTTTATCATTGGAAACGTCTAAACATTCTGAAATAAATATACATTAGAAGCAACATGATGTGAAGATTAAAGATGAAGATTTTTGGTCAAATTTTCAGAAGAAATGCTTTAAAATTAAGTACAGTATTTTTATGCTTAAAACAAGAAAATAAATCTATGGGGTAGGAGGAATAAGCTTTATTTAGTTTCAAGTATGAACTCAATTTATTTAATCTGTTTATTTTTTTTGTCCTTATTTTCTTTAAATTAGATGATTTGATTTATTTATTTTAAACAGAAAAATCATACACAAAACAATTATTTAAACAAAATACATTTCAACATGGTCGAAATGGAGCGGGATGAAGCACAAGCGTATTATTTTCCCCACACTGTAAAACCCAACAGTCAACTTTATCAAATGAAATGAGTGTAGTTAACTCAAAATGTACTGAAAGTTAATTCTACTCATTTGAAAAGGGTTTTGAACTCAGTGTTGAAGGTAATGAGTTAATTAAATGCCTCATTACTTCAACTTTAAAGGAGTAAGTTCACAGTACTCATATGGATTAGTTTTTTAACTCAATTGGTTTTGTAGCAATCGGTTTCCGCGAACAGTTTGAGTTGCCTTAAAGAGCCCCTATTATGGGTTTTTAAAAATGACCTTCCATGTAGTGTTTAACACAGCTCTAAGTGAAGTGAAATAACCAGCTAAGACTTAAATCTGAAAGTGGACAGTTTAAAACTATTGATTCATCTAAAAAAGAGTCGACTCAGAGTGGTTTAAATGAATCCTCTTGATAACGAGTCTTTAGCCGTTTCGGCGTGACGTGGATATGAAACATAATTGTTGCACGCAACTTTAAACCTGTGGCCCCGCCCACTAACACAGCAGCAAAGACAAACAGATCCTGAAGTCATGAGTCATGAAGACGCCGTGCTTACCTGGATAGTATTGGAAGTGTGAGGGAAAGGAGTGCTTCAGAAATCTGCATGCTTACAATGGGCGATCTATCAGTACACAGCTTGTGGATTAGTTTAGGGGTGCGGGCAAAATGAGGACAGTTTATTAGGTACACCGTCAAACAAAGGCAGGCTGCTGCAGGCTGGGCTTCGGGCTGGTGCCTAGCACTGGAAAGGCTTACGAAGACTCAGGGTGAGCGCGATGGGAGCCCGCAGAGATAGCTTGTCAGAGGACAGAGGAGAAGTGCTGGTGGGCGCTACAACCCCCCGGCTGGGGATGTGATCGTTGGGCAAAGCAGAGTACAGGTAAGCCCTGAGATCATATAACACTTCAGGCAAGAGGTGCCACCGCAATGATTGCAAATAGAAATGATCTAAATGTTTTGTTACTTGTAACCGCTTGTACTGTATCAGGTTAACTCTTTATATTCTCATATCGCGTCTAAAGCCACGTTGAAAACGCGACGCGTGCTGCTTTGTTTACGGATTTAAATGCAATTGTGAGCTCGTTCACTGCCATTTGCCATTGCTATGGCCACCGTTAGCTGATCCTACACACGTGGAGCGGTCAAGGTTCAGAAGAGTTTAGCTTTTGCTGCTGTGTGGATTAATACTGAATGTGTGTCATAGCAATATGCTGGTGTCTAACTGCACAGTTTTCGGCGCTGAGGTGTCTGAATAACACTGTTGAGAACCAGGTACTGTTTACTGTGGTGTTAGTAAGTTTACTATGAAGTGTGTTTCGGGCGTCCCCTGCGATCGGATCCTATACCAATGTTGGAGCGACCTGGCGGCTTGATAAACTGCGCTGGGCATTTTACTGTCTCGCGCTGAACGCTGTCGACCAATCGCAACAGGCTGTCATCGGTCCAATCAGCGCAGATTAGCTTCGCGCTAAGGAGGGGTTTGGGAACAAATGAATTGCTGAACGATTCATATGGAGTCGCTGAGATAATTAGGTAAAAATAAATGCATATTATAAGACCATGAAAGTGTTTTTTGACCTTGCATGCAAATCAGCCTTTTGTTGGAGACCCATAAAACAAAAATATGACCCTTTTTAATGTATAATAGGGGCTCTTTAACTTATTGAGTTTTACAGTACTCAGTTGGTTTGAGTTCTCTTCATTTATTGGGGTTTACTGTGCTCAAATTGCTTCATTTACTCAAATGGATTAAGTTCACAGTACTCATTAGGATTAGTTTTTGAACTTAAATGGTTGTTTCAATCAATTTCCTCAAATGGTTTGAGTTACCTTAACTTTTTGGGTTTTACAGTGTTATGTTCCTTTAACAATATATATATATTTGTACAACTTTTAAAATTAATTAGTATCCTGACATGGTTTGAGAATCTGTTTCAGAATCCATAACTTCACACTATATACAGACATACACCATTTTTTTAAGTTGTCCTTATTTTTCAACCTCCTAAGTTTTTCTTTTTTCTTTCAGATTATATCCCCCTTGTTTTTCTTCAAACAACGTGTATGCATTTCGGAAGTAATTTATTCCTAGCTTTAAATGTAAATTGTGCTGTTTTAAATTTAACCAAATCTTTGAACTTAAGTATCTTCAATTTTTAAAAAAAGTATTTGCGTGCTTTAAATACCCCACATTGTCTATCACTCTACTTTTGTCTGTATTGTACATAAGGTTCATAAGTTAGATTTATGTGTATTCCCCCAAATTGAAGCACAATAACTCATATGTGGCAACATAAGTGTGTTATATAATACATCTAATGATTTATTGTCCAAGATAAATCTTGCTTTATACACAATTGTATGATCCAATACAACATAAAGAAACTTAATTGCATATACTCCTTCTATAACTTGATTATCAAGTTTTAAATCTATATTATGACTACTTTTTAATTTCCCAAATAACATAACTTTTGTTTTACTTTTATTTAATGACAGTTTGTTTACGTGAAACCACTATTTTCATTTATTAATTTCTGTTTTAATCAACTCTATAAGTTTTGGTAAATTATCCCCAGAACAAAAGATACTTGTATCATCCGCAAATAAAATACACTTAAACAACCCTGATGTCTTACACATATCATTAATGTAAATTATAAACAATATTGGACCCAATACTGATCCTTGAGGTATGCCACAATTTACATTTAGGTATGAAGATTTATGGTTGTAATTGTTGCCTATTTTTTAAATAACTGCTGTTCCAATCCAAGGCTACTCCTCGAATACCACACCTTTCTAATTTATTTACCAATATATTATAATTTTTTTGTATCAAATGCCTTCTTTAAACCTATAAAAGTTTCAACTACCTTCTCCTTTTTGTTTATCTTATTAGTAATTTCTTCAATAATTTCTGTTAATGCCAGAGATGTTGATCTATTTTTCCTGAAACCATATTGCTCATCAGCTGAAAGGCTATGCGTTTCTATGAAATTATAAAGCCTTTCAACAAAGAGTTTTTCCAAAATGTGTGTTCATTTAGGAGTGTTTAAATGTTTAAACTGGAAAATACGATATATTTTTTACACTTCTAATACTAAACGGTTCATTTCCCACCCATAATAAAAATCCTTGGAGGATGATTTTAATAAGCAATAGAAGTCTGATAAAGAAATACTACAGTACCTGATGGCATTCCATCTTTAAGAATGCTTTAGTACTTTATACATACAATATACTAGGCCATACCATTGGGACGTGGACATGTTGAGATACAATAGACACGGTGACTGCAACACAAAAGGAAGGAAGGTGGCCTGGTCTTTTGTTAAAGTGCTGAGTAACAAGGCAAACAGAAATAACCTGCAGCAATGCTCTCATTAAACAAATACAAGGTCAAACGCCAATTGTTTTTTGAACTGAAGCGACAGTTTAAAGTCTCCTGAGGTTTTGGTTCAATTAAAGGAGTGACTGAACAAGCATGTGTTCTCAGCATCTCTTGTTTTTTGTGCAATTGAACTTGCAAGTTCTGGGTTAAGAGGTCAAGATAAACAAATTTACCAGCAGCTTTACCACAGAGCTGATCCAGCGCTGCACACAGATTAAACTAGTGATTTCTGTCCTCACACGCTTTATTGCCATCAATAATGCTGATGCACAAACACACAGTTTCTTTGTTGGGCTGTCAGTACATTTAATTAAAGTTCTGAAAGTGTGTGTGTGTATGAGTTTGTGTGTGTGTGTGTGTGTGTGTGTGTGTGTGTGTGCGTGCGTGCGTGCGTGTGTGTGAGTGTGTGTGTTATACTGTATGCTTGTTGTGATGTCATTATGGTCTGACTCATTGTAACTAGATCAAGATTAAAGAACTTCACAAATGTTCTCATGTATTGCAACTAAAGCAAACCATGTGATATGTCGCTCTCGTAACATTTATATGCATATACTTACTGTAAATGTGCTTCTATTTATTTATTTATTTTTTTTGCAAAACTCTGAAAAGAAAAGCACCTGTTTTTGAAACTACGTCACCTTAGAATTATAAGGTTCTGTCTGACATTTTTGTCAAAACGTGAGTTATTCACATATTCCTATAAAATGTCAACTTATTTACATTATGGGATGTTTTTTTTACCCCAATTTGCAAATTTAGGAGAATTTTGATCATTTACATTTAGAGAACATTTAGGGTCTCTGTTATGTTAATGTATGAAAGAGAACTGTTACACAAATATTGTTTGCTATATAAAATGCAAAAAAACTTTGAAGCTCAATATCTTAGGGCGTACTCACACCATGTACAGTTGCCTTGAACCAGGCCGAAGCACGCTTGTCCCCCCTCCCGTCTCCCCTGACGGCTCGCACTTACATTGCATTTAGGCCTCAGCACGCTTACGTCATCGATGATGCTCTCACTCAGCACAGTGGAGATTTCTTTAGTTAGTCGTTTGAGATGCAGTGACAAGCTGTCAAATATTTCGCCGAACAGATCCACAACTTTTGACGTTCAGAAACAATCATAAAGTCCTCGTGCAGTGAGGGGTTTGTGTCTTTTCTAATCTACGACAGTTTGCGTTCATTAAACAGTAGGAATGATTAATAAATTCATATGAAGCAGTCCCTTAAAAGTCACGTCTCGTCTTCAGTTTTGGGCTCAGGCGTGCTTTGCACTCACACTACAAGCCTGAGCCCAAGTGAACCACACTCTGGCACACCTCCTCCAACCGGGCCAGGGCCGGCCAACTGAACCACGCCTGAGCCCGATTCAGAGCACTCACACTTCTCAAACGATCCGGGAAATGGGCCTGGGTACAGTTCGGATAGCAAAGTGTGAGTGCGCCCTCAAAATCTTTTAGAAGGCAGATAGAACCTCATAATTCCAAGGTGACTACTAGGGACAGTATTCTTTATGAAAAGAAAATTCTAATAATAATAATAATAATAATAATAATATACAGTGTTTCCTCTAGGATTTTTTCCAGCTGTGGTGGCAGGCCTTTTACACAGATCTTCCAACTACCTATGGCGTTATTTCAATGACAAATGTCATGAGCACAGTATTACAAGTCGAGATCGCATTCATGTAATACAAGCATGCAAATCTCTTTGCTTGCATTTCCTCAAATATACACTGCTCAAGTGTAGATTTTCTTGTGCACTCTCAAATAAATGCCGCTGAAGTGCGATTTAGCACGTTTATGTGATGAGTACAGTATCAGGCCTGTAGCCAGGTTTCAGAAAACCCACCCCTCACTGACAAAGGTCTAGAATTTGTCCCATACATGAGCTTATTTGTCTTATTTTGACTGCTATGCCATCATAATAAGTGAAAAAAACCTATCGAAAAGGCTTTAAGACCAAGTAGAATCCTGTTGGCTGTTCGGTGTGACTTCAGCTAATCAGTTTTGGCCAATGTTGACAAATATTTTTCATGAGTCCAGCATCCAGCTTTGCAAGAAAACATACAATCTGGCGTAAAAGAAATCTTCTTTCGCTACTGTATTGTTTTTAAATTGAGAAAACATTTTACAAGTAACTTTTATACTAAATCTTGGACCTTATTCTTGAAGCACAAAATGACCAATAAAAAGCACCAAAAGTGGCCCATATTAAAATTGATTTGAATACTATTTTGGCTAAAATAGTCAAAAAGTGTGGTTATAATGACCATCTGACAAGCTAATTTAAAATAATGCTTAAAATGCAGTATTTAAATTTCATAATTTAATAGAAAATGAGGCTTATAATTTCAAAAAGGTCTACTTTATGAGAAAAAAAGAACCACTCCTTTGTATGCAGAACCATAGACCTTTCTCTATAAATAAAGTACAATTATGAAAACTGTGTTCATCATAACTGAAAGCTGCGTTGTGTTTGCTGGCCTCATGCATTGCGCAGCACTGTCAGTCAGTCAGCATGTATAACCTTAAAGCGTTAAACAAATAACGCACAGCACTACTACACTTACAGAAATGTTAGCTTTGTTATAATTCACTTACATTTTAATATGTTTTGGTGCGATTATAACCCGCTTTAAAAAAACAGCAACAACTGAAAGTTTTGAATGAGAAGTTGTAATGTAGCCGTGGCAGGAATGAATTTTGGTGTGGTGCTCCACTATGGAAGAATGAATGTAGCGGAAACTATGATATAAAGTGCTAATACATTTATTATGGTACAGAGTAAGCATGGTAACCTTGCTTGATCACCATGCTTGGTTAACAGGTAGTGACAGATGAAGTACACCACTACAGATACTCTATTAAATTATCTGTTTTTTATTTTTAATACAATGCAAGTCAACCAAAAACAGGATACTATTATTTTTCAGAAATATTTTTTATGCCACAATGTGTGAAATAATACACGAATTAAGAAACTAAAACTAACAGTGGTTGGTTGTACTTTTTTAAAAGATTGTGAGTAGGGCTACAACAATGAATCGATGAAATCGAATAAAATTGATTACTAAAAGCGTTGGCAGTGAATTTCATAACCGATTCAACGTGTCATGAGACGCAGAGACGTTTGATTATTAAAACAACTTTAGTTGAGCGCGGAGCGGAGTGAACGCACTCTGCCTCTCTCGCGCAGTGGTGCCAGAGTTTGGCGCCTCACAGACAGGACGGAGCAAAAAACGAGCGGCGGTAACATTAGAGGAAAGATACATGGCGAGGAAAGGAGCAACAGCAGGCTAAATCACTACAGAATCCTGCTTTTGTTCCATTTTGAAGTGAGGAACGTAATGTCCCTGGTGCTGGCGTTCAAGCATGAAGTGAAAAATTCAGCTTTGGCGCATTGGCTGGCACTGAGCCAGAGAAAGACATGTCATATTATCACAATTATGCATTGTTTTTAACCACCCAATGCTTATTTTATGTTTTAGACATGTAAATACACAGAAGTAAATACACACAAGAAAGACTATGGAAGTCTAATAATCCATTTAAATATAATTTGCCGATGTGTATTATTCATATCAGATACATGTAGAGAAAGTAACAATAAAGTTCAATCTTTTCTTCTCCCAGCAGGCCAGCTACTTGCTTGCAGGCATTTTGGGAGTAACTGGTGAATTTACGAGCTGAATCCTGAGTGTTTTGCTTTTATGAATGAGGCATGCGTGTGGCCGCAAGTAAACATGGCAATGCCCATCTCACGTGATAGATCACCATCAAGATCATTTATACGTCTTTTAAACAACAAAAACACTCACTTACACGTTTTTGTGAATTGGAATATCAGGTAGTTGATGACATGATGAGGAAGCGTGTGAATTTTTTGTATTAAAACGGAAAAGCATAATAAAAGGGATATATCAGCGCTATTGTGGCTGCGGAGTGTCACGTGACAAACATGACGCCTCGCCTCGGAAAAATTAAGGGGGAACTTTCTAAAATAATGATCACCTCCTCACTCCCGAATAGACAGATAGAATCTTTTAAACTCACCAGTGAAAGGGTTAATAACAGAAGTAAAGCAGCGATGGTATAGTTACTTTGCACTTTGCATTGCAAGACTAAAGACATGTTTTTATTCACTTTCCTTTTTTGGATCATTCATTTTTCTGTCTGTTGTCATGTTTGGCTACACTGCAAAAAAACTTCTTTCATTTTGTTTCCAGCCCAAATATCTAAAAAATCTTAAACTAAGACTAGACAAGAAAAATGGCATGAGAAAATTAAGTGATGCTTAAAACTTCTGTTTGAGATTGTATCTCATTAAGATTGTTTTCCTTACCCCGTTGGCAAATAATTTAGCTTGTTTTAAGCAAACAATCACTTAATTTTGAGGTGTTTTTTTTTTTCAGAAAACAAGACATAATTTCTTATGCTATTTCATCTGTGGGCAGCACGGTAGCACAATCCCCTCACAGCAAAAAGGTCACTGGTTCGAGCCCCAGCTGGGTCAGTTGAATGAGTGTGGATGTTTCCCAGTGATGGGTTGCAGCTGGAAGGGCATCCGCTGCGTCAAACATATGCTGGATAAGTTGGTGGTTCATTCCGCTGTGGTGACCCCTGATTAATAAAGGGACTAAGCCGAAAAGAAAATGAATGAATGAATGATTTCATCTATCTAGTATGTATCTTGATTTAATATTTGTTTAGATTTTTGGATTACACTATTTTTTTTTTTTTTTTAAATCTTAAAATGTAAAAAATCTTTTTAATCTTATTATTATAACAGCTCAGGGATGTTCAAGGACAACGTTTGTGCACTTTCTAAAGATTTTATTTCTGTTTTTGAATAAAGGGTTGGAAATGAATGCTTTTCTTTTTTTTTTAATCCGATTCATCGATAATCAAAAAAAAAATCGACAGATTAATCGATTATTAAAATAATCATTAGTTGCAGCCCTAATTGTGAGTTAATAAGTACTTAATTAATTTAACTAATTTATTCAGGACTGAAATAAATGAATCTCTTTAAGTTGAGTCAATGAATTTGTTTAAAGATTCAGATTCATTTAGAAACTAAACATCTCTGTTTAATTGATAATTAATTTAATTGATACATTTAATTGATTAATTAATTTAATTGAGACATACAAATAGTCTTGCTTTGGCATTGTGGCTTTATAAGTAGCATAAACTAGGTAAGGTATAGTGCAGTTACTGTAAATTCGCATAGTTTTATTATTTTCAGTGTAGTCCCAAAGTTTGTAAGTGAATACATCAGGCTTCTATTAGTTATTTAATCATCAGTATAAAATGTTTTGATATTCTATTAGCTCTCTTTATATTGTAATTGCGACTTTTGGACCTCACGGTATGCCTCTCCAGTGGAGAAAATGTTGTGCCAACATTGTAAGAATAGCTAGATGACCTTTTCACTTGCCGGCTGTTGTTAATGCACCTCATTCTCTGGCTCTCAGACATTTTCAGGCTGGTAGACTCACTTTTTGCCAGCGAGTTAATCAGTCTCCAGGGCTGAAATATCTGGAACACAGTGGGTCTCCTGGAAGCAGATTCACTCAGCTGGATTTATGGCTGCAGTCTCATCTGCTTCATAATTATTACACTGTCTTTCACAAGGCTCACATACTTAATAAAGATAACTACAATTGTAGTTAAGGGTTTGAGAATTCACACTTTTGTCTTTGCAAAGTGCTTTAACTTAATTCATAAGTTTAAAAATGTACTTAGTTTTAGTTTAAATTATAAAGATTTAACATTTTAAGTATTTTTTTCATTCATTTTCAGTTTTAGCTGTAGCAATTTTAGG
Source organism: Danio kyathit (assembly GCA_903798195.1). NCBI lineage: Eukaryota > Metazoa > Chordata > Actinopteri > Cypriniformes > Danionidae > Danio > Danio kyathit. The sequence continues at coordinate 38,594,839 of LR812524.1, read as the reverse complement.
ACCTAAATAATTTTAATAATAACAAAAAACCATTTTATTTAATTTTGTATTACTGTATCAGTAACTTTTTAATATTGTTGTTGATTAAAATGAACATGGCAGATATCATCCTAGTATTTTTTGACATTGTTATAGTGCATTTCAAGAAACATATTTGAACATCTCCTTCCTCAATTTTCTAAAATATTAGTTACCCCTGAAATATGTACTTTGGATTTATTTCCTGTAAGTTTGTCTTACCAGGTTATCAAGCTAAAATTATTGACGTGTCTTGTTATTGCAAGACACTTGATAGCACTTGTCTTTTGATGAGTAGCACACGTCAATTGGAAGAATATGGAAAGTTCATCCATTGACCACTGGTTGAAAGATTTGACACCTTACATTGCACTGGGAAAGAACTGGTAAAGAAGTACCATCAAATTTGGGATAATTTTATACAGTTTCTGGAACAAAACCAAACATTGGCACAAGCAGCAAATGCCTGTCACCAGGGGCGTTGCTAGACATAAAGCTCTACTGGCGCACGGCCCCCCTCAAAAAAAATAAAACAACAACAACAATAATAATAATAATAATAATATATATATATATATATATATATATATATCTTATACATGACACATGGCAGATAATTAGGTTTATTAAGTCTTACCTCCCTGACTCATCATCCCTCCTTTCTGTTCATGCAAAAAAAAAAAAAAAAAAAATCAGGAGCCATGCTTAAAATAAGATCACCATATTATTTAAACTTTAGTTTTGTCGATTTTGCAAAACTTACTGCGTGCCAACACCTCCATATAAAAGGCTGTTATGCCGATTTTACAACGCATGAGCTACGCGTATTATTTCACCATGCATGTTCACAACCGGGACTAGACTCCCACCAGGAGTTGGAGCAGCGCGTCAAGCAAGAGTGAGGTGTTAAGCGCACGAGAATGTTTTTTTTTTTTTTCCACTTGCGTCAGTTTGCTTTTTGATTAAACTACATTGCTTTCGCCTGCGTTGGTTCGGTTGCAGATAGAGAATAACGTCTTTGATCTGGGATTACCACTCTTAATAAATACACTTGCATATAAAGTAAATCGTATCTCAAAGCATTTACTAGGGCACTGGTGATTTTTACTGGGGCACGTGCCCCAGTAAATGGGGTCTAGCGACGCCCCTGCTTTTCACTTTACTGATTGATTGATTGATTGATTGATTGATTGATTGATATGTGTATATGTGTATTTTTGCATGTGGAATAGAGTATATTGTTTTATTTGTCTTAGCCCATGTATAACAACATATTTACCTGTCTAAATAAATTTGGATGCTTTGGGTGAGGAAGGGGGGACAGTTAAAATGTAAAAAAAAAAATTGTAATTTCATGTTAAATTTCATGTGCCTAAAAAAACCTTTTATGAATATTTAGTTTAAAATGTAAGGAATATAGCAGTATATTGCAACTGCATCATTTCATGATCATCAGACTGTTCCAAGGGATCTCCTCAAATGAGAGATTATTGTTTCCTGACTTCCATTACCAGCCTTCCATCCCTTTTACCTTTTTTATTTATTAATTTTTTTTGCATACTGCTAGATGTTTAATTAATCAATGAGTCTCGAACTAAAAGTAAACACTTGTGACATTAGCTTATTTGTCCCAAAGTTGTGATTTAACATATCCAAGGGCTCAGCGAGCTGGACAGGAAAAGGCAGTGAAACATAGAGCTCTGCAGTAAGAGCTAATTTAAAGACTGACGTTAATGATGCTGATGTCATACATGCCCTAGAATGATAATCTTTCAATGGTCGCATGGATTATGTGAGATTAAAGTAGATATATGATGTTTTGATGTCAGGATTATAGTGTTGTTTTTTCCATTTACATTAACATCCATAATTTTTTCAAATCAATGTAACAGTAAAAGGGCTTAAATGTACCAAATACGGAATTAAACCAGACACAGGTGAACATAATAAATAAAACAATGAGTAATCAAACACTAAACACTAAACAAGTAAACAAAGCAACCAAAGAAAACATAACATACAGTACAGAATAAAGTGCAACAGTCCAGTTCTGCAAGTAAAAATGTTCTTTTTTGTGCTCCACCCACTGTACTTTTGTTATTCTCATATATATATATTAGAGTAGGTTAGGTAGTGCGTAATAGACGCGAAGATATTTTTTCAATAACTGATATCTTTTTCTTTGGATAGTTAGGGTAGAGGTTGGGCCATTAGAATATATTGTTTTGTTTTATTTATTTCTATTGTTTGGACGCCGCCCGCGTCTCATCTCTCCAACTCTCCCATCTATCTGTTCAAGCATCTTGTGTCCCCATTTGTTGTCCGTTATTTTCAATATATTCTTGTAAATATTTTCTTTCTATATACTCATTTTTTTTGCATTTATTATTATCACTATCTTTGTAAATAAACTCACTTTATTGCATTCAGTTGGTCTTGGTATTTTGTCCCTCACTTGTTGATTTTTTTGTGTTTGCTTATGTGTTTCACTCAAAAATTAATGTTACTTTCCTTCCCCTTAATTTACCATCTTTAAGATTGTAACACCCACGGAAAAACAGATTTTTAACCATAACTTAAAGAAATATCTGTTGTGAGCTGTTGTGATTATTAATCACGTTATTCATATGCATATGTTGAACCCATATATTCAAATTAGTTCAAATCAAGGGTGTAACTTTCATTTGAATCGTGAGGTGGAGAAAAAATAGGGGAACATGTTTTTGAATCCCATTTCCTGCATTTACATATGTTCAGGGACTATGTGATACAACATACAGGATATATTTTAGATGATTATAAAAATAAGTACTGACAAAACAAATTGTAAGCTACAAAATTATGTGTAAGAAAAAAATAATCTTGCTTTCTTGATTGTTTATTAGACCATCAAATCATGAGATAATCATTTTATAAATTGATTAAGCTTCTGTGTGTGAATGAAATGTAAATAACATGTTGAACAATTACCATTGTTAAACTTTTATTCCAAACTAACCTCTGTTGCAAATGTAAAATCAATTGCTTGCTGTACTGGGGTGTGTTTCCCAAACAATGAAATGACTAGTGACTAAACTATTAAAGTACGATGCATTGTTTTGGAAAAGAACGATGTAGTGACGAGTGTTTCCCATAACAGTAGTTGCTTTATCACAGATTTATTGTCTGAATCATGTTAGTTATAACGTAAAACGTCCATAATGACACTCTAAACGGGGAGGAGTAACAACTTCTTTAGAGAAAAACCCCATAGTTTTTTGTGCAAATTATATTGTTTTTCACACGCGCACTTAAAAAAAAATCCAATATTAGTTTAGTAAGAACATGCACTCACTTTCCATATAAATTGAAATATATGAAAATGGAACATGGAATGGAACCTATGTTTCCTTCACAAATAATATTGAGAATATTCCATATTCTATGCTAAAACATAAAAACCACTTAGCTAACACTTTAATCTCATATATAAATCATATAAATTGTTAGGCTAATGGTTGTAATTTACAGTAGGGAATTTATGTAGAAACATAAATATAATATAATATATAATAATATATAAGTAGGATAGGCGACGCAGTGGCGCAGTAGGTAGTGCTGTTGCCTCACAGCAAGAAGGTTGCTGGTTCGAGCCTCGGCTGGGTCAGATGGCGTTTCTGTGTGGAGTTTGCATATTCTCCCTGCGTTTGCGTGGGTTTCCTCCGGGTGCTCCGGTTTCCCCCACAGTCCAAAGACATGCGGTACAGGTGAATTGGGTAGGCTAAATTGTCCGTAGTGTATGAGTGTGAATGAGTGTGTGTGGATGTTTCACAGAGATGGGTTGCGGCTGGAAGGGCATCCGCTGTATAAAAAACGTGCTGGATAAGTTGCCGGTTCATTCCGCTGTGGCGACCCCAGATTAATAAAGGCATTAAGCCGAAAAGAAAATGAATGAATGAATAAGTAGGATAATGCTTATTTATTTTTTTTAAAGTCTACTTTTACAATTTGACATTCAAAGCACTGCAGAAATGTTCTAACCAACTGGCCCATGTCATATCCAGTACAGATATACAGTTTTAAAAATAACCTACTATAAATTAAAGCATTTACGTATGCTACTGTATATATATATATATATATATATATATATATATATATATATATATATATATATATATATATATATATATATATATATATATATATATATATATATATATATATATATATATATATATATATATATATATATATATATATATATATTGTTTTCACAAGCTTTGGAGACATAACATAAATTCTGCTTTTAAACAATAGGTCCCCTATCCCCTATTCGTCATGAGCCACGGCTGTGTTCAAAATGGCATAAATGTTTTCAAAGTGCACTGCGAAGGGAATACAATTATGAAGATCGCTAAAACTGAACTGTAAAAATACTTTAAAAGCAAAATACACCTAAGAGAGGTGACTTTAATTTATTTATTTTTAATCATTCCAAGTTTAAATGTTGGAACGTTCTAAATGAATAGGGCATGGGGGGATAACTGGGAAAGAATACACCCAGGAACTACAGCTCTAGAGGTGTGCGTACAAGTTTGCCATGGAGTTTGTGAATGTTCATTGGAATGATGGATTTGAGATTTGCAACCTTAGTTAGCTAACGATGGTTTTCGGAAATGCACCCCTGGATGATTATCAGATACAAATCAACCAAACGTAACTGTGAGTGTTTTTGAATCAGTATTTTGTAATATCAGTTGCAGATAGACAGCAGAAAAAAAAATATTATATAAATATGAATTATATGCAATTATAAAAAATGTTGATCATTAATTAATGCAGTAATAAATACAGTAATTCATACAGTCTGAAGTTACCTATCAACAGTGTGTGTTAAATTATGCTTAGTCATCCTTAGGCTAACAACAACATGTGTAGAGAGATGTATGACAGAAAAAATATATATTCATCCGGACCTGAGCAATTGGAATTTAATGTCACCATCGGAAATGATGCCCCTAGTTCATTTAAAAAAAAAAAGCAACATATTCATAGATTAAAGGTAATGCTAACAGCCCACCTTATTTTTAATGTTTTTCCTAAATGTGAACATGCATGAAAAGACCAAACTCAAACTAATTGTGCCTCTGAAACAGCTTACTGACTCACTAGACTTCCTTTATCATGACAGTAACCCCTTAGAGAGCCGCCATCACACTATATTGTGGGACCTTTGCTTCTTCTCCCATTGCAGTGGTTTTGTCATTAATAAACCAAAAGCCAAATGCACTCTCTGCTCTTAGTGTTCACATTGTTTGGGCTTTCTGTTCAAAAGCTTTAACGAACCTGCACTACATGTGTGTTTTTATACTAGCGGGACACAGTTACTGATGGCCTGCACTAATCTAAAGCACACTTGAGACATCACAGCACCGTTTACTTGTTCTATTTTCTAGTTCAAGCAAACACTCATCTTGTTTTTTTTCTCTGTCCCTCCATCAAGATCTCTCATCGCTCAGTTTTATTGTTATTTTATTTTGAACTGTGTGAAAAAAGACAATGATTCATTAGCAAAAATATATTTGCTAACGACCAGCTTCATCCAGTTATTATATATACATTTCTCACTTTAAATAATGGAGTGAAATCTATTAATTGTTTGGTGGTTCTGACTTTTTTTGTTACCTTTTTTCCAAAATAATTTTAATACAATTTTGATAGAAATGCAAATAAAAACTTTTTTTTTTTTAACTTAAACAAAGCTTTGTCAGAGTAAAATTGACAATCTTAAAGGCACAGTGTGAAACAACATATGCAAAAACCACTAGAATCGTGTTATATATTTATACTATATATAACATTACATATAACATACTATATGTATACTATAATTATTACTTTATTTTCAGCATTATAACACAACTTTAAAAATGAGTGAGTACGATAAAACATCACGGCTTCTTCTCAATATGATCATGTGGCATAATAAAAGCTCTGCTATTTTTCATTTGCTTCAGTGGTATCATTTTACTTCGACGGTTTTTAAGTCTTACTCTGCTTCATACCTGCGTGCTAGTAAGTTTTGAATACTTTAGCTCTTCCATAGGATGTAATGGCGATGACAACTCCCATGATTCCACACTCAGTCATGGCGTCATCAAAAGCTATCTCTGTACTATTGGGCAGTTCTGTTTGCTTAATCATTCCACTCCTTGCGAATCCAGTCGGCACAGATACTGTTTCATTCATTTCTCTAATATCGGAACTCTGTGGAATGTAATACAAATAAAAAAATACATATGTAAAAAAAATACACAAATATTTTGGGCGGCACGGTGGCTCAGTGGTGAGCACTGTCGCCTAACAGCAAGAAGGTCACTGGTTCGAGCCCCGGCTGGGTCAGTTGGCATTTCTTTGTGGACTTTGCATCTTGCCGTGTTATTATGGGGGTTTCCCCCACAGTCCAAAGACATGCCGTATAGGTGAATTGAAAAAGCTATATTGGCTGTAGATGGTATGGGTGTTTCCCAGTGCTGGGTTGTGGCTGGAAATGCATCCGCTGCGTAAAACATATGCTGTATAAGTTGGCGGTTCATTCCCCTGTGGTGACCCCAGAGTGATGACGTCATGCTCACTCTCGCTCTACCAGTCCAGCATGTTTCAGCATAGTTTTTCTAAATGTATTCCTGGCCGAGAATGGTGTGTAATTGTGCTGTAACATTCCAGGGTCACGTGGAAACACAACTAAAGGCTGATTTATACTTCTGCGTCAAGCGCACGCGTATGCTCCAGCGCAGCCTTCACGCAGTCGCACAGCCCTCAGCATGGCTGACGCCGATGCTGAAGTGTACCTCTCAAAAAATTTAACTATATGTTGAAACAATGCGTAGCGCAAGCTTTGTGATTGGTCGGCTTGGTAGCTATGATCAGTGTTGGCGGGACCAAGAGCTGCGCAAACCCGTTGAAGCGAGTGTTTACAAGTCCCATGAAGAAGCTCTAGATGGAAACTGTTGTTTTGTGTTTACCTTATGATTAATGTTGTTACACGTCCGCCGGATCCCGCCTCTGAATGAGCGAGTTTTAGCTACTTGTACATTATGATAGCATTCAGAAAAAAACAAAATACCCGCAAAGAAACATGACACAGAGGAACATAAAAACCTAGTGGATAGTGGAAATGCAGCTAAACTGCGCCTTTGTTTGTTGTGAATGTGCGCCCTCTAACGACAGCTATTAATTAGTATCGCCTTAAGATTTCTAAACTTTCTGAATCATATTACAAACACACAAAACACACCTCAATCAAAATAATCTTTCTGTATCTAATCAGTTTTTTTTTTTTTTTTTTTTTGTGATAGTTCCACCTTACAACCTTGCAGCTCTATTAAACAGTTGGCTGACTGTAATTTGTACTTTGATCAGTAGATACCAATAACTAGGCATATTTTGAACCTTTAATTTACATAATATAAATGTCAAATGCTACTGGCACTTTGAGATAAAAAAAAAAGCTGTGTGAAAAAAGAATACCCATGTCTTTTTCTTGAAGATACTTTGAGGTCTTACAAAGCAAACGTATTATCAGGAGGAACAATCATTACTTTTGCATTGCCTTTGTTTTGTTTTTTCAGACTTAGTGTGCCTGCAAACATTTACTTTATGAATCACCAAGCATCACACTTTCAGCAATAAATAAATAAATAAATAATTAAAAACCGATTGTTAATGTTTGACGTTTAAAGTTCAAAGACGTTCATAGGTAAAGAACTTTACCTATAAATTTAAAAGAATAGTCTACCTTCTTGTCTTTCCCCCTTCTCTATAAAGAGCCTGCTTGTTGCAATTTATGTGTCCTTGCCTTTCCAGAATAGCAGGTGGACTTTGAGTCATTGGATGTCAGCTGTAACGCCAGATCATTTTGTCATCCTCCCCAGATTGCCAATGTGGATGCCAAGAGATTTATTAGGGGCTTTTTTTTCTGTTCTTCGATTAAAAAGCAGTCTCTAAACATGAGCATGTATCCTTTTATTAAATGTATGTTCTCTTTTAATCACGGCAGACGGATGGTACACGGGCCGGTGCCGTTTTCCAGTGCCTCATTAGTGCCTGCAAGATCCAGTTTTGCTTCTTAAGAAAGTCCACCCACTCCCTCAAGAAACTCTTAGTGCTCATTAAGAGCCTATTCATTATGGAGTATCTGCTGAACATACACACACATGCGTACACACCACAGGTGACCACTCTCCTACACACTGAACTCCCAAATCACAACTATAATTAGAGAAGGAAGCTGAATTTAGTTTTATCTTTTAACTCGCTTTCATTCTCTTTGCTTAGCATTGTGACGGTGTTGTGGGAATTTGTTTCTTTGTTTGCGAAACTGAAAGTGGTGCAGTAAACCACATCACATCGTTGTTTTGAACATAAGTAAACACCACAAGAGCTTATGTAGATTTCTTAAATCGTTTAGGTGTAATATAATGTTTTGTGCAAGACTGTTGCATGGTACAGTGGCTCATTGGTTAGCAATGTTGCCTCACAGCATGAAGGTTACTGGTTTGAGTCCCGGCTAGGCCAGATGGCATTTCTGTGTGGAGTTTACATGTTCTACCCATGTTCACATGGGTTTCCTCCGGATGCTCCGGTTTCCCCCACAGTCCAAAGATATGTGGTATAAGTGAATCGAATAAGCTAAATTGTCCGTAGTGTATGAGTGTGTGTGAATCAGTGTGTATGGGAGTATCACAGTACTAGGTTGCGGCTGAAATGGCTTCCGCTGCATAAAACATATGCTAAAATAGTTGGCGGTTCACTCCGCTGTGGCGACCCCTGATAAATAAGTGACTAAGCTGAACGAATACGAATGCATGTTGCATGGTATATGCCACAATCACTAGTGATCTAACCTCATAAATGTCTGGAGAACACTCACTTTCACTCGGACTATAATTCTGCCAACATATGAACTACAACTCCCTTCAGGCACCACACACACACACCTGTCCCGGTTCTCCGGTTCACACACAGCTGGGAGATACTCAGGACTGATTACATGGACCGTATAAACAGCACACACACTCAAAGACATTGCTGAGTCTTGCTGGTGTTTATCTCCGGTAACATTTCTAAGCATCTATGCAGTCTAGTCTTTCTGTGTATCAACCCTTGTCCTGTTTTCCGTGTTTTGATTTCTAGCTCCCTAGTCTGACTATTTGCCTGTTTAGACTACGACTTTGAATTGCCTGTATGCTTCTGTTTTGCTCCGGTGTTGACCATTTCCTGCATGACCATTCTTTGATAACAAAGTACGTGGATCCTCAACTTCGTTGTCCAGCATCTTCAAGTTACAGTATGTTTTATACCAAGACTGCATTTAGACAAATATTTAAGTGCATAATAATATGTGATCCTGAACCACAAAACCAGACTTGTTGCTTGGGTATATTTTTGGCAATAGCCAAAAATGTATTGTATAGCTCAAATATTTATATTTGTCTTTTATTCTAAAAATAATTAGAATATTAAGTAAATATCCTTTTTTCTTCTGTAAATATGGGTGCTTTCACACAAGCACTTTTGGTCATCTGACGTCAAAGTACGGTGCGTTTAGCTAGTGTGAACGTGTCTTCTGAACTCGGGTGTGCACCCGTGAACCATACCTGAGTCTGCCTGAACAAAACCAAAAGATTCGGTAAAAGCAGAATGACTGTGATATGCATACGTCTCCAATTTGTCGCATTGCTTTAGTGGGCGTCACCTAGCAACAGCTGTACACAAAACAGCAGCTTGATGACGCAAGCGTATCGGGGTTCAGAAGGAAAATAGATGGTGTGAACACAAATCAGTCGAGAAGGTGGCAAGGGGGGACAATCGCAGTTGGGTTCAGTCGAGGCAATTGAACCAAGTGTGAAAGTCCCATATATGAAAACTTTTTTCCCAAATCAATGTAACAACACAACACAAGACAATACAACTAAGCAAAGAAGCAAACTGGGGGCTTAAATGCATTAAAATATGAAATGAAACCAGACACAGGTGAACATAATAAATTAAACAATGAGTTTTTGATTAATAAAATGCATGGCTAATCACTTTATTCACACTGCTTTTTCTTATTATTTACATTTTTTTGAACCCTCAGATTTCAAATTTTCAAATAAAATCTTTAAAAAAGAAACTTAAGACTGGTTTGGTGGTTCTGGGTCACCAATAGTGTAATATTATTACAATCTAAAACAACTGTATGTTTATATATACATATATATAGTGTTATGTGATCATTCAATATTCTAGTATGCAATTTTTTACGATTCAGATGTATTAATATTATTAGTAGTAATAGTATAAGTAGTAGTAGTAATATATATACTGTATTTATGTCAGTGTTACGTGATCGTTCAATATTCATTCATTCATTCATTCATTCATTCATTCATTCATTTTCTTTTCAGCTTAGTCCCTTTATTAATCTTATTTAGCATATGTTTTACGCAGCGTATCCCCTTTCAGCTGCAACCCATCACTGGGAAACATCCATACACACTTATTCACACTCATACACTATGGCCAATTTAGTTTATTTCATTCACCTATACAACATGTCTTGGTGGGGGAAACTGGAGCACCCGGAGGAAACCCACACTAACATGGGCAGAACATGCAAACTCCATACAGAAATGCCAACTGACCCAGCCGAGGCTCGCAACCAGCGACCTTCTTGCTGTGAGGCGATCGTGCTACCCACTGCACCACCGCGTCGCCATCATTCAATATTCTAATATGCAATTTTTTAGGATTCAGATATATTATTAGTAGTAGTAGTTGTAGTAGTATAAATCAAATACACATGTAGAAACTGAGAAAACGTTCTCATACAAAAGCAAAGAATAAAGCAAGCATGTTGAAAAATGTTGGCCCCTATTTTTATATATGAATTCATAAGCCAAAGAGACAGATCAGTTTTATCTGTATTCATATTTTCTGTGACGTTCTGAAAATAGCACAATAATAAGCCCTAATTTGCATAGAAAGAAGGCATATTTGCTCTGTAAAGTACAATGACCTAATTAAATAGCCAATGCCTAGTCAAACCGGTTTGTAGGTGGTTGGTCTATTCAGGTTATAGTGCTGCAATACCAAACTCTATTTGATGAATTTGTCCATCATTTTTCTCCAGTGTTAATCACAATAAAGCCTTTTTTCATTCCACAATAACACGGACAAAAAAGGTGCCATATTTCTCTTTCAGAGCATGTCTGCACTCATAAGAATGTGTGTGTGTGTGTGTTTCGTTTGTGTGTGTGCGTGTGTGAGCTTCCTCCACTCAGTGAAGCCTATTTATTGCTCTCAAACCTTTGTCCTTGAGCCATGCATGTGTATTTACGTCTCCATTACTGTGTGCTGTGCAGAGCTGAGGCCTTTCATGCTCCTACATCTAAAAGTAGAGGCAGCTCCGGCTGACATTTATCTCCGAGTGTGGATTAGGTTTATTATTTAAAAGTCTTATCTGAAGTGAGTTTTTCATTACTTCGGATGGATTGCTCACAGTTTATAAGACCTAATTCCTAGGAAGTGAGAGGAAACTAATGTAAGTCCCTCATTCGGAGGTTGTAGCTGGAGCATTGGCATGCACAGTGTGTAGTATGGCAACCTTTTCCAATCTGGTAACACACACACATCATTTGAAGGTCAACGTTTCACATTTCTCTGCTGGAATGCTGTGATACCAAAAAGGTTTTTAAGTCTTATTGACTAGTGAACTGTGCACGTTTGAGTCAAATAAATTGTAATTTCTAGGAAAAATGTTGAATAGAACAAGAATTACAGTCTTTGGTGGAAATACCAGCTTAGATTCATTATTAGAGATAGTGTTCATATAGATATTGTGTTTCACACTTTGATTCAATGCCTTAAAAATATCAGTAAGTGATACAATACAGGAAAATATTAATAGAATTGAAGGCATAAAATCTGAACTATGCAAAATTTTGCACATTTTAAAGTTAAATCAATTAAATCTGGTGCCCTTTTAGCTGTGATAATGTTTCAGTCCACATCGTTATCACATTTTAGGACGATAGATATGAGGGCACTTAATTTACCCCTTTTACAAGATATAAGATAAACCTTTGGTGTCTCTAGAATGTGTCTGTAAAATTTCAGCTCAAAATACCCATCAGATTATTTGTTATGGCCTCCAGAATATGCCAATTTTGGTGTCTGAGTACATTGTAGCTGTAGCCTGTGGCTTTAAATGCAAATGAGCTGCTACTGCCTGCCCACCGTTACCACGTCTGCTTCTCATCACGTTATGTCAGATAAATAGCACAGTGAAAGACATAGACTCGGATGAAGCTGAAATACAGCTCATTAGTCAAAAATACCAAGTAAGTTTATTTGATGTATTTGTGGTGGAGTTTATTCAAGCCTTTCTGAAATGATGAGTCACACACAAATGCCATTTGCAGTTCACACACATATTAGTATTTACTGATACAGTGCGGCTGTGGTGATTACAGCGGTTAAGAATTACATAGCGATTTTACTGTCTTTGTCAGAAACATGCTCTGTTTTAAAATAGTTTTAAACTTATAAAACTTATAAAAATCACAGAAAGTTGTAACAAATATTTTAATCCCGGTTTATTTGCAAAAAAATGTTCTGTGGACATTTGTATACATGTTATTATAGAAACATGGTGCCTGTCAATCAATTTGGTGAGCGGGGAAAACCGCACTCCTACGTCACATTGCGATCAGCCTCAAAATCACTGGGATTGGGTCCTATACGTCAGGAAATTTTACAAAAGAGATTGGTTGTGTTTACAGTCTATCACTCCAATATGACAGTGGGCACACTATACATAAAAACAGTTCTGTTCAAACAGCTTACAAAAGTTAATTTTCATCATAAGTGCCCTTTAAGGTACAATTCTCACTATTAACAAACTGACTTTTATCTTAAAGGTGCAGTAAGTTTGACACCCAGTGGTTAAACTAGGTTTTGCACTCCTAGATCAAAATAAACACACCCGTGGGATGCCAGATTGAGTACAGGAGTGAGTGATTTAAACTGTGTTCTAAATAAAAGCAACGACACAAGATAGAAGGAATATTTTCCATATTAAAAGGAGTTTTGGTTCTAACCAACACCTCGAATTGATATATTAGAAACGGCTTCTGTTTCTCACAGCTGAACAACAACAACCTATGACAGATCACCTCAGGTAAGCCTTGTGTGTTTTATTCTGCGCTAAATGCTAACAATGTGAGTTTGAATAGATTCTAAACATTACCGTTTCGTGAGTGAGTGCATATTCTGTGCTTCTGAAAGGCTGTAGGCCTATTAAAATTTCTGTCGTGTTTCGTCTGGTGCAAAAACTAGTGCCAAACTGCTGTTTGCGTGTTGTTAGGACACGAGATTACAATGTAACCTGCTCGCCTAATGTTTACGTTTGTAATATTTATATCATTTGCTAATTAATAACCTCATGTGGAACTGAATCTGTCTCATTTTGCCGTCTGATACTGTCCATTTTGCTCACCGACGCATGCTTTCAGAGCCTTTCTGACTGAATGAATGAAATACGCTGTTTTCCAACAAGGCAACCCGGGGTGCTGAAATATAATTGGCTAAACTGTCATAGTGCAGGTTAACTTTACCTAAACAAAGACAGCGTTCCGGCACGGAAAAACCATTTTCAAAGCAGAATATCTGACTTCAGCATTGTTTTTCAGTTAAACAAGTATGTTCACTTGGCATGTTTCTTAAATATCTGCAAACATATTATGGTATTTTTATGCTTTAGAAGAATCAAAAACTTACATACAGCACCTTTAATATCAACTCTAATTTGCTGCTTCTAAATAGTTATAGTGGTAGTTAGTAGGAATTGGCTAAAATTAGGGATGTAGAATAAGATCATCAAATTATTACACTCACAAAGGGTGTAATAACTACAAAAAAAAATTAGGAATACGTTTTTAGACTTTTTGGGGGGATTGTTTTTCTTGTGATAATCCATGTCAAACATTACCAGTCTACTAAAAATAGCTTGTAAATCTATTTTCCTAATATTGGATTCAGTCTTTTGTGAACTTTTTTCAACTAGGACAGATTTAGCATTTTTGAAAGTGTCAAGTGAAAAGTAAAAAGTAAAAATCCTATTAAGGAAAAATCATCATGGTAGTGTCTAACTTTAAAGGGGTGGTCCAATACCTGATCATATTTTAAACTTTAGTTGATGTGTAATTTAGCTGTGTTAACATGAACAACATCTCTGAATGTAATATGCTCAAAGTTCAGAGTTGGCAAAACCTACAGTGAACAAAGTTTGGGGACTACAAAAAAATACATCCGGGTTAGTGAGATCAAAAACGATTCAGGTTACACGTATACACCTCACGCAGAAAAGGGGCGTGACCAGAGGCACTGTAACGTTATAGCAGAGGAAGCTAAAATGCCACCCAAATGCTGCTATTTCACAGAGCTTGTTCTGTTTCTGTATTTAGGCTTCAAACGGACATGACACTCATGTTGTAGCAAGGGCGGAAACAAGGATGTAAACAACGGGAAATGCTATTTCGCACCATTAACAATTTAGCTACTAATTGATTTATCTGTAAAATCGACGTCTCTCTATGCGCCGCTTTCCGTGCATTCTACATCTCAAATGACAAACTCACAAAAGATATGTGAACGTTTTATATTACTTACACATGCTTATTCCGAATATATGTGAAAGACACTTGTCAGATTTTATTTCAGAGAGCAGGCGTGAGATTTAGCTGTGTCCTCTGTGTCCCTTTCTGTCTGATTCAGGCACAAACTGATATGGCTTACAGCTTCTCTGACTGACAGTGTTTACGTATCGCAAAAGCATGTGCTTGTAGGGGCGTGACGCTTCCTGGTGACATGGTGCCAATACGCGAATCACAGCACATTGTTAGCTGACCAATCAGAGCCTCTTTAGGGCGGGCCTTTCAGAGGAACTAGGAAATATGAGTAAGTCGTTTTCATGTTAGCTGAGTAGCTGTATATAATCAAAGATATATGAAAAAATAACCTGATTTTCTACAAATGAAGCATGAGTACACTTTGCTTTGCATCTTATAAACACAACCAAGCCTTAAAATTACACTCTGGTCCACCCACTTTAAACATGTTTGTAATATATACAGTACATGGGATATTCAGCCTACGCACAACTAGACTGAATGAAGCTGTTCTGTTCTAATTTTGTTATCAATTTCATGAACAATTTAACATGTTGATTATAATAATATAAATAGCAACTTTATCCACAGTATCGAACAATATTAGAAAGAAGAGAACGTCGTGTTTTCATCTCTAATTAGATCACACAGTGGACTAGCTTTTCATGTTGAATATTTGGCATAAATCGAAATAAACAAACACAGACGCACACACACACATATTAGAGAATGAGTCATGGAGTTGAAGGAGAAAGATAAAGAGAAGCACATTTCAGGAATGTGTTTACATGCTTCCTCGAGCGTCTGATCCGCTGTGTCCAGCGTTCGATTTAATGAGTGAATATGAGGTTAATGTAAGGACAACCGCAGCATAAACGTCTTTTTCTCTCTGATTAGCATTTATCTACTTTAAGGCATGCTCCGCTCTGCTAGACGGAAAATGAAATACAGAGATTTGAAAATTTTAACAGCAAAATATTTTTAATAGTATTAAGCAATACTATAAAATTTTCACTATTACACGGCTGTCTGGAATACTTAATTTCTGACTGGTCAGTCTTGATGTTCCAAGGTATGTTTTTCCAAGGTAACAACCACTGAATAACACAGGCTCATCCGGGTACTTTGAATAATCTTTACCATTAGTGAATACATTGACATCCATATATACATCCACATTCATGTTTACATGCTTATTTGTCAGACCATCTTGTGACAGAATGATACCCAGGTACGTGTATGCTCTATTCAGCAAGTTTCGTCTCTGTCAGGTTTGCATTTTCGACTGTTTGGCCTCATCTTGTGACAGAATAATACTCAGGTTAGTCTATGCTTCGTTCAGCAAGTTTTGTTTCTGTCAGCTTTGCATTTTTGACTGTTTGGTGCCATCTTGTGACTAAATAATACGCAGGTTAGTTTATGCTCCATCAGCAAGTTTAGTTTCTGTCAGCTTTGCATTTTGACTGTTTGGCATCATCTTGGTACAGAATATTACCCAGGTTAGTTTATGCTCTATTAAGCAAGTTTTGTTTCTGTTAGTTTTGCATTTTGACTGTTTAGTGCCATCTTGTGGCAGAATATTACCCAGGTTAGTTTATGCTCTATTAAGCAAGTTTTGTTTCTGTTAGTTTTGCATTTTGACTGTTTAGTGCCATCTTGTGGCAGAATAATACCCAGGTTAGTGTATGCTCCATTCAGCAAGTTTCAATTTTGTCAGCTTGCATTTTTGACTGTTTGGCACCATCTTGTGACAGAGTAATGCCTAGGTTGGTGTATGTTTCATTCAGCAAGTTTTGATTATGTCAGCTTTGCATTTTTGACTGTTTGGCACCATCTTGTGACAGAGTAATGTCTAGGTTGGTGTATATTCCATTCAGCAAGTTTCGTTTCTGTCAGCTTTGCATTTTTTAATGTTTGGCGCCATCATGTGACTGGGTAATTCCCAGGTTAGTGTATGTTTCATTCAGCAAGTTTCGTTTCTGTCAGCTTTGCACTTTTGACTGTTTGGCACTATTTTGTGACTGAATGAAATGCATGTTAGCGTATGCTCCATCAGCTCCACTTCACATTTGGCTGCCGATAAGCCTGTTACGTACGTTACGTGTGTGTGTGGGAGTGGGGTGTTTTTAGGTTATTGGTTAAAATTAAAATGCTAAAGATTTTTAAACCTTTCTTGTCAAGCTGTGACCTGCTTGATTTTGGGTAAAAGTTTTTTTTTCAGTAAAGAACAATTAAATTTATGACATCACATTTTTATTTAAGTCACAAATTGGGTTTACAGTGCCTATAGAAAATCATCGTACCCCTTTGAAATAATTACTTAATTTGTCATACAGCCTAAAATCAAATCACATTCCAAATACATTTTCCAGCCTTTGAAATGCTTTAGTCGCCTTCTCGTAATGTGTGCCTTTCTACAACTTTACCCTGAAGGTCATTTGAAGGCAGGGAGTAATGTGAGTAAAGGTATAGATTTTCACAGGGTGAGGTTTTTCTATAGGCGCTCTATACTGAAGTTGAGTTAAGATCCATTCACCCTCAGAATGATAACTACAGTATAATATTGTTATAATCACAACAACAAAATTTACAGTGGTAATAAAACTTAAATAAAAGCATCTGATTACCAATGTGTTTGTCCAAACTATGCAGTTCACCAGCATCATGTCAGTAGATGAGTTATTTTAAATACACTGTTAGGATTTTAAAGTATATTTAAGAATTGAGTTTTGTCTGTGTTAGACTACAGTTTGAATCTTATCTTGCCTAAACATTATAGGCATTCATTTCATGTGTCATTCATTCATGTGCCATTCATTCCTTTCACAGAAGAGAGGCTCTCAGAAGTGTGCATAAATGGCACGTCCTTTAGATTTTCCTGGAAAAAATGATTGTAATCACTTTCCTAGACAACCTAGGAAGATGAGAAGGGTTTGATTTTTTTATTGTTTTTAGTGGTCACACTTTACAGTAAGTTTCCATTAGTTAATTGATGCATTTACATTACTAATTCTTTATTAAAATAAAAAGTTATGCTTTTTATTATTAGATAAAGTCTGAGTTAACAAGATAAATGACTTTGCTTTCATTAACTAATGTTAAGAAAGATAAATGAACACTGTAATAAGTATCTTGTTCATCGTTCATGTTATTAAATGCAATAAATTTGAAAAACATTAAAGCGTGCATGAACCGAAAATTGTTGAGAATTGCTAAGAATATTGTGGCTCAACAGAGAATTGAACATTTTAAATGATCTAAAAAGTGTATTAATAACCACAAATTAATTGTTCACCCAAATAATAACAATGTGCGCTGGCACAATAAACATTGCAAATTTAGATTTCACACAGGCTTTAACTAATGGAATCTTATTGTAAAATGTTACTGTTTCATTACAAGCTGTACACAAAATCTCCAGTGCTGTTCTTTCCAGGGCTGTCAAAAACAAATAAATATAGCCCCCCTTAGTATGCTATTGGACAGGTCATCATGACACAGAGAGACTTCATGCACCATAAATTGGAGAGCTTGCTTTTCTGGTCCAGTTTTACTCTTGGCTCATTATACAGTATTAGTGTAGGTGGATCATCAGGAAAACTGAGGTGCTTCACTTATTTTTTCCACAACAATAGGCAGTTACAGGTGTTCACAAATACATGATTTTTAAGCTGTAATGTGTGTGTTTTTGTGTTAGCAAAGAAACTGTATTGGGAGGCTGCTTTTAGCCGGATGATTTATTGGGCCTGTTACATTTCAAATGAATGCAATTGAGAATCAGTCGATAGCAGTGGCTGCTCTGTCATGCAGTCTCACTTTAACCTGTTACCCAGCATTCAGCTTAAATATGATTCAGCTCCTCTGGGGGAACAGAAAGTGAGAACAATGAGAAGAGAAATGCAGACGGCAAAAAAAAAAGAGAGCAGATAAAATGGTTTTCAGAAATGCACTGAAATGGTCCTTGTTGGTGTCCATTTAATCAGGTTTCCTATTCATTGCATGGCATGGAATACAATATGTGCAATGGAAATGATGGTGATAGATAGAGTGCATTGTCCTCGTTTCTTGCTCTCATTAATGCTGGATAAATCAACAGCGAGTTTGGAGCACAGCTGGATGCATGTTTTGTTGATGAGATGCGTTTGATCTGACTGTTGTTTTTGTGGAATTGCAGTTCTGATTGCCAGCACACGTCTGGCGGATTAGGTCACATTATTAGATTCATTATTAATTTGAGCGGTAAGATGGTTAAAAGTTGACTCTTGAGAAGATCCAAAATAATCTGTTTTGAACTGAAGACTCGAATAACTTAAGTTTTTCCACACCAAGTATGATTACTTTTATTAAGAAATAAGGTATGAGAGTGTGTTTATTCACAATACAGCACAGCTCATTTACCATATTGCTGTATTTATAATGTATCATATTTACTATAAAACATAATACAAATATTAAATGTGACCTAATCAGTATTTTGAGGAATTCATTTTTACATGGTGTTTGAACAGCAATGTGTTTCCACACTGTGTAAACAACTAGCCTATAGTAGTAAAAATTCACTCACCCACTACTATTCTCGTAAATCAGGAGTTTCTGAAAATACGCTGTTACGATTTCAACATAATGTGACATCACAAGCTCCACCCACAGCTGCTAATGAGCTGTCCTAGCATAGCATAGATGGTTTTCCGATGCATTCGAGACTTTTATTCTCATTAAGCTAGTGAAAAGCAGTACTTTTTTTTTAGTTTTTCTTTTGTAGTTCACAGCACAGACAGCAATAGACACTCATATCTTTTTAATACACAGATCTAAATTAAACATGATTTCTTTTTTTACTGTTTGCATTCACAAACATATCTGGCTATAGCCTGCTTTCCATTACAGTTTAGCAAAAAATCCTTTTGTAATGTTAATAACCAATGTCATGAAATATTTTCAAAATTTCTGCATTGTCATTTAAAAAATAAGCTTATAGCCATAGCTCTAAAGAACCATTTAACTTTTTTTTCTTGTGCCAGATGACCTGCAAATGTGAAAAACAACTGTTGAATTGTCAATTAAGTTGATGTTACACCCTGTAATCAATTAGTCATTATTATGTAATTGCATGCAAAACGTTTGAATGACGTTTTTTTCAAACTATTTGAAAAAATGAAATACATAATCATTTAGATTATGTATTTTATGTATTTATTGTTGTTGTTGTTGTTGTTGTTGTTGTTATTATTATTATTATTACTTTATACTAGTTATATTTCTAAGTTATATTACTATATTATAATATTGTCAGACATGTTGAAATGACATGTGTGAGTAAAATAATTTTTTAGATAAACAATTTTTTTAAGGTAAAAATTGCACGTTTATTTTATACAGCATACAACAGATTGCATTAGCAGATACTGCATTAGCCTGCAACAATGAGAAATGGTCTAATATTTAGTCTAATATTTTATGTAGTCTAATATTTTTTATTGAATAGTTTATCCTTTTAACTGTGATTAAGTCATAAAAAGATATGTTTAAAACCTTATTTTTATAGTGAAAAAATATGCAAAGTCATTTTAGTTGCATTATAGACTGTGATGTGGTTTATGGGAGACATCATTGGATAGGGAGACACTAATGAATTTTGTTTTCTTACAAAGAAGAAAACAACTATAGCTGGATACTGATATAGCTGGATACTGATATATATATATATATATATATATATATATATATATATATATATATATATATATATATATATATATATATATATATATATATATATATATATATATATATATATATTTTTTTTTTTTTTTTTTTTTTTTTTTTTATTATTATTATTTTTTTATTATTATTTTATTATTATTATTTTTTTAGGCAACTGGACATGATCATGGTGAGATCATATTTTGCTGTCTGTGGACATTTGTAGACTTATGGAAAGTGAGTTCCTTTGGTTGGACAGTCTGTCACATTGTCAATTCATAAGACTTGGTGACATTTCAGCAAGAAAAGTTTTTTATTCTGTTTATTTTTTGGCTGTTATTTCAACTTTTTTGCAAAGCATGTCAAAGAAATCAGTATCTTCAGCCAAGAAACAAAAAAAACTAAACAAAAAAAAAAAAACATGATGACATTATTGACCTTATTCTTCAATACGGAAGTGCGCTTGTTTTTGCTATTGTTTTAGAACTTCCCAATTCAGTTGCCTATGGGTGAAATGACTAGGAATAGAAAACGGCAGAAGACGGTCAAACTGCTTGCGCTACAAACAAGTGTTTGCATGACTATACAAAACAAAAACAGAAGAAAATATCGGTTTGTAACATCAAGCATAACGAGCTGTTTTAAACATCTAAAAATGAATGGAAGTGAATGAGACCGGAAGTCTCCAGCCAAAAAGATTCAAATGGCTGCACCCGCTCGTACGCAAAGCATAAGGTGAATTGCAAGGAATATTGTTGTGTCAATTAGATTTATATGTAATACTAATCTTTTTCATTTTACTCCACTTTAATATTTATGAAAGCATAAAATTATCTGTGTACAATATATCTAATTCTTAATATACATAATACATAATTCTATAGCATATATCATGTTGAGAATACAACAGCGATTGGAGTACATTCTACAATTACTTTACTGTAAATATATATTTTTTGTTCCGTTTTTCCTTGCATTAAGGAGCACAACAGTGTTAAAATGCCCAGATCTGCTATATTGCAGGTTCATTTTCCCAAAAAATGAATTCATAATTATGATTTTATTAAAGGGCGTCACAGTGGTGCAGTGGGTAGCACGATCGCCTCACAGCAAGAAGGTCGCTGGTTCGAGCCCCAGCTGGATCAGTTGGCATTTCTCTGTGGAGTTTGCATGTTTTCCTATGTTCGCATGGGTTTGCTACTGGTGCTCCGGTTTCACCCATAATCCAAAGACATGCGTTATGGGTAAATTGAATAAGCTAAATTGGCGGTAGTGTATGTCTGTTAAAGAGTGTCTATGGGTTGGGTTGTTGCTGGAAGGGCATGCGCTGCGTAAAACATATGCTGGATAAGTTGGCGGTTCATTCCACTGTGGCGACCCCTGATTAATAAAGGGACTAAGCCGAAAAAGAAAATGAATGAATAAATGATTTTATTAAAAGGCATAATTCACTTTACTTGACCTTCTAATGGCCTTGAGAGGTTTTATTGCTCTTCCTGGAGCAACATCTGCTTGACCACAAAACACTGTGACTAATGTTTGAGCATCAACTGAAATTCCTCTATGCTTTAAAAAATACACCATTTGATTAACAAATAAATAAGCAAACATTTAATGACCCTTCACCACATTTTCTATGATTGAATAATATGCATAAAAAGCATGTCATGTCAAACACACATATTGAGAAACAAATCACTTCAAGATGAGTGTGTGTTTACTTTCTCACTGTGTTTCTCCACACATACACACACACACCCATTTATTCCCCTCACATACGCAGTGTGTTGCTATGGGGACAGGCCCACCGATTTGCCAAGGGTAGAAATGATAGCAGATTGTGTATCAGTCTGACCGCTGGCATCTCACCCCTTTACCTTCATTTCTCCTCTTCCACAGTAACTGCTCCCCATAAACCTGTTGTCATCGCAGCACCTCTCTAACAATGGTTTTCCTGACTCAGGAATGTGAGCCAATCGCTCGATCTCTCATTAGTGTAGGTCATCAGACTGAGCCCCCTTTTTTATCGATTTTCTCACTGAAGCTTTTGCACATCTTTTAACAAACACTTTGGGGTTGCTTTGGAAAGCTGTAATGATCTAAGTGTGGAAAAATAGATGTATACTATAGCTAAACCTCCAAACATTTCTCGCATTATCACAGTTTATGCACTATAGTTAGAAAATTGTATTGAAATTTGACAATAACTTAGCAATAATATGTGTCAGGAGAATTTATTTGTGATAATGTCAGATAACTTTGATGGAAAGTTAAAGTTTATGTAATGATTACACAATTAACTAAAAATAATTCAGACAACTGTTATTGTGTCATTATTTTTAGAACGATCAATACTTTGTTGGGAAACTTTACCCTCAATGACAGCCTGTACTCTCCTGATGCTGTCAGCCAGATTCATGCAAAAGTAAACAGATTTTTTCCTAGATTCTCTTGATTTTGTCTGATGCAATATGTGACAGTCTTATGTTTTTTTATGTGTGTGCAGTTATAGATTATTATTGTGTTTTTATTGTTTTTATTTATAGATTATTGTAGTATTTTTTTATTATCATACACTGTAAAAAAATTAAGTCAGTACAACAACAAAAAACAACATAATCCTTATTTTCTTTCGCTTTTTCTTGTTCACTCAACTTTTGAAAACATCAGCTGCACTGACCTAAAATTATTTGTCAGTAATACAAAAAAAATTTAGTTGGGTTAACATAAGATTATTAGTTTTCCGAAGAGGTGAACTACTCTGTAACAAAGCTTTTTAAGTTGTGCCAACTGAACATTTTTTGTCTGCAGAACTGGAATGCCTGAAGTTGTGTGAACAAAAAAAAAACATCATCCACATTTGCTTTCGTTTTTTTCTCGTGTACTCAACATTTGAAAACATTAGTTGCACTGACCTAAAATGTCTGCAGTTTAAAAAAATATCTTTTGGAAATTGGTACTAAGAAATAATACATTATGAGAACAAACAAACATAGTTCAATTGAAAAAACAGGAAGTCATGATTCATGTGTGAAGCATTACAAAGCATTTTTCCCTGTTTGTCCTGCTATGTTTTGATCCTCGTCTTGTTGACCGTTATTGTTGTTTTACCCGTCCTGTTTGTAATTCTGTGTCTAATAAATGTTTTGTTAACATTTGTCTCTGTTTTATTTTTTATTTTTTTTTTATTTAATTAAACTATGTTTGTTTGTTCTGATAATGTATTATTTCAAAAGTTGAGTACATGTCGATGCCATTGGTGTAGTGGTTAGTGCATCGACACATGGCGCTCTGGTGTTCACGGCGACGCGAGTTTGATTCCCACCTTGAGGTCCTATGCCGATCCTTCCCCTCTCTCCTCTCCCCACACTCTCCTGTCTCCACTCTTTACTATCAATTAAAGATGAAAAAATAATAATAATAATGTTGAGTACATGAGTAAAAACGAAAGGAAATAAAGATTATGTTTTTTTTTTTTGTTCACTCAACTTCAGGCATTCCAGTTCTGTAGATAAAAAACGGTCAGTTGGCACAACTTAAAAAGTTTTGTTAGAGTAGTTCACCTCTTCAGAAAACTAATAATCTTATGTTAAGCCAACCAAATGTTTCTGGTCTTACTGACAAATAATTTTAGGTCAGTGCAGCTGATGTTTTCAAAAGTTGAGTGAACTAGAAAAAGTGAAAGGAAATAAGGATGATGTGTTTTGTTGTTGTAGTGACTTAAATTTTTTTACAGTGTACATGCATGCTTTTCTTCTTTTATTTCCCTTGCTGTGAGCTTTGTATACTGACTTATTCAGTAGCAGACACTAAATGTTAAGATCCCCAAGAAATCACTAATACACAATTACACTTCATTGAACATGTACACATGTAGACATCACTTACTGTATATACTATATAACTGCAGGTTAACTATGTTTATATATGATAACTTTATCTGTTAAAATATATTAGTTACGAGTTAATTACTTAAAGTTATTAGTAACTAACACATTTATGGTAACTAATGACAGTAACTTTTCTGTATTTAATTGTAATGCAATAATGTGCCCCTTTTGTTAAGCTGTTTTGAAATAATAATTAATGTGAAAAGCGATATACAAATAAACTTGAATCGAATTAAAGTGAATTGAATCAGAAAACACAGGCTTATTGAGAATACGTGCCCAGGGCTACATTTTTTTGAGAAACTGCAAATACACGCTCAGCATATTTTTGCCTGCATTTTTGAAATGTCAAATGAACATGGGTAAAACATGGATGAAATGAATGCTACTGTGAGGTGTGATGCTACAATTTTTTTTGTGTGAAACATTTACAAGGACCTGCTATCGAAGTATCAAGGATTGTTTTCACATGGTTGTTCACAAAGCACAGAATAAATACCACATAAACAAATTAAATGTATTTGTGATCCATAAACGAACGTATGGAGGACTTTTTTTTGTTCTATCTCACCATGTACTGTGTCGTACTTTGGATGTGGAGAAGACTGGGTTAAAGAAAAACGACACAAGCATTATGCACTTTTCTCATCTTGTTTGCTTTTAAAAACCACTGTTGGTTGGGTTGGGTTCAGGCAAGGGAGCATGTGGGTCAGTTGATCGCTAGGTGGTGATTTAAGTGACTTTGAACGTGGCATGGTTGTTGGTGCCAGATGGGCTGGTCTGAGTATTTCAGAAACTGTCGATCTACTGGGATTTTCACGCACAACCATCTCTAGGGTTTACAGAGAATGGTCCGAAAAAGAGAAAATATCCAGTGAGCAGCAGTTCTGTTGGCGCAAATGCCTTGTTGATGCCAGAGGCCATAGGAGAATGGCCAGACTGGTTCCAGCTGATAGAAAGGCAACAGTAACTCAAATAACCACTCGTTACAACCAAGGTATGCAGAAGAGCATGCCTGAACACCTAACATGTCAAACCTTGAGGTGGATGGGCTACAGCAGCAGAAGACCACACCGGGTGCCACTCCTGTCAGCTAAGAACAAGAAACTGAGGCTATTATTCGCAAAGGCTCACCAAAATTAGACAGAAGAAGATTGGAAAAACGTTGCCTGTTCTGATGAGTCTCGATATCTGCTGCGACTTTCGGATGGTAGGGTCAGAATTTGGTGTCAACAACATGAAAGCATGGATCCATCCTGCCTTGTATCAACGGTTCAGGATGGTGGTGGTGGTGTAATGGTATGGGGGATATTTTCTTGGCACACTTTGGGCCCATTGGTACCAATTGAGCATTGTGTCAACACCACAGCCTACCTGAGTATTGTTGCTGACCATGTCCATCCCTTTATGACCACAGTGTACCCATCTTCTGATGGCTACTTCCAGCATGATAATGCACCATGTCATAAAGAGTGGTCATCTCAGACTGGTTTCTTGAACATGACGCTAGCTATGTTTCTATCTACCTATTTTTATGCGCATTTTGGATGGAAACGGCATGATGCGCAATTTTGAAATAACACATAATTGAGTAGGATAAACTTTTTATTCGATAAGAAAAGATGCGCATAAACTACGATGGAAACACTTTTGCCGCACAAATTCCAGTGTGCGCATTAAAAAAAGGTCATGTGATTTTGTTATAAGAGATCATGTGATGATAAATATGTGTATAAATGGACAAACCAGCAGGCTGCACATTATAAACCATCTGAAATGTTGTTTTTGTCATTCTAAAATGCCTTACCGTTTATGTATTAGTGTTATTACAGTATATTATTAAATGACATCCAGAATCAAGAGTGTCTGTGCTCCGTGTCTGACACCTTCAAACGCCACTGCACGTTCACTGCGTGTCAGGATTGCCTTCTGAGGCGCAAGTCATTTATTAGATGAAGAAAAGATTGACGCAGCTTCTCTTATCACAGCAAATTCAGTTTTTACTGTTGATATTTGGCGCCAGTTAATCAGGAAGTGACGATTTTGTTCGCTTTGACTTGTTGGATGGAAACGCAGCTTTATCCGCGCGTCTTTTATGCAATAATCCAGTTTTGCGCATAGAGTTCATTCGCATTTTTGGATGGAAACATAGCTAATGAGTTCACTGTACTCAAATGGCCTCCACAATCATCAATTTCAATCCAATAGAGCACCTTTGGGATGTGGGGGAACGGGAGATTCGCATCATGGATGTGCAGCTGACAAATCTGCAGCAACTGCGTGATGCTATCATGTCAATATGGACCAAAATCTCTGAGGAATATTTGCAGTACTTGCAAAAGGGGGTCCAACCTGGTACTAGTAAGGTATACCTAATAAAGTGGCCAGTGAGTGTATCTGTCTGTAGATTATGTTAAAGCAAAAATAAAAATAAAATAATAATTTCTTAGAACTTCTTAGAGGCCGAATGGACTGTTTCCATATGTTTCTGTTACATCACTGCTTATGTTTTGACCTTCCAGCTTTGTCCTTAATAAGATCATAAATGTATGATGACGATGGCATTCATTACATTAAGCACTCAGCTTAAATAAAATGATCTACTGTAATAATGTTATGTAAACGATCACTGGTTTTAACGCATGTTATAGCATATCTAAGCCACTGCTCACAGTGGGATCAATTAGTACGAGCCAAACTATTTTTTAACTGGTGTGCAAGCTGAAATTTTGCTGATCACCGCATCTGTTTCTGAAGACAATAGCATTTTCTTTTTTGTGTAGAGTCGTGACTGACTGTGTTTTATAAATAATTCAACATGCGTGTCACAGTGTGTTTTGACTCAGGCAAAGAAGAGCAAAGTCTGGACCCCAGAGAAGCAGGTGGAACAGGTTGAGATGCTGTGCATTTATGCCTCTATTAATATCTAGGGCAGGCCATTCTGTGGACCTCTCGGCCCGAATGTTCAGTGCTGCCGGGTGAAGTTGCTGAACCCCGTTCACAGACGGCACCAGCTCGGCCAACTGCTGCCATCTGTGCCAACACATTTGCAGTGTCCCTGAACAGAGAGAGAAAGAGAGAGAGAGAGAGAGAGAGAGAGAGAGAGAGAGAGAGAGAGAGAGAGAGAAAGAGAGAGAAAGAGAGAGAAAGAGAGAGAAAGAGAGAGAGAGGCAGGAACGGGGGCGTTTGGCAGCAATAAGAACAGTCAAATAACAGGCCCATTGACGGCACATGTGCTGATGGATGGAATGATGGAAATTACAGCAGGGAATTATCTGGATAATGATGATGATGATGATGACGATGATGATCGTTGACAACTAAGATTTTTGATAGACATGTATGTTTGTGTATTGGGATTTGTCTGTATTGTTTATTTCCTGTTTTACATTTTACGTCTATCTATTTTTCTGCCAGTGTGTTCCTCCATCCATTTATCCATCCATCCATCTATCCATCCATCCATTTATCTGTCTATCCATCTGTCCATCCATCCATCAATCCATCCATCCATCCATCCATCCAACCATCCATCCATTTATCCATGCATCCATATATACATGCACCCATCCATCCAGTCACCCAGCCATTTATTCATCCATCCATCCATCCATCCATCCATTCATTTACCCAGCCATTTATCCATCCATCCATCCATACATGCATGCATGCATCCATCCATCCATCCATTCAGCCGTTTATCCATCCATTTATCCATCCATCCATCCATTTATCCATCCATCCATCCATCCATCTATCTATCTAACCATCCATCTATTTATCCATCCATTCATTTATCCATCTATCCATCCATCCATCCATCCATCTTTCCTTCCTTCCTTCCATTCAACCAACCATCCATCCATTTATCCATCCATCCATACATACATGCATCCATCCATCCATTTATCCATCCATTTACTCATTTATTTATCCATTCATTTATCCATCCATCTATCCATCCAATCATCCGACCATCCATGCATCCATCCATCCATGCATCCATCCATCCAGCCATTTATCCATTCATCCATTCATCCATCCATCCATCCATCCATCCATCCATCCATCCATTTATCCATTCATTTATCCATCCATTTATTCATCCATCCATATATCCATCCAATCATCCATCCATTTATCCATCCATCCTTTTATCCATCCATGCATATATCCATCCATCCATCCATCCATCCATCCATCCATCCATCCATCCATCCATCCATCAATTCATTATCTAATATTATATTATTATAGTTTTATTCCTATTTGTTATGTATGTTTTTTTCTATTTAAACATATTTTTAACATTTGACATATTTTGGTTTAAGTAATTTTTATTATTAAACTTAAACTTTTTTAATTTCAATTAGTTAGCAAAAGAAACATTTTAAATTTTTCTATTTCATTTTTTTTTCATTTCTTATCCATTCATTTTAGTTTTTTGAAGCTGCTGTAATTTTTGTATTTTAAATGTTTACTTCAATTTTGTGAAAATAAACAAAATAAAAATATGTCTGTCCATTTTCCATCCATCCCTCCAGTATTCACACTATTTTTAAGTTAAGTGAAGTCAAGTTGAGCTTTATTGTCATTCTGCTGCATGTGTGGGCATACAGAGGAACGAAATGTCCTGTCTCGCAGGACAACGGTGCTACATAAATTAATCATAAATACAATCACAACACTGGACATAAGAGCTTATTCATTCATTTATTTTCTTTTTGGCTTAGTCCCTTTATTCATCAGGGGTCGCCACAGTGGACTGAACCACCAACTTATCCAGCATATGTTTTACACAGTGGATGCCCTTCCAGCAGCAACCCATCACTGGGAAACACCCATAGACTCTCATTCACACACATACGCTACGGACGATTTAGCTTACCCAATTCACCTATAACGCATGTCTTTGGACTTGTGGCGGAGCACCCAGAGAAAACCCACGCCAACACGGGGAGAACATGCAAACTTCACACAGAAATGGCAACTGACCCAGCTGAGGCTCGAACCAGCGACCTTCTTGCTGTGAGGCGACATAAGAGCTCTTAAAAAAAACTATGCATGACTAACATATACTATGAGATACTTAACTATACACATACTGTAAGACAGGTCATGCAAGTACTTTTACATGAGACTGAACATTGTTGTGCAGTATATTGTGCAAGGGAGGTATTAAAGGTGAATATTGTGCAAAAAAGGTATTGTGCAAGAGTTATTTAAGGAATTGCAGATTCCAGATGATTTACAGATCATTTAATTGACGTAAAAGTGACTGCTGTTCATGACTCTGTTTTCCTTTAATTAACACATCAATGTTTTTCTTTTTTTTCATGCTTCTGAATGGGATTTAGGTAAGTCCTCATCTTCTCACTCTCTGCAAGTCTATGTCTTATTCTCTGTGTTTCTCTCTCTTTCTCTCTCTCTCTCTTTCCATATATCTTTGAGCTATTAGTGAGTGAGATCCAGCTCTTACATAAGAGGAGGTGAAGTTAATGAGATAGGAGTTATACACTCTTACCTCCGGTATCGTATATCACGCTGCAATAACACTACTGAGGAATTGGTGGTTGTGCAGCTGCTATTACTTATGCAGAATCTATTTCCCTGCTGCCGTCAAAGTGAGGCAATAAGCTTTTAATTACAGATCTCTTATAGCACCCTCTAGAAACTACCACCTCCTTTTATTTGGTTGCACAAGCATCTTCTTGGGGCTCTGTTTTTCACATCCCTGTTGAGCAACAAAATATTTCACTTTTTAATGTGTATCATAAAAAATGCTTTGAGACTAAAGAGTACGCAGTGAAGGAGTCTCTTTATGTTGCTGTTGACTCTGCAAAAGATGAAAATAAAATCTTGGACTAAAATCTTAAAGGGATATTTCTGCCAAATATGAACATTCTGTCAATATTTACTGGCCCTCCTCTTGTTCCAAGCTTGTTTGTGTTTCTTTCCTTTGTTGAACACAAAATAAGACATTTTTTTTCGACCATTTTTGTACATTCTTCTAAATATCTTTTGTTTTCAAAAAAAAAAAAAAAGAGAGAAAAAACTCAAGATGGTTTGCGAATCACTTGAGGTTGAAAAAACCAGGGGCGTAAATTTAGCATGGACGGAGGGAACGTGTCCTCATCAATATCCACCAACTATTGAAATGTCCCCACCAATAATTTAATTCACTTAAAAAAGATCATCACATTCTCTCCTCGAGTCGCACCGCTCCCCAAACACATACTGTATGAACACTGTGATTGCCTGTGCCTTTCCCTGCTGTCGTGTGAGAGGCTGTAGCTGCGTTCAGATGTAACAGCACCAAAACTGTACAGGGGAATTTCCTGTGCAAGAATAAGGTGTGTGAAGTGTGTGACACACATGTGAGGATGGCGGCTGAGGATGGACATAAAGAGCTTTTTTCAGCGAAAAGTGTAAATCACATAAACTTAAGTTTGCCACTGATTGAGTGCATCATGATAATGCCATTAATGATGTGTTTTTCGTGCCCCCCCCCCCTCCCCCCGCTTTAATGGACAGTCTATCGTTATAGCAAACTGATATAGTCTGAATAATAGTCCCTGAAAACAAACTGCAGAATAAACAGCTAAATATAAAATTTGATCCTTGTCAGGTCTCCAAATCTCTCAGAGTAGCATGTCCAATTTCGGTTGAATTTGTCAGAAAAACTACAGCCTGTGCTCCATCTTTTATTAATACCTACACTCAAACAAATATATATTGTACTGTTTATATTTTAACTTGTTCAAACTACTTAAATAAAATGAGCTGAAACAACACAATACTTGAGATTTCATTGGGATAACTTATTTTTTTTATGTTCAATCCACATACATTTGTTAAAAGTGTCAAGTTAACTTAATCAATTTGTGTTGGGACAACATGAATGAATTGTGTGGAACCCTGCATTTTTTAGTGTATATATGAGATGTTTCATTTCCACTGTTGCTAAAATAAACGGAAGTCTTTATTAAGCTCTCTCTATATCAATTAGTAAACATTATTTTACCATTACTCGATCAGGCCTGTTCCAGCTTATTGAAATGGGTAGATATTTATTTTTCTGATAAAAACCTTTTTGCAGTTATTCACCCAATTTTTATTTAATTATGAGGTATACATATTGCATTTTAGTGACATGTTAAGAACGATTTTTTGCTGGATTATCTTGATGGATGGTTATCATAACCACACTTTTTGATGTACCAAAAATATTTCCTACCAAATTTGTCAAATTGCTTACCATAGTATTTTACTATTTTAAGTGTTTATTTACAAATGTGTATTTAAACTGTAAGTTTGATATTACAGTTTTATAAATAATGAAAATTTTGAATAAAGAAATATGAAAGGATACTTATTTTTAAAATACAAATGTATTATCATCTATAGTTATTAATCATTTATTTATTTATTTTTAGAAATCTGTTAAAACTTGTTTTAAATTAAAAACTGAAGCTTATTGGCAAATAACAAACTGGCTAGTACATTCAACTTTCATCAGTCAGAATTTGTCCACTTGAATAATGGGGTATGAGGGAGGAAGGGGTTGAGTCAGATGGGGTTGTTTGATTCACCTGTCCCCACTAATGTCAAGTGCAAACCTACGCCCTTGGAAAAAACAATGAGTGAATTTTCATTTTTGGGTGAACTATCCCTTTAAGGCCTACATTATTATCACAATTCCATCAGTGGCTGCTACTCTGCATCATAATCCACAGATCCAATTTACCGTTCACTTTTATTTCCATTGCAAATGTATGTCTCTGTGTTATTTTTAGATATAGGGTTTTTGTTGAGTTCCATTTAATTGCATTCTTCTCCGTGTGTTCCAATTCCGTGGCCTTTATTTAATATCTTCCATTTCATTTGCCACATCTAATCAGATTGAACAACTGTGTTTTTCCACTAACGGTGTCAGGGTCTTTTGTAGCGAAATGGCCATTGGGGAAGAGAGAGAAGAAACATTGTGGCTGCTGAGGTGCAAACAAATCAAATCTCACTTTGCAGGTTCAAGATCACTGAAGCCATTTCTAGCCACTGATCAATATTGTATGGCCGGTGCAGGTGCCGGAAAGTGGTACTAGGGATGGCCAAAAGGGTTACCCTGGAAACAAGCTTCATGGCATTTGTGTCCTTTAACCAGCCAGATTGTTCACCTACAGGTTAATTGTCTCATGTCAATACTTGAAATGGCAAATATGGGGTAGAATTCGATTTCTGTGACATTTACAATGTGTATAGGCTCTTATGCTTAATTTGATGCTACATTCTATCATGATAATGAATGTTAACAAGTCTAATGTAATGAATGCTGATATACAGTGCAGTTGAGTGAACAGGGAGTTAATTCAGTGGTGGAGTGCTTTTGTAGACAGCGCAAGAAAAAGAAACATGACTTATTACATAAGGAAAAAAGTGTAGTAATAATGCAATCTAGATCAGGGGTTCACAAACTTTTCAGCCCACAACTCCTAAAATAACAATGCCAGTGACTCGCAACCCCCATATTCCTCTGAGGTGGTTATAAATATACAAACGCTGCACACACAACAGTAGGCCTATATAAACACGAGCATATTGACAACACAAAAGGAGTGCAACAGTCTTAACAATCATATAATTTTTATAGTCATTTATTAATTTGTTTAATTTAAAATTAACCTCAGCTAAAGAGACTGGTGGACACAGTGTTTTCAGCACAAGTCTGTTCTTGGTTTAATTTTGGAGACCGCTACTCAGAGATCATCCTCAATGTTCAGTTTGGGCCTGTATTTATTTTTAATGTTTTGCTGCAGCTGACGCTATTGCTGTGTTGTTAATCTAATGTAAACACACCAATCCTATGAACAAAATAATTTAAAGGCTGATGGCTATTCGTTTGGCTGATGTTGTTGTTTTTTACTATTAAAAACTACTATTTTATCATCTGTGGGTTATGGTTAAAATATGGTCATTCTAATAGTTTAATAAAATTTATTTGACGTTTGGAAATCACCAAGCGACCCCCTGTCATTGTCCCACGTTCCGCCACTTTGGGAACCACTGATCTTTTAGGTGATATACTGTAATCTGACTTTTAATTGTTCTTAAAATTAAGTTTATATATATATAAAGTAATGCAATCTGACTACTCTTTGATTACTTTTTAGATTACTTCTGAATTAAACAGATTTTTTTGGCCATACTGTATTTTTTTTTTTTTTTATTAATAGCAAGAAGTTTATTAAAATCATGACAATAAGCTTTCCCAAACTGGGTTTGTGAAGGAACTGCAGGAGATTTGTGAATTGTTGAAAACATTTGATCACACCAATAATACTCAAGTGCGATTTAAATTTAAGTCACAGTACAGACATAAAATCACAATATTACAAAAGATTTTTGTATCAAAGAAATGCTATCCTTTTGAACTTTTCATTAAAGACTCTTGAACATATATACAGTAGTTTCTTTAAATTTTTTATTTCTTTAAAAATAGTTTCTATAAGTGAAGTTTATTTATAGGGTGACACGGTGATGCAGTGGGTAGCACTATCGCCTCACAGCAAGAAGGTCACTAGTATTTCTGTGTGGAGTTTGCATGTTCTCGCCGTGTTGACGTGGGTTTCCTCTCTGTTTCCCCCACAGTCCAAAGACATGTGCTATAGGTGAATTGAATAACCTAAATTGCCTGTAGTGTATGTGTGTACTTGTGAGTGTGTATGGGTGTTTCCCAGTGTTGGGTTGCTGCTGGAAGATCATCCGCTGTGTAAAGCATATGCTGGATAAGTTGGCAGTTCATTCCTCTGTGGTGACCCCTGATAAATAAAGGGACTAAGCCGAAAAGAAAATGAATGAATGAAAGTTTACTTATAAGCTAATTTTGAGAGGATCACGTGCTTATGATTGTTCACTGCTGGTCTCGCATTAGTTTACGATAGATTTACTTCTTCTTGAAGCAACCTAAGTAAAATGAACATACCAAATTGGCATCATAGTCAAGCTCTTAGCAAGCCACATATTTCTCCTTAGCCATCCCTATATCTGTCAATTAGCCAGAAATAAGTTGAGGGAGTTCATCGAGATCTACCTGAGCTCAAACTCTCCTCTTGCTCTGCTAACTGGCGGAAGCCCAGGGCTCGAGGATCTTATAAGCCCAGGACTCTCTCCTGGGACAGCATGCCAAACAAGCTTTATTATCAATCATCAGCTAAGTGTGAACTCTTGAAAGAAAAAAAATCCAGTCAGTTATTGATAATAATA
Source organism: Danio kyathit (assembly GCA_903798195.1). Taxonomy (NCBI): domain Eukaryota; kingdom Metazoa; phylum Chordata; class Actinopteri; order Cypriniformes; family Danionidae; genus Danio; species Danio kyathit. The sequence continues at coordinate 38,560,272 of LR812524.1, read as the reverse complement.
AAAAATAGCTTGCATCGTATGATGTCTGGCGAAAGACGGTTTCAGAAACCAAGTATTAAAAAACAATGTGAAACAATGTGAAAATGTGGTGAAAGTACGCAGCCGTGATGCACTTTTCTCTTCTTTTTTGCTTTTGAAACCACTGTTGGTTGGGTTTAGGAAAGGGAGTAGGTTGATCAAAAGGTGATATATTATGAATGACAAGCCGACCGGCTTCTCACGGATGCACATGAGAAGGACGTGCAAATGGCACTTTTGAGAAAACGTAGCCCCAGCAACATATATCAGATTCACAGAAATGTACACATCTGCCTAGTGGATTTATAAGGATGTGTACATGGAACATATGAGCAAATGTAGCCCAGTAACATATTAGAGATTCTCAAAAAAGTAGACAGCGACCTCTAGTGGATTTGTCAACAAAAGCTGCAAGCAAACATTGCTGGAGCAACGTATTGCATGGTTCACAAAAATGTAACCCTGTGCACATATTTCCAACAAGCCTGGGTTGGATGTTCCACTATTATCAGATATGATCTCATTGGCCTTGTTTTCCTATTATTTGGGCAAAAGATATATATAATTCCTATTTAGGACAAAATGACTCAGGCTGAACAGCAGAACATTGTCACGCTTCAGGTACTGAAATGTGAAAAATGGTCCTTTCATACAGTAGGTGTGATGGACAGCCTCATGCTGTGATTGTTTTCTCATCTCTCCACCCTGTTCTGTTCTTCACCTTTGATCCTGTCTGTCTCCATTTGGCAGGCATTTCCTGAGATTTATGAGGCCAATTTTAATATCCACTCACCGACTCGCTCCATTCAGTCATCTTTCAAGTTTTAATGCGTGTTCTTTTAAGAAAATTGCTCCTGAAATGAATCTTATAAACCCCTTTAGGGCAGTTCTTATCAAAGGCTACCGTTTATAGTCACGTTTACTCTGCCTACACACAGACTTGAAATGTTCTTCCACTTCCATTCGGCTAAAGCAGCTACATTTGGCACAGCAGATTACTTTTAAATTTGAACCTCTGGTGCTTTTCTTTTTCTCACTTTGATGTCTTCAAGTACCACCCCCTAAATTGTTCTTTTTTTTTAACTAATATTGAAAATTCTGTCATCATTTACTCTATCCCTTGGTGTACATGTACATATACATTACAACATTATGCTTGAAATATTTTCCACTTTCAAATGTTTAATTCCAAAACTACAACATTGTCCTTGTGATTCCGATTACAGTAACATGTATCCCCAAAAATGATTACAATTTTTTTTTTCATACTAGGCTAGTAGGTGGCATTATCATTTTGTAAAGAAACACTACACATCTGTGCACATCATTTGCTGTAATTCACCATTGTTGTATTGCCTTTGAAAAATGGATTGATTTATTTTCACAAAATCATATTTTTTTACAATTTAAAAACATATCTATTTTCAAAAGTTTGCATTATTAGTTGAAATTGGCATCCAATGACATTTCAACATCATATTTTTACAGAAGAATGTATAATTTTGTATGTATTTGTTTATTTTATCACTTTTTTAAAAAATATTTCTTTCATATTTGTACTAAATTTTTATCAGCCCTTTTATACCTTATAATGTGATTATAAATTGCATGCATTATTATGTATGATTTTCTCAAATCTGAGTTGAAAACTTCATGAACTAAACTGTCCTTGTATGTTCTTTTTTTATATTTAGATCAGCAGTATGATACAAACGAGCAGTTTTTATTAGCATGAATATTAGCACAAATGCAAATGTGACTCATTTCATACAGTTCAGTGAACAAAAAGTAATATAAAAATGCATTTTAAAAAGTCAGTGTGGATGTTTTCACTCTATTTTGCCAGTGAAAATAAATGCATAACTTTCAACCATTCAATGAGTCACTCATGAAAAGTCACTTGTTTTGATCCTGAATTAATCAGTCACTTTGAACAAATCATCTAAATGAAAGATTCTAAATTATTAAGACTTGCTGCAAACTACTGCTAATTTTAGTTTTTAGATATAGTTTAAAATTTGGCGACGCAGTGGCACAGTAGGTAGTGCTGTCGCCTCACAGCAAGAAATTCGCTGGTTCGAGCCTCGGCTGGGTCAGTTGGCATTTCTGTGTGGAGTTTGCATGTTCTCCCTGCGTTCGCGTGGGTTTCCTCCGGTTGCTCCGGTTTCCCCCACAGTCCACAGCATGCGGTAAAGGCCAACTTTTCCAGCACATGTTTTATGCAGCAGATGCCCTTCCAGCTGCAACCCATCTCTGGGAAACATCCATACACTCTCATACACTACAGACCATTTAGCCTACCCAATTCACCTGTACCGCATGTCTTCGGACTGTGGGAGAAACCGGAGCACCCGGAGGAAACAGGGAGAACATGCAAACTCCACACAGAAACGCCAACTGACCCAGCCGAGGCTTGAACCAGCGACCTTCTTGCTGTGAGGCGACAGCACTACCTACTGCGCCACTGCGTTGCTCTCTAAACATTTCTTAATTTATAATTCAAAATGTAAAATTTAAAACAATTTCCTATAATAATGCAATTACCCACCAATTAATAAATTCATCTAAATGCCACTTCTGCAGTGCTGAGATGGATTTTGGATGGATTTCATTTTAGTGGTTGATTCATGATATTGTATAAAATATTTTCTAGTTTGGAATTATAAAGTAACACAAAGCTGCAAAGTATCATAATACAACTTGGTATTGCAATATTCAAGTTATTCTGTAAGTTTAAGTTATTATTTAAAGGGACAGTTCACCCAAAAAAAAAAAAAAATATTCACTATTTAGTCACCCTTGAGTGGTTCCAAATCTATCTTATCTTTCTCCTGTTGGACACAAAAGAAGATATTTTGAAGAAAGCGTACAACCTGTCACCATTGACTTCAATGCAACATAGGCTCATTCTGAAAATGTAGCCCTATATACGTTTCTGGAGATCACAATTTAGGTAGACAGAAGTATGTATGGCTGCATTTAATTTTTTTAATTGAACGCTACGGGGTAGTATGACGTTGTTGCTTTTCACGCTTACCAGCTGACCACTTACCTCCGTATGGACGGCTTTCCCGCTGTTAACAGTTTGTCTCATTAGCTCGCCATGTACGCCAGCAGACTTGAGACACAGAGAGGAGTTGACCACGGCTACGGGGTTTGAGTCCGATGAAGAACGGTTCCAGAGAGTAAGACAAAAACAACAGGGGGAGAATGTGGTAAAACATGGTAAAAATCAGGGGAGAGCTTTTCTTTTTCTGGATTGCTTTTTAAAATTGTTGGTTGGATTTAGGGAAGTGGGTGGGCGGGTCAATCAATACAATTGCTAGGGTTTAGGGAGGGAGAAGAGTGGGTCAGTCAGTCAAACAGTCAGTCGACAGCGGCCTCTGGTGGATTTACGCCAGAACACAGGCACGAATGGCACTCGCAAAAGAAACTTAAGATCTCAAAAAGCGTACACAGTGACCTCTGGTGGATACACAAAAACAAAAACTGCAAAATAAAAAAAAAAACGTAGCTCTTGGGACGTATTTGGCGCTCTTCAGAAATGTATACAGCAGTATGTTTTCAGAATGAGCCAACTAATATGGATATCAGTGGTTACAGGTTTACAACATTTTTCAAAATATCTTCTTTTGGGACAAGTGAAGGGTGGATAAATGATGACAGAATTTCCATTTTTGGGTGAAATAAGAAATATTTTTTGTAAATGAGTGTTTTTTACTATCAAATATTTTCTTATGCTATTTGTAATCAGTAATAGAGTGTCTTTATTTTTTTGTCGCTTGTACTTTTAGAATGGATGACGTTAAAGGAAACAGTAAAGTGGCCTTTCTTTTGAACACGGCCATTCTTTACATTGTAATAATTTAGTGAAATTCTCAATGGCTTTTAAAGTACCGTACAAGCACAATGACAAAAAGGTCTTAAGTTTGTCAAAGGCCATTTCAGTTTTCCATTCATTCAAAGGTCTGCGCTCCTTGCTTTTTGTGTGTGTGTGTATTAATCATCAGCTCTTGCGCAGACAGATCAGTGAAGTTGTTGTTGGGTAATTGGCTGTAGTTTCTATGGTTCTGTGATTTGATCCATGGGTTCCGGTTTCGAGACAGACTCTAGGAGATGTGATGTGACATGTCCTGTATGTGGAGGGGTGTAACTCTGGTCCACCTGGGGCTATCAGACAGTGCCGTGTGACAATGATATGAGGAAAAAGGAGCCTTCACACACAAACACACACGCTCCTCACAAAAGAACCAGCGTCACTGATGATGTCATTACTTCACTGAAAGCTTTCCCGGGTAGAGCTGGCACAGAGTAAGCTGGGATGTTTGTCACAGCACTTCCAGCCAACATGCTTCAGTTCACTGGTACAGTTCCATTTTAGCTAACAATGCTTTCCTACTTTTCCAACAAATATTTAGAGACCAAATTGTGTATGTGCAACCCACAGGAAGCTGCATTGGAATGACAGGAAGAGTACACTGCTGGGGCCATATAAGTAGACAGATATAATATAATGTATGTAATTTTATATATATATATAGTTGAAGTCAGAATTATTAGCTCCCCTGAATTATTAGCCCCCTGTTTATTTTTTTCCCCAATTTCTGTTTAACAGAGAAAATATTTTTTTAACACATTTCTAAACATAATAGTTTTAATAACTCATTTCTAATAACTGATTTATTTTATCTTTGCCATGACGACAGTTAATAATATTTGACTAGATATTTTTCAAGACACTTCTATACAGCTTAAAGTGACATTTAAAGGCTTAACTAGGTTAATTAGGTTAATTAACCAGGATAGAGTAATTAGGCAAGTTATTGTATGATGATGGTTTGTTCTGTAGACTACCGAAATAAAATACAGCTTAAAGGGGCTAATAATTTTGACCCTAAAACAATGTTAAAAAAATTAAAAACTGCTTTTATTCTAGCCGAAATAAAAACAAATAAGACTTTCTTCAGAAGAAAAAATATTATCAGACATTCTTTGATAATTTCCTTGTTTTGTTAAACATCATTTGGTAAATATTTAAAAAAGAAACAAAAATTGAAAGGGGGGCTAATAATTCTGACTTCAAATATATATATATATATATATATTACATTAGAATAAATATTATTTATTTAGTTTTTTTTCCAAATATGCAAAGTTTTAGTGAGTATAAAAGACGAAAAAACAAGATATTTAGAGATCAAATTGTGTATGTGCAACCCAAGCTGCATTGGAATGACAGGCAAAATACACTGCTGGGCCATATACAGTAAGTAGACAGATATAATATAATGTAAAGTATGTAATTTTATACTGAATTTAATCAAATAAACATTCATTTTAAATTGTTAAACATTTGTGAAATGATTTTCTATATACAGTTGATGTCAGAATTATTAGCCCACCTTTAAATATTTTTTTCTTTTTTAAATATTTCCCAAATGATGTTTAACAGAACAAGGACATTTTCACAGTATGTCTGATAATATTGTTTCTTCTGGAGAAAGTCTTATTCGGCTAGAATAAAAGCAGTTTTTAATTTTTTTAAATCCATTTTAAGGTCAAAATTATTAGCCCCTTTAAGCAAAAAATTTTTTCGATAGTCTACAGAACAAACCATCGCTATATACAATAACTTGCCCAATTACCCTAACCTGCCTAGTTGACCTAGTTAACCTAGTTAAGCCTTTAAATAGCACTTTAAGCTGTATAGAAGTGTCTTGAAAAATGTCTAGTAAAATATTATTTACTGTCATGATGGCAAAGATAAAAGAAATCAGTTATTAGAAATGAGTTATTAAAACTATTATGTTTAGAGATGTGTTGAAAAAAACTTCTCTCTGTTAAACAGAAATTGGGGAAAAAAATAAACAGGGGGGCTAATAATGCAGGGGGGCTAATAATTCTGACTTCAACTGTATATATATAATTTATTATATTAGAATATATATCATTTATTTAGTGTTTTTTTCCAAATATGCACAGTTTTAGTGAGTATAAAATATGAAAAGAAGACAAATCTTGAGACCCAAAATTTAATGTAAATATTGCAATCTGGAAATATATTTTTCTATTCTGATCCCTTTTTTAAAATGTAACAAAACACACAGTACTAGGCCTGTAACAGTATCTATTTTTGTTGTACGATATATTGCATCAAAATATATTGCTATAAACGATATTATTGTCATTTGAAGACCATTTTATGCTACTCATCAAATAATGACAGAATAAGAATATATGTACACCATATATATGCATACAGTTGCAATCAGAATTATTCAACCCCCTGATTTTTTAGCCCCCCTGTTTATTTTTTTCCTCAATTTCTGTTTAACGGAAAGAAAAAAATTTCAACACATTTCTAAACATAATAGTTTTAACAACTCATTTCTAATAACTGATTTATTTTATCTTTGCCATGATGACAGTAAATAATATTTTACTAGATATTTTTCAAGACACTTCTATACAGCTTAAAGTGACATTTAAAGGCTTAACTAGGTTAATTAGGTTAACTAGGCAGGTTAGGGTAATTAGGCAAGTTATTGTATAATGATAGTTTGTTCTGTAGACTATTGAAAAAATATATAGCTTAAAGGGGCTAATACTTTTGACCTTAAAATGGGTTTTAAAAAATTAAAAACTGCTTTTATTCTAGCCGAAATAAAACAAATAAGAATTTCTCCAGAAGAAAAAATATTATCAGACATACTGTGAAAATTTCCTTGTTCTGTTAAACATCATTTGGGAAATATTTAAAAAAGAAAAAAATTCAAAGGGGGTTGAATAATTCTGATTGCAACTGTAAGTACACTCTTCCTGTTGTGATCGCCAGCGGTGTATTCTCCTCTGGAGATAATTGCCATTATTCCTACCAACTGCGTCAGTTCAGTCGCTTCACTTCCATTCATGAATTCTCTCGCGGGGCATCATGGGATAGCGCAGCGTGCATGGGATGCGCACTTCAGAATCTCGCCGGAAGTAAGTCATCCGGGTACTTCTCGCATACTGATTTTCGAATTCTATGAATTCGGACATACTACTCGGCTCGCATACTGATTTTAGCGTACTGTATAGTATTGAAGTATGCGGTTTCGGACGCAGCCTGAGTCTTGTTTACTTGCTAACATTACAAAGCGTTTTTCTCTTGTCTAGTCTTCTGGTGTTTTTGACCTTTTGCTTGTTTATCGTGTTTGATTCTTTACCCCCTAGTCTGACTATTCGCCTGTTTTTGACTCTGCTTTTTGGATTACTCTTATGCTCATGTTTGTTCCTGTTTGTGAACATTTCCTGCATATCTGTTGTTAACGTTCAATCGTAACTAAAGACTCAGCCAATTGAAAAAAAGGTGAGTGTTATATATAGTCCATGTAATCAGTGGTGATGATGAGCTACAGCTGAGTGCAAAGAGTTCTGGGAGTTGTAGTTTGGTAAGAATACCGGAAATAATCTCTAGCAGAGAAAACACCGCTGGCACTTCCAAAGAACACATAATATTTTATTCTTCATCATTCATTCATTTTCTTGTCGGCTTTGTCCCTTGCGGGGTCGCCACAGCGGAATGAACCGCCAACTTATCCAGCACGATTTTACGCAGCGGATGCCCTTCCAGCCGCAACCCATCTCTGGGAACTTCCACACACACATTCACACTCATACACTATGGACAATTTAGCTTACCCAATTCACCTGTACTGCATGTCTTTGGACTGAGGGGGAAACCGGAGCACCCGGAGGAAACCCACGCGAACCCAGGGAGAACATGCAAACTCCACACAGAAACGCCAACTGACCCAGCCCAGCCGAGGTTCGAACCTGCGACGTTCTTGCTGTGAGGCAACAGCACTACCTACTGCGCCACTGGGTTGCCCTATTTTATTCTTAAGAATATTTAATTTAATCATATTCATTGTTACAATTGAATAATTAGGCATTGGAATCAGAATGAGAACATGTATATATCCTAAAAAAACAAATAATAATTAATAAATAAATAATAAAAACAAAAAAATGGCAGGAAAAAAGTAGCAGAGGCTGCGATATCTGCTACCAGATCTATTTTCAGTTGTCAGACACCCACATGAAAATATACTATAGTCATTTATAGTAAATACTGTAGTGTTTTTTAACCATACAGACACTAAGTCGATATATTGATTATTGTGACAGGCCTACACAGTACATAAACATTTATTACATGTTTATTAAGCATTTTAAAATTTTGTGTAATTCCAGTTCAAGCAGTTCTGCATTCTGTTTGCTACTAGTAAATTTAGTTTCCATGCAACAAATACCATGGCATGTCTGGCTCAGAAACCGAAACATTCATGTAATCCAATTCATCATTAAACACTATCATCCTTAACCCTGATCTTTAAGAGGACTTTAAAGTGAATTAGTTTGCACTTATCTTAATAATTGTAGTGCTTTAATTCAACCATAAGCAGCGTCTGGAGCAGTGTGTCATTTTCCGTTCGCTCTGAAGTGATTGTTCCTCTGAAGATACAGTACATCACGCTGAGATGAGTGTTCCTGAGTGCTCGCTTCGCTCTTCTTGGAACGACCCACATTTTCTGCTTTTACACACACCACTCAGTGAACACTCATAAGAGCATATGATCTGTAATATAATGAATCTTCTGCATTCCTAATGCCTTTTGAAATGTATTTCGTATTGATTAGCAGAATGTCAGGAGTGATTTAGCATAGCGGGAGATATGAAGAGGGAGTATTGCTTAACGCTTATGCAAATGCATCACAAAGTGGAATTCCCATCCGTTTGATGCTGAACATGTGATCTGTCCTTCCCAGAAACGTGGCTTTATGGTGTCTTCCGAATGACTATAAAAGTCATGGAATGTATTTAGTTGCATTTAGTAGTTCATTTTTATTCAGATATAATATATAATAATAATATATTATATATAATAATAATATATTATATATAATAATAATAATAATAATAATATATATATATATATATATATATATATATATATATATATATATATATATATATATATATATATATATATATATATTATTATTATTATTATTATTATTATTATTATTATTATTATTATTATTATTATTATTATATTAATTGCAGTTTGACCATTAAAATATCTGCAAAGTTATGATGATTAAAGTTCAGTGCAAAGGGAGATACTTACTGTTACTGTACAAACAGCTGATAGGGCTACAATTGTATTTTGCCTGGCATTGTGAGATCACAAGCCTTTAAATTTAAGCATTGGTTGTGTTCAAATGCTGACTTTGGAGGCAGCATTTCAAGGAGGGAAAGCATCAAGGCATGTCTGAATCCTAATTCTGCTTCACTTTCTGTCTCCTGAGTTACCTTTTTCTGATCGGATTTTGAAGTCAGCATTGATCTGTCCTTTGCTGCCTTTGATATCCCATAGTGTTCCATTATTGACAGTTGAGTTAAAATGAAAAAACATGGCATCTCGAAATGCCACTTTTGGCCCGTTTCCACTGACTGGTACAGTACAGTATGGTAACGGTCACCTTTATCAGGCTTGCGTTTCCACTGCCTAAAGGACTAGGACAAGGACACTTTACTCTCACGTTTGTCTTTTTTTCAAAGGATCAGATGTCAGAAGCACTTCAATAATCACGCGCATGTTATTATCATCAGCTCAAGAAGTTCCTTATTTCAAATAAAGACGCTCACATGAGCGATCACGATGTCTCTGATGTCTGGAGAAAGTAAACCGCTCACACTTTTAGACGAACTCATAGAACAAAATCAGGACACGGCAGATTTTGTTCTTCTTGGCTTTGTGGCTGTACATCAAGACAATTACAAGGTTTGTTTGAGCTCAGGTCAACCATGGCTCATTATTATATGCATATAGTACTACGATGTAATGTCTCGGCTGTGTATTTAAAACATGGAGGTTCCTTTGTTTTCATTCTGGCTAGCTCCACGAGCGAGTGGCGTTTCTCTGTAAACCAATAGCGTCTAGCTCTGCCTTTTGGTATGCTTTAGTCCTGCTTGGTACCTTTTGCAAAGGGTTACCAAAAAGTGGTACGGTACGGTTCGCTTTTAGGTACCTTTTGACAGTGGAAACGGCCATAAAAGTGTACCGTACCGTACCACTCAGTGGAAACGGGCCATTTGGTGTCATTTTAAGTGTAAATGTACATTTTGACCAACACTTTTGACTTTTGATGGCATTTCTAGTGAGAATATTGTAGTAAACCTATATTCATTTAGATGTCACCAAAGCTGTCTTCATTATTGTACATGATTAAATTGTAACACTGTAAAAGTATCCATAAACAAACCGTAATCCAAATTTTATGATTCATGTTTTTTTCCAATTTATTTATGCTTTTGAACTGCATTATCAGCAGCTTAATGTTGTAAAGTTTGAAAAAGTGACTTTTATTGACATTTTAAAAAAAATAAATATTAATTTATAAGTAATAAACCACCAGTACTTTTTTCTGTTATTTTAAGGACTTATTTCTTCATATATATTATTTATTCTTTTTTTTTATTGCTAAAACTGTCAATAAAAGTCATTTTGTTAAACTGCACAGTTTAATTTTCAACATCGAAATTTAACAGAGCAGAAATCAAGGTCCCATAATGCATAATCATAAATAAATGGAGAAAAAGAACCTGTCAATTAACTTTTTTTTACAGTGTTTGCTGTCTCAGAGGTCTGTCTGGAATCTGTTTTACAAGGTGCTTTGGTGCACAGACGCTGCCTCCAGAGTCACCCTCTGATAGGGCGGCAACAAGTTAGCAGCCTAAGCTTTCAGATGCGAAGATGCACTATTTCCAGACAATGTGTAATAGCTAACCAATGAGAGCCCTATGAATTTTTCTGAGGGAGGGGCTTTATTGAACGATGAAGTCAACAGTTTATTTTTAGAAGAATTGAAACAACAGTGTAGAATATGTATTAAAAATGTAGTGATTTACTACAAACAAAGCTTGAACAGATGTAACAATGCATCCCTTAAACATGATCAAGCCATTGAAAATAGCTGACCGACAACCCATTTGAATGATAGATTTTGTAAGTATCTACTAGATGCTATGCTTCCAGGCTGTGGCACATGGTTGAGGATGCAGTTTTCTCAAGTATGAATGGAAGTACAAGTGGCTGTTTTGGAGTGGCTTCTGTCCTGATGAGGTGAAAGAGCAGAATATCAGTCATCTGATGCTTTAGAGTCATGGCAACAGGAAATATCTTTTGTTTAGCTTGCGTCAATGGCTGGTGCCCCGCAATGGGCCCATTTCAACACACACTTGCGAATTAGCAAGCGCATATGCTGTTTCTGTTTGCCGGATTTTAAGTTAAATCTACAGTATTTTACTGTATCTGCAAGCAAAGTCAATTCCCGTTCCCAGAAAGCCTACTAGGTACACACCAAACACCTAACAGACATCCTAAAAATGACATGAATAATCATGGAAGTAGATGGTTTGAATCACAGTAATCACTGCTATAGCATATCCTCTTTTTTATGAATAGCTTTGTACAGTAAGTACTGTATGAGTGAAATGCATATTGAATAAACCAACAGGACTCCAAAAAAGAAAACAGTTTACCTATCTATCTATCTGTCTACAAAACAAACAGTCTGTGTGTGTGTGTGGGGGGGGGGGGGGGGGGATGGGAACCTATATAAATGTCTCAAACATATTCATCAAAATTAGACAGTCCTCTAAATATACATCATTAATATAGTAAATCAAACTTGCACATTATTAGATGCAGTCCTGTAGTAAATCAGATACTTAGCCAAATAGCCAAATGTGTAATACATTTCATGCCGATGAGCTAATGTTTCATCTTTTAGGACAAACACTGCCTGTATTTGATTGCATCGCACTAGTTTTAGGTCCAGAGGTTAGTTCTGAATCACTATCAAACATTTCCCATGGGTTTAAGACAGTCTCTGTGTGTATATGTATGTGTACACCTGTTTTATATAGGCTAGTTTATTGAACGGCTGTGCTATCTTGGCCTTGTTTCACAGTAATCTGTTAACCTAGCCAATTAGTGTGGCAACAGCACACCATCCACATTTGTCTCTGTCAAGCTGGCTGACACACACACATGAACATGCACACACAGGCGCACAGACACATGCACACAACCTGATCCTATACCTGGGTCAGGTTCATGCAACATAACCAATATCTATACCAGTGAGAAGAAGGATCCAATTATCACCTTCAACCACAGAGAATAGAACCACATGATAAATAGACAATAATACTGCAATCATACATGTGTAACATATTGCAGATTCTCATGGCAAATATATATTCATACAGAAAATACCTTTATTTATTTGTATACTGTAGGTATCAGATTTTATTATTGTGATAGCAAGCTTTTATCGTGATAAACGATATTATTATGACATTGATAAAAGCTGTAAAAAAAAGTACTATAACAAAATTGTAAAACAGAGCAATTTTTTTTTTAAATTGCAATTTTATCTATTGCTTTGTTGTACATTAAATGTTCAGAAAAAACAAATATTTCCAACTAATTTAATTGCAAAAAGATTATAAAGTACCTTAGGAAACACTTTACAGTTAGGGCTCAACAGTGAGAACTTTTTTTTTACTGAAGCTATTATGTAAAAGTTAGTTAAAATATATATTAAATTTACTGTATTAGTTATATCTCAGGCATGTCATAGGCCAGATAAATCTGAACATACGAAATGTATTCATATAAATACACACATCGAACTATATATATATATATATATATATATATATATATATATATATATATATATATATATATATATATATATATATATATATATATATATATATATAAATATATATATATATATATATATATACAGTATATATATATATATACAGTTGAAGTCAGAATTATTAGCCCCCCTGAATTATTAGCCCCCCTGCTTATTTTTTTCCCCAATTTCTTTTTAACGAAGAGAAGATTTCCTCAACACATTTCTAAACATAATAGTTTTAATAACTAATTTCTAATAACAGTAAATAATATTTTACTAGATATTTTTCAAGACACTTCTATACAGCTTAAAGTGACATTTAAAGGCTAAACTAGGTTAATTAGGTTAACTAGGCAGGTTAGGGTAATTAGGCAAGTTATTGTATAAGGATGGTTTGTTCTGTAGGCTATCAAAAAATATATAGCTTAAAGGGGCTAATAATTTTGACCTTAAAATGTTTTTAAAAAAAATTAAAACTGCTTTTATTCTAGCCGAAATAAAACAAATAAGACTTTCTCCAGAAGAAAAAATATATTTACTTTTGAGGCTTTTTTAGGTGAGAATGTAGTTTAGATTGCAACTATGCAGTTTATTTATAAGGAAGAGTGCCTTTTTTAAATATTCATAATTTTGTTGCCGGCCATCAGCCTGTCATACTGATCAGAGCAAACAGTTGATGTTCCGCCACAAGATGGCTACAGAGACAGCATAATAAGTCCTTAGGGGAGAAAAACAGCACTTCTTTTTAGCGGATGTTTTAAACTCCAGCTTAACAAATTGTTCCAGAACAGGTGAGTGACATTCTAAGTCGATCTCTCTCTTTTGTATTATACCATAGTAATCTGGTACTGTTTGCTTTGCTTTGGCTTTTTCGGGGTTAATTATTGGGATCTCCCGATTGCAACAGAAAAATTACTGGGAAATCTCTGTAGACTGATGGCATTTCATGCAGTTCAGCCTTATAATCCTAAAATGTTAGCAAAATCACCTGTTTTGTCATCACTTTAGACATTACGCTAGAGAATCATTAAAATACTAGCTCTAAAGTGACGTTTGTGAAAGAGCAACGATTTCTGCTGTTCTGACGTCAGCTGCAGATGTGAAGGAATGGCAGAAGAAAGTAGTTCCTAGTACAAAAGGGTTTTTGAGACCGTGTTTGATTTTCTTTTTTAAACATGCGATTATGCTGTTGAACTGTTGTATAAACGCAAGTAGCAGTGCGATAGGACTATATATCATCACTGGCAGGACACTAAGGCACTCAGCCTGTGATATATATATATATATATATATATATATATATATATATAATGTAAATAAAACTTTTATTTGTATGTGATTAGACATGGTTAATCGTTAAACAGCAGCACTAGTGAACATGTTTATATTTAAAAATATGTAGTAGTAAGTCTTCAAGCAGAATACAAGAATCTAAATTTTCTTAAAGTTTTAAAAGTAAATACTTATTTACAGTATTTTAAAGGGCCTACAATAACTAACGCATGTTCTAAATATTTTAACATTTCTCTGCAATTCATTAATCTGACATCCACATTTCAGATTTGAACTCACCCACATATGCAAGACACAGGAGGTGTAGATTTGCCTTGGGAGGGGGAAAGTCACAAACCTGGTTGCCATGGAAACAAAGGCAGTACATTAAAGGGATTAAGCGACGGGGTTGTGTGTTTGTACTTGCGGGAGCGTGACTAGCATAAGCATGAATAGCACGTCACTGGAGTGCGGTGACGGTGTTTGCACATCACCATAAACGCTGTGGATCTGCTGCATCCAGAGCAGCCGAGCTTTACTAGCGATTTGTAGTGCATTGTGTGTGAATCATCTGTTATTTGTTGAGCAAAGCCACAGATGACGCTCGAAATGACAGGATTCCGACTGGCTGGATGGATGGTTGTGAGTTTGACATGGCGTGAATGTGAACAGAACTCCTGGCTTTATCTGATAAATATGCCTGAGTTTAGTTTTATGTTTGAGCTGCGGTATTACTATGGTTACTTTGAGCAAAATCTGCATTATTAGCAAAAGAGTGCAGCAGTTGAGGTCTGGAAGTAAAAGCTTTTTTTTAAATATATAATAGCAAAATGGACAGGGCTGTTATGAGGTTTAGATTACTTGTGCATTTTCTGGAACCTTCTTCATATTGTCATGCTTATTTTTAACACCATCATGTTTATTAAGGAATTTGTGGGGGGGATTACATTTACCATGACCAATTGCATTCATTGCTGTCAAAAGTGACTTATTTTTTTACACTATTAAGGGATGTAATATATTTTTGTTTAATAATGTGTTGGGGTTATTATTTAAAATGTTGGAGGGATTTTATGGTAATATACCTGTTTTTCCCATTAGAAATAAGTAAAATATGCCATGCTATTTTTAATCATTGATCTAATTATTGACATTTGAGGGTTTACTCTACTGACAACTTTTATTCTTTGATGAAATCATATTAAAAGTAATCTCAGATTAAGAAAAAATACAGATGCTCTGAATTTTAACAAAATCTCTATTTGTTCCAGCCAAAATCCTGTTCAAACACACAATAGAACACATACAATTTTTACCACAATGAACTCTTCAGCCCAAATTGGGTGACCTGGACCTGGAATTTTATATAGTGGCTTTTTAAATTCTTCCCTAAAATTTGACTTTTAACCAAATAAAATGTCATTACCTCAGTAACATAATCATCAGAGAAAATACTTGTTTGCAAATCTAAAAAAAAGCAATAATTCATTTACACATTTGAAGCACAGTCACCTTGACAACGTCACTCAACTGCAGTGACTTCGAAAGCTCAAATAACCTGAATAGAAACATGGGAGGCATTACATTTTGTACATGCTCAGTTGTTTTGGCCTGTGTATTAAAGAAAGAGTGCAGCAGAGTAAAATGGGACTAGTATACAAGCAGCATATGGCACTGGCTTTGCCAATGGGACAGGCCCTTGGCAACCTCTAGTATACGCAGCTTCCATCCCTTGAGTGCATATGTTGAACAGCTGGATTTCATTTTTAAATCTTTTGTGAGCCAAGTCTACCTTGAAGATACTGTAGGTTTCTTTGTCCAAAACAGGTATGACTTCTTATGAGTGGTTCTCAACTCAAGTCCTCGGGCCCCCCTGCCCTGCACATTTTGTATGTCTTCCTTACTTAACACACCTGATTCAGATCATCAGCTCATTAACAGCGAGATCCATGAACTGATCCTTGTGTGTCAAATAAGAGAGACACAAAATGTGCAGGGCGGGGGAGCCCGAGGACTGGAGTTGAGAACCACTCTAGGCCATAGTAAAGAGCACCTGCAGAGGTCTGATATGAGTTCACCTTCGATGGGAACACCTTTGCATTTGGCTCCAAAAAACATTTAATAAGAACTTTGTTCAGTTTCCATCACATTTATATCTAACACATTTATGTTCTGTTATAAGTTCAACCCTGGCTCATTGAAAATACATGTCTCAGTCAAAAAAAAAAAAAAAAAAAAACTGGGGATGCAGCAAAAATAAAATTTTGGGCAGAAACCGAAAATTCTAGATGCATTTGGCCGAAAACCAAAAGTAAAAATTTATAATAATTGTTTTATATTTTATTAAATGATATAATTGTATAACATAATGCAAACTATACTGATTCAAAAAAATCACAAGCCAATAAAATAACCACAAAACTAGTCTTTTGTTGCACAAGTATATTTCTGGCAATGGCCAAAAATCCATTGTATGGGTCAAAATTATAGATTTTTCTTTTATGCCAAAAATCAATAGACTCTTACATAAAGAAGATCATGTTTCATGGAGATATTTTTTACATTTCCTACTGTAAATGTATTAAAAGTATATTTTTGATTAGTAGCATGCTGTCACAATCACCAGCGATCCAGGCTTTCACTCAGGACTACAAATCTGTCACCATATGGACTACAAATCCTGTCATGTGCCACACACTCACACCTGTTCCAGTTTTCCGCTGATTGCTAACACACACAACTGAAGCTGTTCAGAACTGGTTACATGGACTTTAAAAGCAGCACAGACACACACTAGTTGCTGAGTCTTGTTTATCTGTTAGAATTACAATGCAGTTTTCTTTGTTTAGCCTAGCCGTATTTTGACCCTTTGCTTTGTCTGTTTGTTTTGATTCATTGCTGCCTGTACCAACTATTTGCCTGTTCTTTGACCATGACTTTAGATTGCTCTGCATGTACCTGTTTGACCCTGTTGACCATTGCCTGCCTGACCATTCTTGTAATAAACTGCACATGGATCCTCAACCCCGTTGTCAGCGTCCCATCACATAACACATGCATTGCTAAATATTTCATTTAGACTGCTTTGAAGGCGATGTTTTTAATATTCAGATTTTTTTTAACTCTCAGATTGTAGATGTTCAAATATTTATATCGACCAAATATTGTCCTATCCTAATAAACCAGATGGAGAGGTGTCAGTTTACCGGCATTGCCATAACAGCACATTGCCATTGAAGATCCAAAAACAAGTAAAATATTGAAATGTCCTGTCTGCGTGTTAGAGCGTGGAGTTTGATTTTCTGGTGAGCATTTGAGGTTCTTGCTTAAATAGATAGAATAGAGCAGAATTTTAAGCTTTTTTGAACTTTGACCACAGCACAGACGTTCTTGCCCTTTGGTGACTTAGCAGAAATCTATCCATCCTTTGCATAGTTTATTGAAATAAAATTTTTATGGAAATTTCAATGGAAATAAATAGATCTGGAGGGAAAGTGAACTGTGATAGCATAGCATAACCCTATTTTTGGCATTTTAAAGACATTTTTGTTTTTCAGACAAAATTTCAGAGAAAATTCTCTGCATCCCTAAAAAAACATTACTCTCATATTGTTGCACATTTCGGATGACAAATCCATTAGAAGCCACTGTTCTTCACTTTTTGCAAATCTGAAATACATGTACATTTTGTTATATGTTGCAGATACAAATCCTTCCTATACTAACTAAACTTTTCTCTATAACCAACCAATAGTGTTTTTAAAAGCAAACGTAAGAGAAAAGTATAGTATGACCTTGTAGTTTTACCTTGATTTTACTTTGTTTTTTTTTTTCTGGAATCATGCTGCACCAAAGTTAATCTCACTGGAATCAATTTACCTAGAAACTGCAGTCAAATGTATGTCGAAGTAAATTAAGCAAAAATGCAGGCTGGAGGCACATGTTTACAATGAGGCTTTGTTGTAAAATTTCATGATTTATTTTAATTTAGACTAACAAAACAGAAAAATATATTTAAAAAAAAAACAATTAAAAGATCAAACTGATTAATAACTTAATTAGTTAACAGACTTTAAAATGAACTGTGAACATTTAATTAATTCATCACAAATATTGATTGGGTTACTTATGATTGCTTATGGAAACTACAAGTAGAAAGTTAAAAGTAGAAAGTTTTTATTCTTGTTTTTGCCATTAAAAGAAAAAGCTATTTTCAATTCTCCAGGCATCCAAACAACAAAAAAGTGTGACTCAATCAATTATTCAGTGATTAATAATCAGATCAGAATCAGAATTCATCCTTTAAAAAAAACTTAATCAACACATAACACAGTTCAGTATAGAGATCTTTGTTTCACAGAATGTTAAATATATGCCAATTAGTGCTGTCACAATGTCATATTTTAACTATGATTATCATGGTCTAAATCAGGGGAGTCCAAACTTGATCCTGGAGGGCAGGTGTCCTGCTGAGTTAACTCCAACTTTCTTCAACACTCCTGCCAGGAAGTTTCTAGTATATCTAGTAAGAGCTTGATTAGCTGGTTCAGGTGTGTTTGGAGCTAAATTCTCCAGGACACCGGCCCTCCAGGACTGAGTCTGGACAACCCTGGTCTAAATAATTCAGTTGATATTATTGGAGTGTCCATAACAATTTAATAAAATGAAGAAAAATTATAAAGCTGGAAATTACAGTCATGTTTTTTTTTTTTTTTTTTATACTTATATTTTAATCACATTCAAAATATTAGTATAGGGAGTGGAAGAGATTGTGTAACCACAACTGTACAAAAAAATAGAAAAGAAGCTTTTAACTGTTGATCAGCAGTACTTCCTGCAGACTTCCTCTTTTCTTTCTTTTTTCTTTTGTTTTTTGACTTGTGGCCATCAGCATTAAGGTGCAATACTGCCACCTAGTATAGAGTGCCATAAAGTGTTAGTACTGGATTTTAACAATGTCATCATATTTGTAGTTTTAACCTGATGATAAACATGTTGACATCCATTCTTCCTTGAATCCAGAGATAATAAAAATAAACCTGAAATTTCTCTACTGCACAGAAAGTACTCTTTTTTTTATGTTTGCATCTTATGACACTATGTCCTGTTTTTGGTTTGTTTATGCCTTTAGTCTACATTGTGCTCTTATTTCAGTTGAATCCCACCCGTTTGTTTGCAAATTACCCTAAGCTCTTATTTTTAGGACACTTGGTTCACTTGTTTGGTGTGCATCAAGGTTTAGATGGCAGCTTTCACAGTTAATCAAATGAACACCCCTAGCAGAACAATCACATGAGTTCACTTTACTCACAACAAACCTGCAAAGTTTGACCACTTTTAGTCACTTTTTACATTTGTTTTTGTTTGTTTGGAAATGCATTCAGCGGTGTACAGTAAACTATTTTTAGTCTCAAATCTCCTAGTATCTGTGTTTGTGCTGGTATCCATGACATAGCTTTAGATTTGATTGACAGATACGGCTTTACCCCAATGGCCTTCTGCCATTTCTCCTTCAAAGTGATCTCTGGTCAAGTTCACAGATACTGATCATTCCTGATAGTTGAACAAGCAATTGTTTGCGCTTCCATACACTTAATTCATCTTATATCCTTTCACTATTTGACCTATTAGTTTTACTCTTATGTCAAACACTTTTGGAATGTGCGTTCATTTTTACAGCTGTCCTCCAGATTGACAGCTTGTGAGTTGTGACAGTTATTTTAAATCACAGATTATTTCACTGTCTATTCAGAAGGTCAAGGCTATATTTGTATATGGTAAATTGTTTTTTTGTGTGGGTAAACTTCTGAAATTAATATACTAAATATAATATAAGAGCAATTCCATGCAAATGTCAACCTTTATAACTTTTCACCAAAATAGCAAGTTGTTTTGTGTAGGTATTTTACAGTATGGTTAAAATCAACATAAGCTCATTCTGAAACATACCCCTATATACATTTCTAGAGATCGCGTTTTATGTAGCCATAAGTACGTATGGCAGCATTTCGTCTTTAAAACGAACACTACGGGTCGATCGGTCAGTCAATCAGTCAGTCAGTTGACAGCGGCCTCTGGTGGATGAGAACAACAAGTGTGAATAGCACTTGCGAGAGAAATTTGAGATCTCAAAAAGCATACACAGCGGCCTCTTATGGATTTGTGAAAACAAAAACTGCAACAACAAAAAACTATCTCCTGGGATGTATTTGGCGCTCTTCAGAAATGTATATATCGGTAGGTTTTCAGAATGAGCCTGGGCTGGTTAAAATACTCAAAAATGTCTCTGTCAATGTTTTCAAACAGTTATATTTGGCAATTTCACATCTGTCACATCCATAACAGAGAGGTGTCACATTCACAATGAAGCTTTTTCCTCATAAATGCAAAATAAATGTAAAAAATAAAATAAAATCAATCATTTTGTTCAATAGAGAGCCAACACTTATCCTTTTGATTAGCATTGTTTCTTATGGGTTGTGCAGTTTAATTCATAGAATTTCTACGAAGTACGTTGTATACTGTAAACTTGCAGACTTTGTTGGTCACATCCATAATGCATGTTTATTTTCCTTATTTGAAATATATAAAATGTTTACAGACTGATATTTTTCTGATTCCATAACTCTGTGGTTAGTTGTTTATGAAAATGTGAATAGATGTTTCAATATATTGTTAATAAAAACTTTCTATGTAAATTTATGATTTGAGATTTTACTGCAAATGTCACATCCATAACGCTGGAATTGCTCATAATACTCCAATGAGGCATTTATATATTTATATCATGAAAATTATGTTTGTTGGTCTTATTAGTGATTTTGAGTAAATCTTAAGTGAAAGTCTTATTCGCTTTTGTCCTTATTCATAAAGTATCTGAATGAACTAGGGCATCTTGTTCATGAATTAACTGGGACATCTAGATTGTGAACAAACTGAATTAGCTGAGGTGAATGTGACTCTGAAACAGTCACGTTAAGGTAGCTAGACAAGAAAGAAAAAAAAGTGTAAAAATGACTGATAGATTTACACTAAATAATGTAACAAATTTAAACAAAAACAATGGAACATTTATTTTTACTATTATTCTTGGTCCAATGAAAAATTAACTTTTCTCCACAAACACAGACTCACAGTTTTGGGTGACTAAAACACAGTTTTGGGTGAATACAAATCCTCACCATTACTATGTATCAATTAAAAGATTAATTTATAACACAAGTTATTTTTGAAAATGAAGATGTTAATACGATAACATATTATGACACATATAATAACAAAAAAGTTCATTAAAAAAGAAATCCATTTCATCAGTCATCATTAATTTAAAAGTAACAATAAACATGAAATTTTGCAAATTAAGTAAAAACTGATACAGTACAGGGCAGTTATTAGCATGGTTTATTTGTACTGTGGTGCATGCTGGGAAACATACTGTTGTAGTATAGGAATAGTAGGGTGTGTAATTTAGTATCAATCAGCAACTGATAAACAAAGGCACTTTTTGCAGTGCAAAATGCCAAAACTTAAATAATATCATTCAATAGGTCTGCATTTATTTTATCAATAATAAAAAGACATATTGCGAAATACTTGTACTATGCAATGCATATGGTTTTTCATTTTAATATATTTAAAAAGCATGTACTTTTCAGCAGACATTACAAGGGCACCTATGATGAAAATCAACTTTTGAAAGCTGTTTGAACAGAACTGTATGTATGTATAGTGTGTTCACTGTCATATTAGAGTGATACAAACCCAACAAGTCTCTTGTTCTTAAAAAAAAGGACCCAAATTCCAGTCATTTTAAGGCTCACCGCAATGTGACGTAGGAGTGCAGTTTCCCCACCCACCGAATTGGTTGACCGGCGCTTTGTTTCTATAATAACATTTATACACATGTCCACAGAACATTTTATTTTTGTGCAAATAAACTGGGATTAAAATATTTGTTACAACTCTCTGTGATGTTTATAAGTTAAAATATTTTTAAAACAGCATGTTTGTAATAAAGTAAAATCGCTATGTAATTCTTAAACGCTATAATCACCACGGCCGCATGGTGTCAGTAAATGCACATATGTGCGTGTTTGTGTGTGTACTGCAAACAGCATTTGTGTGAGACTCATCATTTCAGAAAGGCTTGAATAAACTCCACCACAAATACACGAAATAAACTTACTTGGTATTTTTGACTAATATACAGTCTGTCTCTGTCACTGATGGCTGTTTATCTAAAGTAAGGCATGATGAGAAGCAAACACACACGTGGGAATGGTGGGCGGGGAGAAGCAGCTCATTTGCAAAAAACAGCTACATTGTACTCAGACACCAAAAAGGGCATATTCTGAAGGCTATTATAAATTATTTGATAGATATTTTGAGCTGAAACTTTACAGACACATTCTGGAGAAAGCAAAGGCTTAACTTACATCTTGTAAAATGGGTAAAATAGGCACCCTTAAGTTTTCAGTGTCATGTTAAACTTTAGAAATCATTTTAACATGTTGGCTTTTGTTGATTATGAAACCTTTTTATTATTATTATTGTCAATGTAAACAGTTGTGCTGCTTAGCATATATATAGATTTTAATCATGTTTTTTCTGTATCTTTATAAATGTCTAATTGCCAAATTTGATCAAATTAATTCATCTTCTCTAAAGAAACATTGTTTGTTATATCTTATCTTACTGACCTCAAGTATTTAAACTGCAGTTTACCAAAAATGTAGATTTGTAGTAGACCTCCAAACAAAATCGAAACAACCTCAAGGAAATGGTGCCTAAATATAGAAGTGAAATAGCCAGTCAAGGTTAGAGAGAGAGTGAGAGCAAGAGAGAGAGAGACAAAATAAAGGGATCATCTTCTAATCTCTCTTCTTTAGAACAGAAGGATACAGCACAACTATAATGGATTTTGGATAAAGCATTATTCCTGGGAGACTGTCATCACTACAGAGATCATCTGAGCGTCTGCTTTCCATTTTCTCAACTGTTACCATGCGTACAGTCAACTTGTTGATCAAATCCATCAGAGTAATGTTTAAACTGTGCAAGAAAAATTGGTACATGTCTTCTGTCTCTCTCTTCTGCGACTGGAAACAGACTTATTGAGTGTGTGTGTGATTTCCCCCTCACTCCGGATCTGCTTGTTTACCGTCGAGCAGAGGCCACCGTCTTCCTGTTTCTGAAAGTAAAGAGCTGCGATAAACTGAAGAGACACGCTTTCTGCCAGGTGTGAGCGGACCTGATACTCGACCCCCCGAGGAGGTAGAAGCGTGACCGACTGACAATGCAACCAGAGACTCCCACTAACAGATACAGTAACCCTCTCTCGGCTGCCCTGACTCCCTTCAGCGTTTCTGAATGCTGCAAAGATGAGTTTAGAGATCAAAGAGCTTCCCCTGGACGACTC
Source organism: Danio kyathit (assembly GCA_903798195.1). Classification (NCBI taxonomy): domain Eukaryota; kingdom Metazoa; phylum Chordata; class Actinopteri; order Cypriniformes; family Danionidae; genus Danio; species Danio kyathit. Next base: position 38,536,799 of record LR812524.1, on the reverse strand, counting down.
TTGAATCTGTTGGGAATTTAAATAGGATGGATTTGGACCTGTCGGAGAATAAGAGCTTTCTAAAGTCGTGTCTGAGGCTGGGCAGTTACTCGTACCGCCGACACTCTTGGGTCTGGTAAGCATGAATGTGGGAGTAAGGTTGTAACCACAATAGCCACCTGTTTGGATTAGTTGACTTAGCTTGCGTAATGTATTTTAACGGCAGATATAACTTTGGTAACACTTTACTTGAAGGTGGTATTCGTAAGACTATCATGACACCTTTATATTCATGACATGACACGTGTCATGAATACGAAGTAGATTTTATTTATGCTAATGACAACCTTAAGGGTCATTTGCTTAGTTTTCTCATTTTAAATGCTGAGATGACATTGCTTTATGACTACTTGACATAAATAAATACATAATACCTTGACTTTTCCTCTGTTATAACAACTTTATCAAGCCAACAAAACCTGTCAGTTGCTGCATCCCAATTCGTCTACTTATACTACATCCTAAAAGTATGTACTTTTTTGTGAAGTAAAAGTATATACTTGTGTGTGTTTGTAACAGAAGAGTATGCAAGATTTACAGCATGCTACTTCCTCATTAATGGATTGTTATGTCGCTTAGTTACGTGCCCTCTCAACACATCATCCACATCTCTTTCATATTTAATTTCCTAACATACTAGAGATGCAGCAGTGCAATAATCTGCCATTTGTGAGTATTTCATGCTGAGAAATCCCCTTAGGTGTTTGCATTATTATGCATTCAGACATTTATGGCTAAGCATGTCTTTATAGAACTTCACGTTGTTGTTGCAGATAAAATATAACATGAAAACTTGATTTAAATATTTTCCAGTAGTTTACATATTAATTAAGTCATTCAAACATCTTTACCTAATCCTCTGATGGTTGGTCTGACGCATCTGACATTTTTTTGTGGTTTGTTAACACTTTTTACCTCCCTTTGTAGTTCTAATTAAATTCACATTCTATGTGCAATGTATTGTGAACAGACGGTTCTTCAATTTGCATTTCTACAGGAATTAGTAGACCATCTGGGAAACTTTGGCAAACTCTTTTCAACATTTATCATACTGTATGTAGTATAATATAGTATAAGTGGTATTGTGTAGCATAAGTAGGCAAATTGAGATGTAGTAACTACAGCTTACCAGTGGTATTTCAAAAAGAGTAAAAGTATCTGATGTAAATATCACTCAAAGTATGTGTAAAAAGTAGCCTTTTCAAAGGTACTCAAGAGTAGTGAGTATTACGCTGTAAAATGCTGATGCATTTACATGTAATTTGTGGATGTGTGTAAACGTAACATTCTCTAGTGCATTTAGGTATGGCCCAGCATGCACACAACGTCATAAGACGTTGATATTACCTTATATTTAGGTTGTGACCAAAATTCAAGTAGCCAGCGTCTAAGAACAATGTTATTTTGACATCCAATAACGACGTCAAATGACGCTGATATTTGGTTGATTTTAGGTTGTGTTAGAACGTGACCAAAATCTAACGATGAGCCAACATCTTAAACCAACGTCATATTGATGTGAAATACTGACATTTATTCTTCAGGTATGACAACCAAAATCCAACATCTGATAGACGTCATAGTGGTAACATCCACACAACGTCAAGCTGTAACATCATTAGACGTTGATATTTGGCTCATTTTAGGTTGAACGTTGGACATTGACGTAGGACTGACATTGGGTTCTGATGTCAACCAGATTTTTATTTCCAAACAAAATGCAATGTCCCCATAACTTTGGGGTACAACGTCAATCTGACATCATGTTGACATCTTGTGTTTAAGGCCATTTTGGTCATCATACAGTAAACATCCATCATCTTCTCATCAGTGACATGCATCTAAACAGTCTCTGAGTCAATGCGTGTAAAGAGTTTAAACATCTTCTTGGACACTTTTAATGCTTCTAACTTTTAACGGTTCTCAACCGTTTTCACTGCGGGGCCCACTTCTTTCTCCGATCAATTTTTGAAGGCCCATCTGTCTGACATTTCCTCTCAAATGTTTGTATGAAATGCTCATTTAAACCTTTATTTGTTAACAAATATGAATTATATATAAAACTATATATATATATATATATATATATATATATATATATATATATATATATATATATATATATATATATATATATATATATACATACATATATATATATATATATATATATATATATATATATATATATATATATATATATATATATATATATATATATATATATATAGTTTTATATATATATATATATATATATATATATATATATATATATATATATATATATATATATATATATATATATATATATATATATATGTATAATTTTATTTATTTATTTATATTTTAAAACATACACAGATTCAAAGAGAATCACAGGTCAACAGGGAGATTGCAAAAAACCAGCTTCTGCTTTAAACATGGACTGACTGAATATCTACTATTAAATATCTGCTATTCAAAAATATACAGACAAATGTCAAATACAGTAAAACACCCTAAATCTTTTAAAAAGCATCGATTTGATGGCGGTTGAGTTTGCAGTCGGATATTATTGGAGATCGATGAACAGCTCCGCCCGATTGCGTCTGAAGCTCATATGCAAGTTTATTTTACATTCTATGGGAAAAACAGCATTGAGCCTCACTAGATCCTCCTGTATGGGCGCGTGTCCGTTATAAAACACTCACGGGACATTAATTTGGACAACTATGCGGATATATTAAATTGTTTACACAAAAATACAGAGATACTTTCACGTTCACTTCACGCATAGTTTGTGAATGAACAGACTGACATGTATTAGTGATCATGAGGCTGTATTTGCGAAAAAGTAATCAATTAGAGAACAGGAGAAAGTGCATTACTTCGGTCATTTTAATATAGCATATTATAATGAATTCCAAAAATGATAGTATAATATTGAGCGTTAATTTTATCTCGCCACCCACCTGCAGGATTGCTGAGGCCCACCGGTTGAGATTACCTGCTTTACACCACTGGTTATGACAAAGGCAAAGACTTTTTATGATGTATTTGTTTATGTCAAGTTGTCATAAAGAAATCTCAAACAATGTCATCTTTGCATTTAAAATGACAAAACTGGCCAAATGACACTAAATGACACTACTTTTTTATTTTCAAATACTATTTAGCATGGATAGTATGCGAATTGTGACATAACAAGCGTCTTTGTCAAGACAACTTGACATAAGACAACATAACTTCTGTCTTAAATCTGTCATAAACATGAATCTCACAAGGCCTGTTAAAGGTTTATTATGTCATGATTATAAAGGTTTCATAACAGTCTTATGAACACCCCCTTCAAGTAAAGTGTTACCTGAAATTTTTTTTATGGTCTGGACCCATAGTTGCAAGGGTGGATAATGGTAAAAACGGTCTCTTACACTTTGTGTGGTCACAGCTTAAAGGTTATCAATACCTTTTATTGGAGGCTTTTAAGGACTTTGAAAGCCCACATGCTAGCCTATAAGTCGAAAGTGGCTGCAGACTGAAATCAAGGTGGGTGAGGTTTAATTTAGTTCATGCTGGGGAGACTTGGAATGGTGGCGTGAAAGGGTTTTTCTCCAGTGTGGCTTAAAATGGGTTCGAAAAGAGTGAGAGTCAGCTGTTTTGCTCTTGAAGCGTGTGACCTTTTGCTGCTCTCTCCCATTCACTGTTAACATACTTTCATCGCTCTATTTCATTGATATTCAGCCTCAATGAAAGAGCTGCAGAACTTGAATAGATTCAGTTTGTGGTTGATTTACGGCTTATTTTTAAATATATGCAGTGAAATATAGAAATATACTCTTTTTTCTTTCTCTTTGCCATACAGAGACATGAATATGTGCTTCAGGATTTTTTTTTGCAAGCTTACATGCACATATTCCTGTAATGAAATGCCTAAAGGGATAGTTCACTCAAAAAAGCAAACAAACACTGAAATGTTCACTCTTTCACAACAGTCTGGAGCACAAGCCTCTTGTTCAATAGTGAAGTATGAGGGGTACAAATTTATACTTGAGCTGACACTATATTTGTTTACTGCAAAAAAGGCATGTGCATTTTTGCTCATCAAAATGGAACTTGAGCTTATCCTGGTTGCTACAACCTTCAGATAGTTATGAACAAACAGTGTCAGCTCATGTGCGACAACCGTCATCATGCGACAGGAAGCTTGTGCTCCAGACTATTGTGAATTCACTCAGGGCCTTTTGCCAAGGCTGTGGATAAAATGGCATAATGTTGTAAATCATGTTTAGTTTTTGCACAGACCAGTCATTGTTTCATATGACCTTATTATATGAGAAGACACTACACATTAATCTGCTAATTGTGATTGCCACTTTCATGAAATACAACCCATAAAAGCATTTACTAAAATGTGTTTACTAAAATAGTCTCTACTATCTTATTGAGTAAAATGTGGGATTTGTGTAGCTAGATTGGTAGGGATAGACAATATGGCCAAAATTTAAAAGACAATATATTTCGTGATTTTAGTTGATGCAGCATAATTCTGATTTTAATATGAACAGTATTTCAAAAGAACGCATGTCTGTAAAAAAAAAAAGTCTAGTTTATGCAACCTCCTCATATAAAACCATTTAATATTTTTAAATTTAAAAAATTTGTATATATTTTTATTTTATAAACACAGTGCACATAACTTGTTTACCTTTTATTTATGTTTAACATGCATACAAGCAGGAAATGTGAAATAAGCATAAATTAACCATAAAATAAACACAAACTTTCAGAATTAAATTACAAAATTCTTGGTAGTCTGAAAAAGTCGAGCAGTAGCATCAGCAACAACTTAACTAATTAAATAATTAATTAATTAATTACTGTAAATAAACACAAATAAATCCTTAAAGACTAGTTTTTGACTAGTTTTTTAAACAATGTTTTTATTGAGATGTAACAAAAATATGACAATATAATTCAACATATTTGTATTTAAAAAATTTCATTTGGAAAGAAAAACAACAACAAAGCAAAACAAAAACGAGGGGAAAAATGAAACAAAGAGGCACATTTTAATTAGTAAAAGGTTATTTCAGATAATAAAACAGTAGGAAATAATTAAAGATATAAGTCATCTATAGAAAGAATCCTCCAGATCATTATTTGGCAATACATCTCTGGAAAGGGAAATATATAGACAGGGCAAGTCAGTGTTGAGTTATTTCGTCTTTTACTGTTTCATTTAGTAAATTGGCAAAATCGGAATTTGAATTAAAGTTTATAAGATAAAGATCAAGAAAGAAAAACCACGCTGCATGAACTTATCTGTCCATGTCAAACACTAAAATGTATATTCAAATATTTAAGATTTGTTTAATAATCACCATTATTGGAAAAAGTTTCATCGTGATACAGTATATTAATTAGGGCTAGTATGATGGTATATCATTACCGCGAAATGAAATGTGTACTGCAAAAGATTTTTTATATTCTGTGTATACCGTAAAATGTAAATGTAAAAAGCTGAGAAAGAGACAGGCAATGTTGCCAATTGCTTTATATTTTCAACAAGAAGTGATCACTTAGTTTGAATATTTATACAAGGATTAGTCTTTATTTATTTGTATTTTTTATTATTTTATTTTATTTAATTTTTTTTTTTGGGGGGGGGGGGGGGGGGTGGTTACCTTTATTTGATAGGACAGTAGAGAATTGACAGGAAAGCATGGGGAGCAGAGAGAGGGGAAAGATCGGCATAGGACCGTGAGGCGGAATCGAACTCAGGTCGCCGTGAGCACCGGAGTGCATGTATCGACCATACCTGCCAACACTCCCGTTTTTCCCGGGAGTCTCCCGTATTTCACACCCGTCTCCCGTATTGTTCTGTCTCCCGGTAAACTCCCGGAATTCCCCCGCCCCCCCGCTCCTCAGCATTTTGGTACAGTCCGGGCTGAAACTTGGTGCTTGTGCTTTTCCGGTCGCGCGCTACAGTTCGCGCGCCCCCATCTCCTCAAACCTCTCACCCCTCCCGCTCCAAAAAAGCGAACTAGCGACAAATCTAGCGACTTTTTTGTGTGTTACTGGCGTTTTTTATAGACTCGTTTGTCCATTACTGTACCGTCCCTACAGTTTTCAATGGGCTGCGGGTGATGCCGCCGGCCCCTCCCCTGCAGCCTGAGAGCAGAGCACCTCTCTGCGTACCGACGGCAAATGATTTAGAACAGGTGGCAGTTTGAAGGTATTTCCCTTGTACAGTCAACCCGATCTGGGGGGGTCTCCCGGAATTTACAAACCAAATGTTGGCAGGTATGGCGTTGACGCACTAACCACTACATCACTGGCGCTGACAATGTATTTGTATTTTTAAGGGAAAAAAACGTTTGATAGTTCCTTAAAGTGTTTACATATTTATATTTTCATATTTTTATTTTGATTATCCTGTTACTTGGGTTGTGTCATATAGCTTTGAGAAGATGTTACTTAAGACATGTTTATAATAATAAGGTCTGTCCACATAAAACTGTGAAATGTAACATTAAGTGGAATTAGTTTTTCATCTAATGTCATAGTTTGTTTAATATATTTATAAGGTTAAAAAATATATATAAAAAAATAATCAAATAAGATCAAGTGCTTATCTTTTCTTAATTATTCAAGCTTATTTATTATATAAAGCCTATTTGTACATTTTCTAGAATAACTACCTTTATAAAACAACTATATTGTGAAAGATGTCGTTACCTTGAAATACATGTTCTCATGCCATAAAATAAAATTTTGATCATACTGACCAGCCTTAATATTGATATTGATTTACTGTCCAGCCCTATGGATTGGTAAAGCAACAATCTATACTAGTGCAACAATCATGATTGCAATACTAAGGAACACAGACTGATAAAATGGCTACCTTGAATAGACTGTCGATTTCATGATGATGGCACATGCAATACAACATTGTCACTTTTTTCATGCCAGCCACAGGAAGCTTAGCTATAAAACATACTGTAACTATAGGTCATGGTGAGCTGCTTGCATCAACAACTTATGCAGTGTTTTTGTTTCAGTCTCTCTAACTTTGTTTTGTTTCTAATTGATCTATTTTTAAACCTGTCATTTTTTTTATCTCAAAGTGATGATAGCCATAGTTTTTTCAGAATCACCAAAGAACCACAATCTCTACAGAAAATCTTTTTTAATGTTCTACTAAAGAAAAAAAGAAGTAGATCTTTGGATGGCCTGAGAGTCTGTAAATGAACAGAAAATATGTATTTTGGAGTGAACAATCTCTTTAAAGATGGACTTTTATGTTTTGTTGGTTCTTAATGTTTTAATGACAACTAGTGACACAATGTTGTACCTTTATAAAAGATACATGTACTGTATATAGAGTATGTATGTAGGTGATATTCACACACGCTTATTACCAGCATTTTTTGAGACATTTTTCAACATTCATACCCAAAACAATTGAGCAATGAGCTGAGTGAACTTGCAAAAACACCCCCTGACATCAGAATTCTCCAATTTTTCCAAAGGAATATATATTGTCGAATGCTAGTTGCTTGCACCCATTGACTTCCCTATTAGGAAAAAAGTACTATGGAAGTCAATGGATCCCAGCAACCAGCATTTTATTTAATTTTTTCAAAATATTTTTGTTTATGTTTAGCATAAGTAAGAAACTCTAAATATTTTTTTTAAACTAGTGAAGGGTGAGCAAATACATTTTTTTTGGGTGAGCTATATTTCTTTAAGGTAGTAATCATTGTGAATAATTGTCCTGTATAGGGGTTACCCAGGTAATGTGTACTTTCTTTTTAGAGAGAGAACTTTTCTTGTAAGAGGGAAGAGGCTTTTTGTAAGCTACTGATTTGACCGAAGTGTGTGTGGTTTAAAATAGGTTCACACCAAGAATGACTAAAGTTTTCACACCAGCAGATGGTAACATACTGTTTACTGCATGTAAGTTTTGTCATCTGGCAGTTTAAATGCTCAAGCTTAATAAATCAGGCTTGATTTTTACTGTTTATCAATGCTTTTTTCTTTGATAAGATAAAGAAAAAAACATCTGTCTGTTATCTTTTTAGATGGTGTAGCGAAATTTGCTTAATTTATGAATATTATTGATCAATAATAAGATGTTTTTATTAATTATGAATATTGAGAATTAACTTATAGTTAATTTAACTAAATAAATATAACAATGACTCTGTCTGAGAGGACTCTGTAATTATTTATTTATTTAGAAAGGCAATTATATCTACTTCTTGTGAAGTAGATGAATAGTTTAGAAGTTTTATTAAACTTAATAAGCTGGTAGCAATGCTCTTTAACGTTAAAGTGACCTTTTCTGTGAGGCAAAACAAAGACAATCCAACGTGGTTATAGCATGATTTATTGACTAGTCTAGCATATAACAAACAAACGTACAAAACAAAACATAACAGAAAAGATAGGAAAATATGAGTTTTGATAAAAGAAGGCAAATCTAACTCTGTCCCACACAACTATTAAGAACCACCAAGTATGAAACACCTTAAAAGGGCACAGCAAAAACGCATGACTAAATACTTGTATCTTTTCTCTCTTTGTCTTTCTCTTTTGAGTTGTGCGGGTTTTCTCTGATGCTTGGAAGATGAAGTATTTTAAGAGGTCCTTTGTTGTTTGCATGGAGTTTGCTGTGCAGATCGGAGGATATACGTGGCACAAACTTTAAACTAAGTTATGATTTGCTAGTAAATAATAAACGTGGATTCAGACGAGTCACGAGGTACAGAAACAGGCTTTCCTTTGTGTCGGCGACCTTCTGCGATGATGTGTGGGTGTAACAGGTATTTAAAGGTATTGGTCAGGTGACTCCCAGTCTCTCCTGACTGACCAATGACGTGAGAGGAAAAGTCGTGGGGTAAACTTTCTTTGTTCCTTCTCACTGGTCTGTACCATCCTAATACAGATAGACAAAACTTTAACTCATGGTTTGAAATTACACCAAGCATGCAAGTTATCACCCTGTGTCCTAGATCATGAGCTGTAGAACTACGTATGGAGAAGAATGAAACCAAAGATGACTCTTTTAGAAATACATAAAATATAATTCATGCATTTTTAGTTTGTCTGATGTCTTGAAAAGGGCATATACCGCTGTAAGAATTGAGAGAGAAATTAAGGAAGAGAATACATAGGTTAAAAACACATTACATGTACTTTGGGCTGCATTTTAAGATTTCTATGAGTCCATTTCAATAGTGTGTGTTTTTGTGTGTGTGTGTTTTTTTCATTGGAATGTCTTTGAAGATGGGACAGGCTGGTCCTGGCCAGCGTCTTGGTAGATAGGATGTCATCGAGTGACATTTAGAGCAAATTTAGAACTCTCTCTTAATTATAGTTATTTCCTTGGTATGAATGAATCTTAAGATATTAAAGGCTTTTTAGATGTGCACCTAAAATTCTTTTTTATGGAAATTCAGTTTTGTTTTGTTTTTGTTTTGCGTAGCATTTATCTTAGAAATAACTGCAAAGCCAATTTATAAAGTACTGTGCAAGAAAACTTGGAATGTTTAAGGTGGGGAGGAAACTGCAATACATAACACACTGGCGTAAATAGCGTCTGAGTTGTTGAAGAGTTGTCATAGGAGTGAGATAAACCGCCGCTTAAACGTGCTTGCATTGTGATTGACAGGATTAGATGAACAAAGCTTTGTTTCAGGGTTCATTTGGGAAGCTCCACACGAGCACACACAGGCAGCTGTCACGCCTGTGCTGCGGATCAGTTTACAGCATGCTTTGTGACAGGGTCATGGAATACTCTGCTCGGCGCATATTATGTCCAACAACAACTCTGACCCCTCCAACACTGTAATACAAGCGTGTGCTATGGAAAAATCCTGTTTTATTGTTATAGTATATACAGTACACCTTGAAAGCACTGATGGTGTGGGCATCTTGTGGTACTGCAAATAACTAATTTGCTTAGTTTTTTTGAGTTTAGAAACCTATTTGTAAAAAACTAATTAGTTAAATTAATCGATTTGTGTTGGGACAACATGAAGGAATTTTGTAAAACCCAGCATTTCTTTACAGTGCATATAGAACTAAAGATATAGTGAATTTCTATAAATATGATTTGTAATTTCTATACTGCTGTGAGTTTTGGACAAACTGTAAACTGTGGTAATACTTTAAAGTGCTGTATGTAAGTTTTTGACTCTTCTAAAGCATAAAAATATCATAATATGTTTGCAGATATTTAAGAAACATGCAAGTGAACATTCTTGTTTATCTGAAAAACAATGCGGAAGTCAGATATTCTGCTTTGAAAATGTGTTTTCCGTGCCGGAACGTCTGTCTTTGTTTTGGTCATTTTTTTAACCTGCCCAATGCCAGTTTAGCCAATTATATTTCAGCACCCCGGGTTGCCTTGATGGAAAACAGCGTATTCATTCATTCAGTCAGAAAGGCTCTGAAAGCATGCGTCCGTGACCGAAATGCGACCTCCGGTGGACAGTAGCAGACTCCGAAATGAGACGCAGATTCAGTTCCAGGTTGTTATTAATTAGCAAATAATATAAATATTAGGAACATAAACATTAGGCGAGCAGGTTACATTGTAACCACGTGTCCTAACAATACGCTACGTGATGAGATTTGCAGTGATAAGCAATTTGGCTGTTTGCACCAGACAAACATGACAGAAGTTTAAATACAGCCATTCAGAAGCACAGAATATGCACTCACTCACGAAATGGTAAGGTTTATGATCTAATTAAAACATATTAACCCTCTTTAACATTATTAAATGTACATGCTGAATTACTCATATGTGTGTAATTCCAAAGTGCAATTTCAAACAATTTATTTTATTTTCATGACCTCAAATGAACTACTGTATCTGCTGCTGCTTTCAGTATATGGCAATACATTTAATGTAAAATGGCATTTAAACTCCCATTGTTAGCATTTAAAACTGACTAAATCCCATGAGGTGTACCTGAGGTGATCATTGTCAGTTTTCTGTTGTTCACCTGTGAGAAATAGAAACCGTTTCTAATATATCAATTCAAGGTTAGAACAAAAACTCATTTTAATATGGAGCATATTTCCTCTATCGTGCGCCGTTTTTTAGAACACGGTTTAAATCACTCGCTTCTGTCCCCAATCTGGCAACCTGCGCTTGTGTTTGTTTTGATCCAGGAGTGCAACCACTGGGTCTCAAAGTTATATACTGCACCTTTAAACGCTTTACAGAATGTGTTGGTCAGTGTCACATTTGCATCATATGAGCTTGACATGTTAAAAGCATATGTAAAACACACAACTTGTGGTGTTGGTACATTTTCATGTAAAATCCATGATCACAAAAAGTTAGGGCCATCAAATTATTTGATAGTTTTTGTTTAGGCAAAAATCAATTAGCTAATAATATTGTGTTTCTGATTTTAATATAAATAAGATAAATAATAATGTAATAAAACATATAACATACAATATGTTACAATGTATAATATTAAAGATAAATATATTTAAATGAAAATATATAATTTAATTGTTAAATTAATTAATTTTTTTTATTTTTAAATATTTTAAAAATAAATTATTAATAAATATTTTGAAATTAAAATAACATTTTATTGTACTTTACTTCATATGAAGCAGGTTAAAAGGTATAATATTTGACTGCCTTGGTCATACTCAAACTAAACATTTCTATGAACTCACCAAGTTTCGAAACAGTCTCATTTCCGGTTCAGCCACTTTTTGAAATGGACCTGGAATGTAATTCACAGCTCCACATGTCTGTATCTCCACTTCCCCACCTCTAACCTAAGTGAGATTTGAAATCGACTGCATTACAGATTGAACTGATCCTAGTGCTTTAATACAGTCTATTTGCTCAATTATGGAATGCATTACGCATTAAGCAGTAGACACCTGATAGGGCTGCATTACCCATGAAAATAAGAAGCGGTTATGTGTCATTTTCATGATCAGCAGGCTATTATGCAGGTAGCTGCAACTTAAGTGCTATCCTGTGTTTTTGCCAGTCAGATAAGCTTGTACAGAGTGAGTGGTGAAAGCGTGTAGATTGGATCCGCTGGGCTTTCAGATAGCTGGCTTCACAGTGGGAGTTGGGTCCTTTTGCCTACAACCATTCACTTTCTCCTGGTTAGAATCACCCCTTACTGCCCTTTACTCTTGCCCTCTCACACTCATTCCTATAAGTTCTCTTATTTTTCACCTTTTCCCATTTCTTAAAGCCTTTATGACTTTTGTTTTATCTTAATTTTGGCTTACATTGTGCAATTTTTAATGTTCATTTACAATTGTAGCTTGTCAGACTGTATGTGATCCCCATTTCACAGTAGAAGATCTCAGTTGTCATAATGTCAGACTGAATCACAATAAAGATGTATCGGGGGGGACACAAGACTCATCTTGAGTTTGATGTCATAAGTCTATGACACATTCAGTAACCCGCTCTCTAAAATGATTACTCATAGAAAACATAAACAATATGTAGCTTTAATTACTCATAACATCCCTTGATATTAACATCAGAAAAAAATCAGTTTTAACATTCTCCTGAGGTGGTTTTAAGTTGTTATGCTGATTGCATCATCAGGTTCAGCACCCATATTGGTTATTAGTTTAACATGTTGTAAGAGAATCACATTGCGGGAAAGTGTCTGAAATTTTCTTGACATTCTAAAAATTTTATTGGAGGAAAAAATTGTTCGCATCTACCATTAATTGGCTGTTGGTGAACATGCCAAGATGTCCTCGCTGCGGTATGTAGCATGACGGCATACACGATCATGTCAAATACCTACAGTAGTGGTCATTGTAACACATATGCTACCATGACGATTTGGTTAAGGGTTGGGGTAGACATTAATAACTGTGAGTGAGGGTTGGGTTTATGGTTTACACACAATTTAATAAATAATCTCAACAATTAATATAAATAATTCTCATTTTTAGCAACAACCGCTCACGCGTGCACAATCCACTAAATATTGGACCTGATCCAGTACGTCAGTTCCTGGAGGGCCACAGCTCTGCAGCTCTGTTTAGTTCCAACCCTAATCAAACACACCTGATCAAACTAATTAAGTCCTTCAGGCTTGTTTGAAACCTACAGGTAAGTGGGTTGGAGCAGTGTTGGAGCTAAACAGTGCAGGGCTACGGCTCTCTAGGAATTGAGTTGGACACCCCTGCAGTATGTCATCGTGCTACAGGCTGCAGTGAGGACACACTTGAATAACGTAAAACCAATAATCAAAGACCACAGAAAATATAGCTGCAAGCAGCTACTACGGGGCCAAGCACTTAATGCAGATCTTATTTCTTATTTTGGATATTTTTAGGAAACATTTTTAAACATTGCATAATTCACACAATTTAAAACTTGTTAAAAATAGTTGTTATTAACTTGTATAATTAATATATGAAAGTAATAATTAAAATGAGCTTCAAACAAAATGTAGAGCCTATTAAGCTTGAAATGAAGTGCGGAGCCTGAAGAGCTTGAAATGCAGTGCAGAGCCTGATGAGCTTCAAATGCATTGTGGAGCCTGATGAGCTTCAAACGCATTGTGGAGCCTGATGAGCTTGAAATGCAGTGCAGAGTCTGATGAGCTTCAAATGCACTGCGGAGGCTGATGAGCTTTAAACGCATTATGAAGCCTAATGAGCTTGAAATGCAGTGCAGAGCCTGATGAACTTGAAATGCAGTGCAGAGCCTGATGAGCTTCAAATGCAGTGCAGAGCCTGATGAGCTTCATATGCAGTGCGGAGTCTGATAAGCTTAAAATACAGTGTGGAGCCTGATAAGCTTCATATGCAGTGTGGAGCCTGATGAGCTTCCAATTCAATGCAGAGCCTGCTGATTTCTAAACCAAATATGAAGCCTGATGTACTTAAAATCTAGTTCAGAGCCTTATGAGCTTAAAATGCAGTGCGTAGCCTGGTGAGCTTAAAATACAGTGCGGAGCCTGGGGAGCTTAAAATGCAGTGCGGAGCCTGGTGAGCTTAAAATGCAGTGCAGAGCCTGCTGAGCTTCAAATGCAGTGCGGAGCCTGCTGAGCTTCAAATACAGTGCGGAGCCTGCTGAGCTTCAAATGCAGTGCGGAGGCTGCTGAGCTTCAAATGCAGTGCAGAGCCTGCTGAGCTTCAAATGCAGTGCGGAGCCTGATGAGCTTCAAATGCAGTGCGGAGCCTGATGAGCTTCAAATGCAGTGTGGAGTCTGATGAGCTTCAAATGAATTGCAGAGCCTGATGAGCTTGAATAGCAGTGCGGAGCTTGATGAACTTTAAATGCAGCGTGGATCCTGAAGAGCTTGAAACGCAGTACATACAATTAAATGTATTACTGTACTTTTCAAAATGATCACTACTGTAATGGGCGGAGTTTTAATGTACAGTATTGGTTTGAATCGGCATGATCAGTGAAATCTTTTGTGCTAAGTTTTATTTTTCTAGCTCAAATGGCTAAAAAGTTATAACAGTTTAATTGTTGAAATTTTGGTCTGCTGGTGGCGCTATAGAGTTAGGTCTAGAGACTCCAAATTTGGCCAGTTACCTTCTTTTGACCATTGCTACTATTGTGCCACTTTTTATCATTTTCCTACTTACGGTTCATATACAGTAGCTGCCATTGACTCCCATTCGGGAAGAAATGGAAGAAGAAGAAGAATAATATAATATAATAAAGAAAAACTACAAGAATAATAATAATAATAATAATAAATATAATAAAGAAAAACTACAAGAACAATAGGGGCCTTGGCACCTTCATTGCTTGGCCCCTAAAAACGCACCTCCTGGGACGTATTTTGCACTGTCCAGAAATCGTCACCTTGGAATTATAAGGTTCTATCTGCGTTCTGAATGATTTTGAGATATTAAGCTTCAAAGTTTTTGCATTCCATAGCAAACAGTATGTTTGTAACATTTGTTTTTTAAACAAAAATTCTTAAAATGTAAACAACTTATAAAAAAACATCCCATAATGTAAATAAGTTGTCATTTTATAAGAATATGTCAATAACTCAATTTTGACAAAAACGTCAGATAGAACCTTATAATTCTAAGGTGACGAAATGTATACAGGGCAGGAGTATGTATCAATAATGAGCCTGGGCTGCATAATTCCAACATTCAGAGGTCTTCTTTTGTGTTCAACAGAATCTCCTGTGGAATGTTGCGTAAATTATCACTTTGAGTGAACTGTTAATGTACAGTTAACTATTAACGTTACTCCAAATGTGTATGTAATTGGAGTACAAAAATATTATAATTTAACAATGTTGGTAACCGAAACATTTTGATTCCGAATGGACTTCTTATATTTTGTCAAATACTGGAACTGTTTAACTACTAACTTGTTTCAGAATGTCATATCCATGTGTTCCACAGAGAAAGAAAGTCTTACAAGTAAGCATTAGGGTGAGTGCAGCATGAATGATGGCAGAATTTTTCTTTATGTGTGCGCTGTCCCTTTAACTCTCTCTCTCTTTCTCTTTCTCACTCTCTCTCTCTCCTTGGGTGTCCTCTGTCTCACACCTGTCAGGGAACATCTCATCTGTGCAGGAATCAAAGAGAAGCATGAAGTTTCTATTGAACTCGTTAGATTGAATTAGACAGAGCAGGTAAACAGAGGTCTGTGCACTTTGATTAGAGGCGAGAGACTGA
Organism: Danio kyathit; assembly: GCA_903798195.1. Classification (NCBI taxonomy): domain Eukaryota; kingdom Metazoa; phylum Chordata; class Actinopteri; order Cypriniformes; family Danionidae; genus Danio; species Danio kyathit. The sequence goes on along the minus strand of LR812524.1, from coordinate 38,521,091 downwards.
GTGTGTCTCATGATGAATCATTGAAGTATTTCCACTGAGTGACAGGTTTGGGATGTTATGCAGTGATTCAGGGCCAGCAAGACAGTTTGAGACAATAGCTGGATTTACATAGACACAAATAACCCACTTTTATTTGGACTATAGTAGCCACATCTGATTATTAACCTTGTCTATTGAAATGAATAGGCCAAATCCAGATATACATTCAGATTGCAGAGGTGGTTTAAACCTTTTCTAATCTGATTGACAAGACATGTAAACACTCTGTCTGACTGAAAACTAAAACTGGAAATGTTCTGTATGCTATGTTTTAGAAATGAAGTAAGGCAAATGGAACAAGATGTACAGCTGAACATAATAGCGATGCTTATTTTAACCATTGCTAGCGTCTGAAATGATGCAGGACAACATTGATTTGAACTTTTATCCACAGATGCCTTTTTTGTTGACTTGACCGGCCATAACTGGGGTGATCTTTTCTGAAAGTTTTACTTTGGCAAGCTGTTTCATACTCCTAAAACAAACTCAAAATGTTTGTCAAGGTTGTAAAATGTGACAATTTGGTTGCAGTTTGGATCTGTGATTTGCTGAGGCTTTGGATTCATTTCAGTAAAGTTTAGCTTTTTTTTTTGCACAGGCCGATAGTTTTACTGCATAAACTCTCAATGTGTCTTCAGGGGTCAAAGGTATTCATTTTGTTTTAGCTGTACAGTTGAAATCAGAATTATTAGGCCCCTTTCATTTTTTTTTCTTTTTAAAATATCTCCCAAATGATGTTTAACGGAGCAAGCAAATTTTCACAGTATGTCTGATAATATTTTTTCTTCTGGATAAAGTCTTATTTGTTTTATTTCGGCTAGAATAAAAGCAGTTTTTAATTTTTTAAGAAACATATAAAGGTCAAAATTATTAGCTCTATTTTATTTCTATAGTCTACAGAACAAACCATTGTAATACAATAACTTGCCTAATTACCCTAACCTGCCTAGTTAACCTAGTTAAGCCTTTAAATGTCACTTTAAGCTGTTTAAAAGAGTCTTAAAATATATGTAAAAAATATTATTTACTGTCATCATCCTGTCAACGCCACAGCCTACCTGAGTATTGTTTCTGACCATGTCGATCTCTTTATGACCATAGTGTACCCATCTTCTGAATGCTACTTCCAGCAGGATAACACACCATGTCATAAAGGGCGAATCATCTAGTTTCTTGAACATGACAATGAGTTCACTACTCAAATTGCCTCCACAGTCGCCAGAACTCAATCAAATAGAGCACCTTTGGATTGTGGTGGAATAGGAGATTCACATCATGGATGTGCAGCTAACAAATCTGCAGCAACAGCGTGATGCTGTCATAAAATATGGACCAAAATCTTTGAGGAATATTTCCAGTACCTTGTTGAATCTATGCCACAAAGGATTAAGGCAGTTCTGAAGGCGAAAGGACGTCCAACCCAGGATTAGTAAGGTGTAAAGTGGCCGGTGAGTGTATGTTGGCCACAATGCTCCATGAAGCAATCATTTCACCCAAATAATGTTTTCTTTTGCTTAGAATGATTCCCAGTCAGTTTTGCTCTCTCACTGCTTTGTAATCGGTGAGATTGGAATATTAATTTAGGTCATACATTATTCAGTCTTTTATGCATCAGTAATGAATCATTTGATAACTCATGTAGGCATCACACTGAGATTCAGATTATCAAAATGCACATATTATGCCTCCTTTCACATAATGTGCAAAGGGTTTTTGAAGGGCATTGAATGAATTTAGCAATTTGTGATGCTATTGTGTAGATAAATAGTTTTATTTTCGTTTAAATCTCACTGTTTTGGCACCCTACTTCACATTTCTCTTCAATAGTTCCTGTAGAGTCCTTGAGGTGAAAATTATCATCAAGAGTAATTTGTAATCAGTTTATATGTGACCCACAATGTCAATCTCCAATCAACCTTGTTGCATTCAGAGAAGCAGCCATGAATTGACAGAAACTGCTTTTTCGCTGGTCTTTCTTTGCACTTAGTGCTGCTTAAGTATCAAGGTGTTAATATGAAGGTTAGCTCAAAGTAACGGGTCAACCTAACCCAGTAGGTTGACGTCTGCCTAATGATTCTGGACTCTTCTCTCTCTGTTAGATGGTTAGTTGGCCTCCTGCTGCTGTTCATATCACTGAGGTTTCTCTAAAAGATGCATGTTGTTATTTTTAGTAGTAATGCATTTCAAGAGGTGATAAATTAACTAATACTATGTATAATGTGTTTAATATTTAATAATATATTTAAATAATACATAAAAAATAATGAATAATAAAAGTATTACTGTAGCTGAAATTATTTGGAATAGCGTACTTTATTTATTTATTTATTTATTTATTTATTTAGTAGTAATAGTAGTAATGTTTTTCTGTTGTATTTCTTTTCTTTCTTGTTTATTGATATTTGATTCACTAAAATGATCGCACATAATCATAAGAAAAAATCCCTCAGGAAAAGGTTTTCATTAGATTCCAGCTCAATCGTTCACAAGGATTGATTTCCTTTATTTATAAAATGCTGCCATCTTGTGGTTAGTAAAGTGTGTTTCTGCTTAAAGTATGAAAAGGCATGTTCTTAAATTGTTAATTTCCACCACATTCCAATTTGCTTCACACTACAAACCCATTACCGCTTAACAGCCATGCCTTTTTTATTAAAATCAAGCTGTTGACATGAAATATATACATATAATAATCCTTTCTTTTTTTTAATCACAGCTCCTCAGCATAGTTTACTGAGCAATGTGTATAAACTTTTATTTTATTAGGAACCTGTTCGGCCCTTACATGTTTACATTGTAAGAATTGTCACGAATGATGCTTAATTATGTGGTTATGACAGGCAGTGTTGTGACGTTCTTCTACACTGACTCACTCTACATTCACAACAGGCTGTTTGACTCAGTCTTTCTGTTGCTCATCATCATCATCATCATCTGCGTTTCCACAGCTTTTCTGTCATCTCTTCAATCACATTTTTCGATTGTTTTGTTTTTTAACAACGTTTACTCTGTTTGTTTCTTTTTTTCATGGCTAAGTAAGCCTAACTCTTTAATGCAAAAAAAGGCTTTATTTCAATAAACATGCACTAAGTTGTATACATTTTTACAGAGGGGATTTGAGTATTTTCCCCCCGATAATTTGGCAACTATTGCAAACAGATATTTTAAAAAAAGCATAATTGTAGGATAAAAGGTCGTTTATAATCAAGCAAATTCTTGTATGAAAAAATTGCTTGGTTAAAACCCTTAGAATAAAACTGTTTTGCTGAGGTTTTGCAATTATGCATTGTGTTTGTAAATGTAAATCTACAGGCACAAATTACTAAAGTGCAACAAAAGAACCACTTAAAAAATCTCATAAGCCCAAATTTTTCAAAATGTCCTCATAAGCCCAAAATTAGCCAAAATATTTCGCCTTCAGTATCTTGCTTAAAATAGAAATGCAGCCCCAGTCTATCAGCCTATAATTAGTACTCTTTTCATTTCCATTCATATGTATGTGAGTGAAACACAAGACCAGAAAAGCAAGCTCGTGCAGTTCTGCGTTCCACTGCATACCAGAGATACATTTGATAACCTCTGACCTGTGAAGAGCACAGATATTTAACCAATGAACGTCACACACTGACCTCTTGAAAAAGTGCCCGACGTTGTTATGTACTGTATACAGTCAAGTACACACAGTACATATACAGTATATTGAAATTTAATGTAATGAATCTATTATATTTGTTAATTTAGTATTCAGAATAATGTATAATAATATATTTATTGTACATTTTTAAAACATTTATTTAGGCTCTATCTATCTATCTATCTATCTATCTATCTATCTATCTATCTATCTATCTATCTATCTATCTATCTATCTATCTATCTATCTATCTATCTATCTATCTATCTATCTATCTATCTATCTATCTATCTATCTATCTATCTATCTATCTATCTATCCATCCATACATCAATACATCCATACATCCATCCAAATTTAAAATATAGTATGTATCTGTAAATATGCAGTGTTGAAAAAAAGAAATGCATGAGTGAAGTGCAAATGTCAGTTGTCATTGATTGAATTTGATCTATTGATGCGTTTCTTTGAGGTTTTGGTTACTGATGTCCAGTGTATTGCAGTAAGTGCAATGGGATTTTTTTTTTAGCTTTATCAATTTTGTATAATTTATGTATTATTGTAAGAATAGTTCCCATCAATGAGATGGTCCTGAACAGGGTCTGCAGTCTCTGATGGTCCTTTTTTTTATTTTTGCTGGTTGATGTAGTCTCTGCACTGACATTTTACTAACTTCTGGCCTGATTTATGTAGTTTTTTTATTGTTGGTGGTGTATCTGTTTTTATTTATTTGTATCTTTTTGTAGTTTGGGCATTGAAACATAAAAGTACTAGTTTAAATATTAAGAGTGTGTGTGTGTGTGTGTGTGTGTGTGTGTGTGTGTGTGTGTGTGTGTGTGTGTGTGTGTGTGTGTGTGTGTGTGTGTGTGTGTGTGCGCGCGTGCGTGCGTGCGTGTGTGTGTGTGTGCACGCGTCAGTTTTAATGCTTTATTGAAACATGCATGAAATGGTCATTACAGTTCAGAATTCTTTTTACAGTTCTTCTAAAGAGTCACGACTTGAGGCATTCAGAAAGAGATCAGTTTGAGTAAAGACCCTTCCGGAATGAAATCCCACTCCATGTCTTCTGTTTGTGTCCGCAGAAGTTGAAACTTCTCATGTGTTCAAAGATTCCGACTCCTTATTTTTGAGCTCCATCCCAGGTTTCATGAGCAGCCTTGTTCACTCTTTGACAGGCTGAACCCTACGCTGTATATAATAACTAAATAAAATAATTAAACACTGACAACTAAAAGTACAGTTGTTTTAATGAAGGTCAGCAAGAAGGTTGTTGGTTCGAGCCTCGGCTGGGTCAGTTGGCATTTCTGTGTGGAGTTTGCATGTTCTCCCGGTGTTTGCATGGGTTTCCTCCGGGTGCTCCAGATTCCCCCACAGTCCAAAGACATTCGGTATAGGTGAATTGGGTAAGCTAATTTGGTCGTAGTGTATGTATGTGAAATCAAGCGTGTATGGGTGTTTCCCAATGTTGGGTTGCGGCTGGAAGGGCATCTGCTGCGTAAAACATAAGTTGGCAGTTCATTCTGCTGTGGCGACCCCTGATTAATAAAGAGACTAAGCCGAAAAAGAAAATGAATGAATGAATGAGTTTTTCTGCCTGATACAACAAGCTAATAATTATTCTAGTATTTTTACTGCTAATTGTAAATATTGTTAATGTTATTAAAGAGATAGTTCATTCAAAATGGAAAATTTACTTACTCTTTACAATACACACCCTCAAGTGGTTCCAAACCTATTTCTGTTGAACACAAAAGAAGTTATCCTGAAAAATGTTAGAAACCTGTAACCATTGACCTCTATAGTAAGAAAAACAAATACTATTTGGAAGTCAGTTTTTACATTTTTTTGTGTCTTTTTTGTGTTCAACCGAAAAAGAATCTCAAGTGTATGATGAGTAAACAATTTCAGTTTTGCATGAACTACAAGGTATCCCTTTAATAATCATTAAAATTACTTTTTTTTTTTGTTTGCTTTTACCTGGTTAAAGAAACTATAGGATTCACTCCATTTTCCTAATCACTATCCCATCAGAGCAGAAGACATGTCTTGCAAATGTGCAAACTCTTTCTCATTGGATTGATACATTTTCCCCAACATTTTTCAAAACAGTTAACACGGATGTTATTCAAGCAGTTCAAAATCCATTGTTTTAGCTATGGTAACCAAACAGAAACTATCTATTCCTGACCATTAGAAACTATCAAGATCAGTATGAAATCACTGAGCCACTGGTTTGAAACACCTTCACACAAATCTTCAATTAGCAATCAGTCCGCAAACCTTATAAAAACAGTGGAAGGTCTGTGTTGTTCTGTGCCAGCATGGATGGAGGAGGTCAATAGTGGTTATGTCTTATACAGTACTCACAATAGATTTGACTGTATATTGGTTTATATGTGTTTTCTTTAATATTTAAAGAATTGTATTACTTTTATTTGTTTTGTCTTTTACAGTAAAAGTATTTCAGTTTTCAGCCACAGTTTGAAAAATGTCATTAATTCAATATAAATTTAATAAAAGCATTTCTTATTGTGGATCCAATTCTTTTCAAAAAGGCAAATTTGACAGCCCAAATAGAAAGACAACAAATGGCATTGGCAATAGGCTACAATGGCAAGCAATGGTGCACTGATTCACAAAGAGTTATGTATTTTGTATTTTGTTGTCCATTGTGTAGCAATTGATTAAAAGAGCTCATACTTATTTGCAAGTTGTATTGTTGGAAGGTAAAATTAGCTTTTGGTGCATATTTTAAATGTTTTGACACGGTATGTGCATTTTGCAAGCAAAATGTGTCATTTTGACCATGAGGGCCACTGTTTAGGCAGTGTGTTAACTGTTTTGAAAATGTATAGTTTCAGTTGACGGCTGCATCAAAGCAATCAAGAAAATCTGTAATAGTTTAATATAAGAAAATATTGCATATTACAGTTTTTTCAGTTGTTTGGGACATTTTTTTAGATCAGAATTGAAATTTGCAAAACAGTAAGTGCATTTCTCAAAACAACACATACAAATAGCAAAACACCATGGATTACCTGCAAAAGCCAGTCTCTTGCTCAAAATCACTAGTTCATCTCGCAAAACTAAATTTCTGTGTCAATGAACGTGTCAGTGCGGTCAGAATAACAAGTTCTTGTGTCATTGTGTACAGATAAGACAGTCAAATAACTTAGTCATGTTGTCAATAACAGTGTACTCTGGAGGGGTGTTCTGGTGTAAACTATGGCAATATTTTTTTTACTGTTGGTAATTTGTTGACAGATGATGTCATTGTGATACTTAAAGGAAAACACAGCACTGCATTAGCACAAAGAAAAAACAAAAGTAGTGTTGAATGTTTATGTGTGTGCTCTCAATTTCATTTGTATTTGTATTCATGTGAACATAAATGTGAACATAGGGCAATCTCCTTTTAGACCTTCGTTAGAAAAGTCAAGATTTACCCAGGAGAAATGTACCAATTGTAGACAGATTTAGAACAAAAAGTCTAATGGAACTGTATAGAAAAATGCATTATGACAAAATATTATGACAAATTGTTCAGCTATTTTGCATGTAAAGACTTATGTCATAAACAAACAATTAAATGTTGTACGGGTTGGGACGAATCAACAGAGGCCAAAATAATCCATTTTGATCAACATGACATAAGCAGTTGATAATGCAAGAAACATCAGAGAATTGCACATAATCTATTACATGTACAAAAGCATTTGCAACTTGTTCAAAGGAATGAGAAACTGCTTTTCTGATGTGCACAAGGGACACAATGACCTGAAGATTGAACAGGGAGTTTGGAGAATTTCAATTCTGATCTGAGAAATGTACCAGAGAGACTGAGAACTGTAAATAATACTTAAAAATAAATTTTTATACTTTTCACATGTTTTTATTTTGTAAATTGAAGAGTTCAATTGCTAAAAAACACAATTTATAGAAAAATAAAAAATAAAAATAAAAATAAATAAATAAATAAAACTTTTTTTAATTATCAAAATGTATTTGTTTTTGTATTGTATTTATTGTATTTGTATTGTATGTATTTGTATTTTTTTTGTATTTTGTGTTAAATAGTACAATTTCAAAAAACTTGATTGCTAAAAATTTCTAAAAATTGTGGTCATTTGTTTTTGGCATTGATCTCTTCATACAAAATATACAACGCAATCTCACGGCAATTCATAACTTTTTGATTTAGTGGCTAATTCGTATGAATTCGTACAATCTAATTCGTACAATTTAGTACGATTTGCTCATCACCCAATGACGATTGGGTTTAGGGGCGGGGTTGGATGCCATGCCTCCTTTTTAAAATCGTACATTTTTGTACCACTCAACTCATACGAATTTGTGCGAATTAGCCACTAAACTGACAAAACATAAAATACTTTTGTTTCCTTGTGAGATCAGGCTGGTGTATGGCACTGTGGTAAATATACCTTTATATCAGTGCCTGTTTTTCTATAGTTTAAGCATTAAAGGGATAGGTTCCCCTAAAAACTGAAAATTCTGCCATCATTTTTCACCCTTCACTTGTCACAAACCTGTTTTAGTTTTTTTTTTTTTTGCTGAACACAAAATAAGTTATTTTGAAAACTGTTAGAAACCTGTAACCATTGACTTCCATATTTAATTTTCCTACTATGGAAGCAAATGGTTACCAGTTTCTTTCTTTTTTTTTTAGATGTTTTTTGTGTTAAAAAAATATAAAACATAAAACTTTGAAACCACTATTGAGTAAATAGTGAGTCAACTATCTCTTTAAAAAATTGTGTGTTTTAAGTTGTCAATTACAATTCACAGATCTCACTGAGATTGAAAAAAACCAACAACAACAAAAAGTCTGGTCACCTTATTTATTTTTACATTAATGTTCTCTCTGAAACCCCACTCCATGCCTCCAGTGTGCGTGTCTGCAGCACATGAAACTTCTCAAGCATTTAGACATTCCATCTCCTGGTCTGCGAGCTCCGCCCCGGGTTTTAGCAGCAGCCGCCTGAGAGCTGAGCTGATCTGAGCACAGCAGAGTAGAGTTAGAGTTGAGTTGAGCTGACTCTGAGTTTGAGTTGTAGCGCAGCTGGACTTCAAAAGGAAGTGTGTGCGGTGAAGTCGAGCGCTGTAGGAGGGCACTGAGTGTTAGGGACTCATGCAGGGGAGACGCTACTAGAGCCAGTTTAGCGCTGTGTGCTTCTTTCGGGCCATGCTCCGCAGGTCGCCCAGCCACAGAGGCAGAGTTCACTTTGACTTCAGTGAGGAGGTGGTGAAGAAGCTGCACACCTCCAGCGTAAGGTTAGCACTAACCTCCTCTTTCTCTCTCTCTCTGTCCGTTAGTCTGTTTTTTTTAACTACCCTAAGTGCTACTTTGCATATGGGCTACTACTTGGTCATCTCTCCGCCTGTTGACGTCACATTTCTGTGCTTTTCTGTCACACAGCGATCAGGTGTCATCTCCTGTTGCTTGTGTGTTGTCTTGAAGCAGATCTCCATCTACAGTATCACTTTTTTCTTTTGTATTCCCTTTTTTTGAGTTCGTTGTTATAGTTTTGTTGCTCAAGCCGTTGTGAGTGTGTTTGTAAGTAAACTGAGAGCTGTGTTTATGCAAGAGTTGACATGTTCACAGCTGTTGTACTTTTTCCATCAGACTAATGAGTGTGTATGTGTGTGTGTTTTGGATTGTGCAAATAAAATAGTGGAAATTATGTTTTGCAGTAATTGAAAGACCTCTTGTGAGATATTTTTATTTTATATTATTTTATTTTATTTTTGTTGAGTAATTCTTTCTTTATTTCTTTTATCTTTATTATATTTTTGGGACTTTTTTTGTTCTTTCCATATTTTAGTGTTCATCATATTCTTTACACCTTTATTCATTACATTCTTTATAGCTTTTATATTTTTGTATATGCAATAATATAGTGACTCATGCAGTCTTATGCAGTGCGCATAATTCAAAATATGCACACTTGAAAATATACAGTACATAATATTCACTACTGCTCCAAAGTTTCAAAATTTGAGCTTTTATTCAGCATGGAATTGATCAAAAGTGACAGTACGGACATTTTAATGTTACAAAATGATTTTGTTAAAATAAATACAATTTTTTTTTTCTTTTTTTTTTACTTCCGATTCGTTAAAGAATCTGTTAAATTTTTGTATTGATAAAACGCGCTTCATGCTGTGTTTATGTAAAAGTCAATGTAAACATTCACAGCTGTTCTATGTCTTCTGTCAGGTTAGTGTGTGCATTTGTGTGTGTGTGTGTGTGGAATCTTGTGGAATACAGTACATGCTCTGCGTGCTCCTGACACCAGCTGATGCATTCACCTCTACTGTAATTTCACACCTGAGACCTTTTCTTGCTTTACTTTGCCTGCGTAAAGATCACCACACAGCTGTAACTCAATCCTTGAAACAAAATAATCCTACAAGTTACATAAAGTGAAAATGTTTGGCCCAAATTGAGAGGAAGACTGGCTGTAAGTGGCCCGATTTATTTTATTTTCTATCATTATCTGACAATTACTTTCTCGAATAATACTTGTTTGTTTAATAATTTGTTTGTTCATTTGTTTCCTTATTCATTCATTTGTTCCCTTCATTTTCTAATGTTCAGCTTTTTTTTACTTTTAATAATTTTCCATTTTTTAAAATGGAATTTAATTTAATTTAATTTAATTTAATTTAATTTAATTTAATTTAAGGCGACGCAGTGGTGCAGTAGGTAGTGCCGTCGCCTCACAGCAAGAAGGTCGCTGGTTCGAGCCTCGGCTGGGTCAGTTGGCGTTTCTGTGTGGAGTTTGCATGTTCTCCCTGCGTTCGCGTGGGTTTCCTCCGAGTGCTCCGGTTTCCCCCTCAGTCCAAAGACATGCGGCACAGGTGAATTGGATAGGGTAAATTGTCCATGGTGTATGAGTGTGAATGAGTGTGTGTGGATGTTTCCCAGAGATGGGTTGTAGCTGGAAGGGCATCCGCTGCGTAAAAACATGTGCTGGATAAGTTGGCGGTTCATTCTGCTGTGGCGACCCCAGATTAATAAAGGGACTAAGCCGAAAAGAGAATGAATGAATGAATGAATTATTTTATTTTATTTCTTATTTTATTTGCTCTTATCTTATTTTATTTTAATTCATTTTAGTCATGGCCTGTTTAGTTAGTTAGTTAGTTAGTTAGTTAGGTAGTTAGTTAGAACAATCATTCATTTGTTCTATATTCTTTTTTAGATTCTAGGGGAGTGCGGGGCCCAAAGTAACGGTATTTGCTAAGGGTTAATCATGGCATGCTTCAGATGTTTTCACCACAGTGTCGGCAGACGTCTTTCTGCCAATTATTGAAAATTTTCTGCGAAATTTGGATGAGAAACAGAGGAGAAACCATTTTTGCAGCATAAAAGTATTTTAAATTTTTTTTATTGTGAAAAAATCAGTGAAAGTATGAACGTAAAATCTTATATTGTTGTGATTACCGTTTTCTAGGCTAAAATATGAAACCATTTTGAAAGATGTATAAAACACACAGAGACTGCTATCCAGTTTTGAGTAAAACATGACACAGCGGGGTTAGTTGTAACAGGGTGTTACAATTAAGCCACACACTGTTGGACACCAATTAAACTAACAAAATAATTTTTTGAATTTTGAGTGTAATGTTGAGAACTTTTTAAATAAAAATGTTTTTTTTTTTATAGAAAATATTGTTTTAATAGAAAAAATATATTTTATTGCTAATAATGCAAATAAATGCATTGTATAATAATGGATAAATGGATAATAATACAAATAAATTAAAAAATCAATAAATAAACATACTGTGCTATGTAGAATAAAAAAAGAAATGAGCCAATTACTGAGGAAATATAGCTACTATTTAAACTAAACTTAAATTAAAATAATTGTGTGAAATCTGCCTTTATAAGCATGTGTTACAACTAACCCCGTCTGTTACAACTTGCTCCACAGGTGGGGTAAATAGTAACATTTTTACTCTTGGCACTTTTGGCAATACTGCACAGAAACTATAGGTCCGGTGATCATAATTCCAGTGCTCATTTTTAGCAGAGGCTTGTGTGTTGTTGGTAAAAAAATATGGTTTGTCTAACTCCATTACTTTGTTCATTATTTGACCAAAACCAAAAAGTGTTACTTTGTGCCCCGCTCTCCCCTATATATTTTTAAAATGCTCTGTATGAATATGTGAACAATGTTGTCCATTTATCTACTTTACTTGTGTATTATTTTACTTTACTTGCTAACTTCATTTTATCTTTGTTTTTTCTAACTTCCAAGGTTCGAACTTTGAATAATTTCTACTTTTAACCTGCTCTGTTTTGTTGTTCATGTGTAAGTGCACTGTTTTGTCAGTTCTGAATATGCCTTGTGTCAGTGAGTTTATATCTCTAATTGACATGCACATGAATGAATGAGTTTGTGAACATCTGTGTTTACACACAGCGAGCTCTGACGTCTGCCAGGGTGTGTTAAGGTCTCCCATGACTCCAAATGCCAACAAAGATAATCTCCACGTTGGGTGGATTTGTGCTAAAAGGCAGACATGTGTGGCTTGAGCTCTGTGAGATATTTGTGTTTTGCCTACTACACATTTATGTTGCCTTGAAAGCGTGTGTGGCTTGGTTTGAGTTGGTGACTCAGAAAAGTTATTTGTGAATGCGGAGATATTTAATTGGCTTGCATAATTAAATTACTTTTCTCATTCCACAATGCAGTACAGAACTGAAATTTAATTCATAATATGTGTTATGCAACGTCATTCATTATTTACTCTGTACTGTTTGCATATGACTTTATAAGTATCAATAAACAGTTGTTTCAAATTGTTATACAGTAGTCAACATTTGAAATGGTTCAAGACCTTGCACCACAAGTTGTCCTTAAACTAACTAGCACTCAGCAGTCTTGTCTTTTTCACAATTTTCAAATGTTGACTACTATATACATTGTGTATATACTGTACTATAATAACAGTACTGTTAAACAGGATATTTGGCTTTAATTCAGCATGCACACATTATATTAAACTAAAATGACAGTAAACACATGTATAATGATACAAAATATTTCTTATTAATTAATAAATCATCCAAATATTAAACTTTACTCAAAAGAAAAACTGTTACAAAGTTGCTAATAATAAGATTGCTTTTGGGACGCCACATTGTATGCATTATGGCTCATTCACACTGCCAGTTGTTCTGGGTGCTGATCTGCTGAAAACGCAGGTCTGTGTGGGCTGAAAGTGGATCACGTGAGCTCTACTAGTGCTCCTATTAGCTGTCACTCAAGAAAGTCGCTCTTTTATTGCATAAAGTTGAAGGATTCTCAACTTTTTTGCGTCGCTTGACATGCCAACCATAGATATATACACTAGATGTCGAATACGGACCATGAGCATGCGTCAATAATGCCGCCACATTTGTACAGTGCTCCCAGAACAAATGTCATTCAACTGCACTAGTCAACTGCAAAGCCAGTGTGAAGATGCTGGACTTTAGTGCTGTGTACGGGTTTAGTAACGAACAGACAAAGAAAACTTAGCACAAAGGCAGAACATTTCATAGGTAAGATTTCGTTTTGTGCGTTTCTGTATGTTACGAACTTTTGTGCAAACAAGGATTGATGTTATTACAGTGTCTTACTGCACTGACTGTAAGGAAAAGCACCAGCTCGCACTAATTACTAGGCTTATGCTAGTTTTGTTGAATAAAATCAGCAAACAATGTAAATGAAATATGACAACAAGATGCTGCAGTGCTAGAATCTTGTATTACTGTCAGTAAGTGAGCGAGTCATTCATAACAGAGATTCAATCACAAACTAATCACTCCCTCTGTTAGAATTAGAAGTGAAAGCAGGAGAGGGAGTGTGTTTCAGGACACGGATTAAGTTAGATCAAATTTAACAAGGAGGGAGATAATACATTTCCATGCACACAAACATGCTCTTTGTCAGGAATGCCTGTGCGGTCACTTATCCATCGATATAGAAAAGTGATGTAAAATTATAATTTTCGTAATTTTAAAATAATATTTGCCTACTGACCACTGGGAAACTCCCGATCATAGATATTTGTATATATGTGTTTATATCTCTGGCTCTGGATGGCCAGTCCTCCACTACACCTTGGCCTCACATTCATTTCAAAGGAGCGCTACCCTGAACTAAAATGGCGGCTCTATTCACGCATTCCTTCCAATAGACAACAATAGCGTAGGCGACATCTAATGTAAATATCTAAGATCTCCAACAGTCGCTCTCGCTCACATAGACGGAAGTCAACGGAAGTCGCTATTTTTCCATTGAAATGAACGGTCGCTTGTTGCTTTGCCACTGTGAGTCGCTCGTAGTAAATGAAGCTTTAGCTTGCATATACAGCATATTATAGATAACAATATTCATTAAAAATGTGTTTTCTTGAGCAGAAGCATACAAAACATTCAAAATAAATCTTACTTAATGGTGTACACCAATTTTTTGATGCTAGAGACAGTTAAAATAAATGTACAGTGTATATACTGCAATACTTAAAACATGGTGTCTAATGAATTATAGTTTACTTTATCTGGCCCTTTAAAATGTCTTTGTTTGGTTTTGTATTTGGCTGTTTCAGTTTTCAATTAAAAAAATGTTGTGTGTGTGTTCTACTGTAGATGTCCATTTACATAACATCAGCATTTTGAGTACCAGGAAGTTATGCCGTTCTCATCTAAATATAAACTAAATCGACTTTCCGTTTATTTTATTGCATCATTGTTGTGAAAACTTACCCTTATTATATGAGAAACCTCCAAGAACAAGATCTTTCATAAGGACCCAAAACATGTGCAGCATGAAGCCACACTTGATAAACATTGTTATACTGTATGTATTAATGTCATGTCTTTAGCGTCATGTCTGTGTGGTTAGTGATCTGAAAACACTTTCTGTTTGCTTCATTTTTTTTCCTTCTTTGTAATGTTGACACTGGGACCAGAGAGTTAAACAAGGCACCAGCCTTTACTCCAGAGGGTGTTTCTCCTGCGATTAGTCTACTAAAGTTGGCAGAAACAAACATTTGCTTGCATACCAACTGATTTCTTCAAAACAACTGCGTCATTTAAAATGATCCCCAGAGCAGTGCATCTATTAGTTGCAATATCTGTCATGGAAAATACAGCAATTTTTTTAGCCTTTCAATGCCATTTAAAGTAGGGTGCACAGTCTTGAATATTCTCACAGGCTGGTTCGTGCCATACAAACTTCCATTTTCTGTCTTTTTGTGTTTCTGATGCCAAATAAGATTCCAGTGTAACTTAGAATCTCTTTACTCTCATTAAGTAATTTAATTGCTCATGTATTACAGCAATGTCAGTTTGGTAATTTTGTGAGCGAGTTCTACTGTGTGACAGAGGAACTGAAAATATATGTGAAACACAGAGACCTTTATGATTTGAAACCCACTATAATGTTTTTGTGTTTTAAAAAATAAACTGACCATTGTTAGAGTTACAGTACACTTAAAGCAATAGTTCATTCGACAATAAGGATTTGCTGTAAATCTTCTCACTCTGGCCATCCAGGATGTATTCAAAAAACAGTCAAATCAAAATTAAAACATGTAAATCCCAATTATACATTTAAGTATGTTTACACCTCAACGATGTAGCCAAAAACGGGTTTTTAAAGAAATGTTCACGATTGCATGGCAATGTTTGGTGTCATGATCCATTGTCCACATTAACACATCTGTCAAAATGAACAGAAATGTTGCATTACGTATGTCAGGCTAGTATTTGCCACTGTCGCCTTGTTAGTAAACATTACTTGTAGGGAAATATAAGATACGTCTTGGGTTGTTAATTGAAATGTGAAGTAAATCCACACTTTTCTGATGAAGCATTAGCAGACTCTTGAGCAATAACAACACTACCTTGTACTCCACCATTGTAATGTATTTGTTTGTGCTTGATTTTAATACATACAGTTAGAATTATTAGCCCCCCTGAATTATTAGCCCCCCTGTTTATTTTTTTTCCTTAATTTCTGTTTAATGGAGAGCAGATTTTTTCAACACATTTCTAAACATAATAGTTTTAATACCTCATTTCTAATAACTGATTTATTTAATCTTTGTCATGATGACAGTCAATAATATTTGACTAGATGTTTTTCAAGGCAATTCTATACAGCTTAAAGTGACATTTAAAGGCATAACTAGGTTAATTAGGTTAACTAGGCAGGTTAGGGTAATTAGGCAGCTTATTGTATAACAATGGTTTGTTCTGTAGACTATCGGAAAAAAAATATAGCTTAAAGGCGCTAATAAAATTGTCCCTAAAATGGTTTTTAAAAAATTAAAAACTGCTTTTATTCTAGCCGAAATAAAACAAATAAGACTTTCTTCAGAAGAAGAAATATTATCAGACATAATTTAAAAGTTTCTTTGCTCTGTTAAACATAATTTGGGAAATATTTAAAAAAGAAAAAAAAATCAAAAGGGGGCTAATAATTCTGACTTCAACCCATCACTGGTAAACACCCATACACTCTTATTCACACACATACACTACAGACACCTTTAGCTTACCCAATTCACCTGTACCACATGTGTTTGGACTTGTGGGGGAAACCGGAGCACCCAGAAGAAACCCACGCAAACATGGGGAGAACATGCTAACTCCACACAGAACTGCCAACTGACCCAGCTGAGGCTCGAACCAGCAACCTTCTTGCTGTGAGGCGACAGCACTACCTACTGTGCCACCACGTCGCCCACGTCAGCGCTTTAAATAAAAGTAATAAATAAACGCAACGTATATCAACACATACAGACCCTTACAGCCTACGATATGTTACTAATACAGAAAAACTGCATATATTTAGTCCTTATTTGGGTTTTAAAACAACACACAATATACAGCCCAGTTAGTGCAAATTTCTCATCCATATCTTTAATCTTTACCAGCACATGTAAATTCTTGTTAGAAAGTAAATCCATAGTTCATAATAGAGTTCATAATATTCCAAGAGGCGATGATAATAGTCAATCTTGGCAGTTTGTTCATGTTTTAGGTTGCTGAAAGTATCATTTGCTCCTTTGTTATTTTGGCTTGTCCTTTTTCGCGCTTTACTCTTACGTCTGTCTGTTTCTGAAAATGACAAACAGAGTGTCAGAAGCACGTCAATAGTCACGCAGATGTTATTATTATCCACTCAAAAAGTTTGCAAGTGCACGCGAGTAAGTGAAACCGCTCACGCTTTAGACAGCCTTGTAAACAACTACGGGGCACAGAGTAGATTCTGCTCTTCTTGGCTTTTTGGCTGTTCATCAAGACGACGACAAGGTTTGTTTAAGCTCGAGTCGACCATGGCTCGTTATTATATGTATCAATTATTACGGTGTAATGTCTCGGCTGTGTATTTAAAAATGTCGCTTCCTTTGTTTTCATTTTCCTGGCTTGTGCACGAGCGAGTGACTTATCTCTGTAAACCAATAGTGTGCAATTGCTCGTCTTGCTCTGCCTTTTGGTACTCTTTTGTTGTGCTAGGTACCATTTCAAAAGGGTACCCAAAAAGTGGTATGGTACGGTTTGCTTTTTAGGAACCTTTTGACAGTGAAAACGGCCATAAAAGTGTACCAAACCGTTTAGTACCGTACCACTGGGGAAATGGGCCATAAAGGTCCCAGTATACTTCAAATAAAATCAGAAAAGAAACTAAGTTTGTTATGAGTTTCAGCAGTTCGAAATAGCTCACCAAAGCAAACCTTTTTGGGGGAGTTCATTTTGGTCCTACACTGTAAATAAATGCTGATTTGATTTAAGTTGATTATTAGTTTTTTTTTTTTTCAAATTTAAGTAGATTGAACATAAAACAATTAAGTTGTCCCCAAAAAAATCAAGAATTGTGTTTAAGATTATTTTAAATGAGTAGTTTGAACAGTCATTTTCTGAGTGTAAACGTCTTTGAGCTACCATTGGTCTGTGACGATGTCCTGAAACTCCGCCTTCTCGCACATGCTTCGTATCCATGCAGTTCAGAGTAAAGGCTGATTTATACTTCTGCGTCAAGCGCACGCGTATGCTACGGCACAGCCTGCGTGTGGACGCATAGCCCTCACCGTGGCCGTCAGCGTTGCTGACGCGCACCTCTCCAAAAATGTAACTACTTGTCGCAACAACGCATAGCGCAAGCTCTGTGATTGGTTGGCTTGGTAACGTTGATGAGTGTGGGCGGGACCGAGAGCCGTGCGAGTCTGTTAGAGCGAGTGTTTACAAGTGTCAAGTCCTATGAAGGAGCTCCAGATGAAAAGTTTTGTTATGTGTTTACCTTATAGTTAAAGTTGTTGCACGTCCACTGGTTTATGCCTCAAAATGAGCGAATTTGAGCCACTTGTACATTTAAGATAGCATTCAGAAAAACAAAACACCAGCGAAGAAACTCGACACAGAGGAACATAAACACCTCACTGCCAGCTAGCGTTTTGGAAGTGTTATTGCAGAGCAACAGAAACAACGCGCAGAAGTATAAAATGCACAGCAACGCGCAAGGCATGCGCCTTGGGTCACGTCGATCACTCGACGCAGAAGTATAAACCAGGCTTAAGACAGGAGAAAAACATCCAACACAACAACACTAAGATAGCAACATGAATAAACTGTAGGGTCGAATAGCAGAGCTGTACAGATGTATCCGTCATTTGCTGATACATTTTAAAGACTCAGAATCACACACCGGACAATAAGCACAAGCACATCATGCCACATCTGATGAAGTTCTAAACATTGTTCCATTCAGTGTCTGTCTGCAGCAACTATAAAGCAATTTGGGCTGCCATGGTGGCACTTCTCGCTGGAGAAGGCCATTTGCCTTATATGAAACTGTTCTTCTCTCACAGCTGATGTTGTTGTGCTTAGGAGTTCACTAAAGTAGTGTGACACATATACAACCACAACTGCTGCTGTGTCAGAAGGTTCAAAAACAGTATACCGTCACTTAGCCTTTTCAAACTTCTTTTTGTTCTCAAACTATGAACGAAAAAGAACTTAGTTTGAAGTATACCTAATACTTCATTTGAAGTATTCCTGTATGTGTATGTATGTATATATATATATATATATATATATATATATATATATATATATATATATATATATATATATATATATATATATATATATATATATATATATATATATGCATGTATGCATGTATGTATGTGTGTGTGTATATATATATATAGTAAATCTGTCTGTGCAAGAAAATTTGCATAATTTACAACATTATCACCATTTATCCAGAGCTTTAAACAAACCGAATTTTAGAGAACACATTTTGGGTCTCTTTGCCAAGTCTGTGTATTAAAAGTAAACATTTTATGAATATTCAGTTTCTTCCACAGACCAAACATTTCATAAGATATTAATGTATATTTTCAAGAGCCACCAGTATTAATTTAATTGTGTTTGTATTTGTTTTTTTTGACTCCCAAAGTGCTGGTAGTCATTAACTTCATGAATCAACAAGGACCAGTTTAAGCTGAAAGTCTTTTTAAATGCGATACTGAAGAGACAACTCATGAAATTACATGACCTGAGGCAACCTACAGCAAATTTGCATTCTGTGTGAACTGTCCCTTTAGATAACATAAACAAGTAAAGGATAGGTTTCAGAACTGCCATGTGTAAACTATTGTTGTGTT
Organism: Danio kyathit; assembly: GCA_903798195.1. Classification (NCBI taxonomy): domain Eukaryota; kingdom Metazoa; phylum Chordata; class Actinopteri; order Cypriniformes; family Danionidae; genus Danio; species Danio kyathit. The sequence continues at coordinate 38,501,722 of LR812524.1, read as the reverse complement.
GTGTATGTGTTACCAGACAGTGACTCAACACAAGTCACAGGATAATTAGGTACTTAGCGAAAACAACAACCTCACCTTTTGTTTCATGGTGAGAATATAAACATCAGACATCTTTATTCTGTTCGATCGCTGAAAAACATTTTCATTAGCTGCCCCTACAACCATGTGGTATTTTGTCTCTGCGTAATTATTACCAGTCAAAACAAGAGAGGCAACCACAGAAAAATGTTTGATCTTAGCTTTAGGTCAACAGTGGTTTTTATGTTTCACTGGATGAACATGATCAACTCTGATGCCAAGCTTGATATTTTTCATAATAAGATTTCACCTAAATGTGATAATATGCCTACATATGGAATATATTTCTTGGTTATTAAAGTAAAGTTAAAATAAAATAAATGGTAAATACTACTAAAACGTTAGTATGGAAATGCATATTCACTGTTAACTATGACTTTTGCCTCAAAAAGTCTTAATTTGCTGCTTATTATTCATTAAGGTAGTTGTTGTACTGAATAAACCTATAATAAGCAATAAGTGAGAATTGTTCCCCATGCTAAAATGTTACCATATTATTAAACAAAATTACAAAAGTTTTACATATGTGTTTTTGTTGAAGTTGATGATCTAAATGAGAACTGGATTTCTCAGTGTCATAACTGTAGTGAATTTGTCATGCTGTCATATTGGTATGCTCTACTTGGTATGATCACTCATTGTGTTGAGCTAAATGGAAATTATATGACTTTAGTGAGAAAACTTGACCAAACAAGATGCCATTTTGTATATCTGAATTCTCAGAATTTTGAATTCTTACAAAGCAAGTGTCCTAAGAATGGCAATAGTTATTTGTAATAACTGAAGTCAGGAATTTCCCCAGCTTAATAAGAAATTAGGTTCATATTCATTACATTAGTGTACATCAGATAGGTGGACAGACAGAACACCTCTACACACAGCTATGGGGGGAAAGTTTTTCTGAATTTACAGTACGATATACAATTATCTGTGAGTAAAACAATTTGTTTTATTCTATCAACTAAAGCCATTTTATTCCAAATTTAAAATAAAAATGTATTGTAATGTATGAAATTATCAGAAGTTGACAATCATATTCAGACATCAAAATACTAATTAAAAGTTTGAACTCTGAAATACAGATGATTCAGGATGATTCAGGAAATGTGTGCATCATAAAAAAATAACACTGACTGTGTACGGATTTAAAAACAAAGCTTTGTTTTTCTCAAGATGCTGCTAATGCTGCTAACCAATCTTGTGCTACTGATGCGCTGCAAATTGTATATGTGATGTGCAGGAGTTGGAGAGCACAAGCTTTTGACTTTACATGTAGGGAACATGTAAGCATTATGAACATTTCACAAGTCTTGACGCATATTACACTTGATTATAACACGAAAGCCCATCCAATTCGGTGTGTCTTCGTTTATTTTTTACAACAGACATCCACATGTGTCAATTTCATCACAATCCTCTTACATATAACCAGGGCCGGATTAACCAATGGGCAAAATGGGCACAGGCCCAGGGGCCCGTGCGCACTTGGGGCCCCTGCGAGGGGAGAAAAAAAAAAGCTAATTTTGGAGTGTCTATTTAGGCTAAGTGCAAATAGCGCACCTCGTTTTAATAAGCTGGTTGAGTGCTTCCCGCCAGCGCCATTTGATCGACCGAGATAACATAACTAAAGAGAGCAGAAGACAGCATGTGGGATTGGCGCAGCTCGTAAAGCGCATGGAAACATGTTTTGAGGCGATCGATCATGAAACCGGTTTCAATCCAGCGTCTGATGAACACGTTTTTCTTTTTTCCTCCATTACATATCAGATTGGAAATACATTTTTTTTTAATAGAAAAGAAATGTTTTAGTTTAAAAATTTAAATAAAGTTTATAAAATATATAAAATGAGTCACAAGGTATTTAATAAGGATAATAAGAATAATATATATTCTATGAACAGTTATTTTCCATCTGGTGTTAAATGTTAGCGACATCTTAATAAAATTAATCCGTATTTACAATGTTAGTCGCCCTGCTTCACCCATATTCTCCGACCTCATGGAGAGAGAGACAGAGAGAGAGACAGAAAAAGCCACTGAAGAGGAGAGAGACAGGAGAGAACTGGTACAGTGTGTGTGATTTCGGATACTTTCAGCTTTATAATCACGTGCTTTTTGCCTACTCTTCTTCATCACGAGGGAGACAGTAGGAATCATTAATCAGTGTGTGTATTATGGAAGACTCAGATATAGAACTGGATTGGAGAGGTGATATCTCCAAATCATATGCATTATAAGTTTGTAGAAGTTATACATTAAAAATACCCTTGAATATAATTTTTTATTACTGCTTCAGTGAACTTGAACAAGTATATTAAAATCCATTAATTTTCACTACTTATATTAGTATTTTTTATCAAAGTATGCTTTAAATGCTTTTAAAATCAGGTAAATCTTTGTTGACTATAAATATATGTACTATGTCATTTATTTTAAAAATGTGGGCAAAATATTGTATTAATCTTATTTTTTAATTCAACTATAGAGGTGCGGCCTTGTAGGGTGCCCTACAAGACATTGTGCCCAGGGGCCTCTGAATTCTTAATCCGGGCCTGCATACAACTTGATAAATTATGACTCCAATTTTTCCCTTTTACGAAAAGCTTGTGCTCGCCAACTCCTGCACATCACACTAACAACTCCTGTGTGTCCCAAAATGTGCATACTATCACATCAGACTACACATGCACAGTAGAAATGTAACTCAAAGTATATGACATGCAAATCAACAAGAACACATTATATAACACAAACAATTATGAGAATTACCTTGAACAGTAAACCATGAAATATGGCTCTTAGTATACTGTAGGTCAAGGGTATTTTTATTTAGTTTTTATTTTTTTTCCTGAGGAAACGGCTATATGCATGACCACTTCTGGTGGCTTTACCACGTTATGGCATTGTAGAATGCAATAAACAATGCTGTCATTAAAGAGATCTATGCTTGTGTTGTAACGCATTCAATGATAACTGTAATGACATGAATAATAAAATAATAATAACTACAATTAAACCGTTTTCTCTGAATAAACTGCTTATTTATAGAAAGGTAGTTGTTCTAGAATATTTCATGCAGAATAATGCATTATTGTTTCTTTTTAAGTACTAATAAACAGCCAATGAGCTTTATGCATTAGAGGTGTAATCGGTCCATAAACGTTCGGCCCGAGCCTGACAAGTACATTTTGATTGAGCGCTTTTTAAAAGCCTGAACCTGTTTATAGGCCGACATTATTCAAATGTGCACATGCACACAGCTCTTTTGCCTTTTTTAAAGATTGAGTCATTTACACGTGTTTTAACATAATTTATTCATAACAAAAGTAGGCAATTGGCCACTTGGAAGTTGGAACAGAGAAATAAAATAAGTCCTCTGTAACATCGTAACATCTCTCTAAATGGGTCTACGTACATAGATTTAGCCTTTAAATTGGCCAACACACCAATAAACTAAGTATTTCCTAACAAATTAAATTAAAATAAATTCTAAATTATGACGGGTATTTGGCAATAACGAAATCAAGATAAAGGCTTTGCGGGATTTGTTTCACCACTTCTCTTCACAATCTGGCCTTAAGGCGACGGTGAAGTTAAATAATAAAATAATAAATCTAACATTAACCTTTATACTCTGACTACATTATGCATTTATGGTTTAATTAATATTTAGTTATAATTTGGAAATCCTTTAATCACCAAGATTAGGCTACGTGTTTTTGTGAGGAACATTATTGAATCCACTGTAAATGGCTGTAGCGCAGTCTTGGGCTCACAGTTGGTGCGTCCAGTAGCACTGAACACCCTTTTACAGCTGCTGCTACAGGCCAGGATGCATAGTACTGATCTGGCTAATTTTGCAAGTTTTGGGCAGTATTGTTTGTTCATCTTTCACCAGCCAAGAACATCCATTTCATTTTCCGTGACAGCAGTTTTAATGTAGCGAGTGACCTCACCATTTTCCCTGTCAGCTTGCTGTACAATGCCGTACATTGCTGTTTAGCGCTCTACCGTAATACGCAATTTATGAGTGACTGCTGAAATACCTTGGCGGCTAGAATGACCGTTCTTTTTGAACTGGCGGCTGGCCTGACCGGGTCCCGTCGGGTTCGGGCAAAGATCTTCAGCTCTAATATGCATGCTAATAAGCAGCTAAGAGTAGCCTAATTTGAAGCATTACAACTTTTGTAAACATCAGCATCATTGAAATTTGTAGATAATTTGTACTACTTCTAAATTTACAGTGTTTCACTTCAGGAAAACAAATTAAATATTGATGACTCATCCCGCACTTTTTTTTGACCAATCAGATGCTATCTGGAATGAGAATGTCTGCCAGCATGAAGCAAACCATTTAAAACTAAAGTTTGTTGCACTACTAAAAGAAAAAAACCCATCTGATTGACTTCCTGTTTCATTAGAAATACATTATCACGACACAATAAAGTGCACTTATACCACACCAGTGGATTTCATTGCATTTTCAAGTGTTTGACCAAGTGAAGTGTTTGTGATATGTCAACATGGCCACTTGTGTTGCCATTAACTTTACGATTGTTTATCTCCTTCCCATGTAAAACTACAGTAATATCTTAAACTTGGTAATTGCAGTGTTATGGGAATCAGAGATACTGGTTACAGCTGAGGTCAGAGGTATCGTTTCCTGGTAGCTTTTTTTTTCCCGTCTTGACCTCTCCAGGGAGCTCAAATGACCCAGAGTGTACACTGCTTTAGAAAGACGTCTGTCAGACAACTTGGGAAGTTTGACAGAATTTCCAATTAAGAGTTTAATTATAAAATAAGCTGTGAGAAATACGACTCTGAATAATGTTCACACTGAAAAACAACTGCCAGTCAGTGGGTTTCAGTGTGAATGTTAGTCTTTTGTCATCTTATTAGTTTGATAATTGATGTAGAAACTAAGGTAGTTTAGTGCTTTTTATCATGAAGCCTTCTGTATATTGGAATGAATGGTCAAGCAAACTAAAGAAAAGAGGGAGAAATAGCCTAAATTTAGAACTTTGCAGAATGCAGTATGTGTAAGTTAGTGTCATTTACTGCCTTACCACGTCTTCCTGGACGTCATTCACACTTTCGCATCAAAGCAGAATCATTAAGGTTTGTCTTAATGTTTTTTAAAAACTTAGGACGATACGAAATAAAATGGTTAATGCATTAATCCCAAATCACTTTAGAGTAATGCCTGTGCAGGAGCATGACTACACAGCAGAACTCTAGTGTCTCCCTTTGCGTGCCGCGTGTGCATGTGGAGTGAAACATATCAGAACATCTTCTGTGGTTTCCTTATTTGTAGTGCAATGTCTCACTCAACTTATCTGACTGATAGATCGCATTCATAGAATAAGCACTTTGGTTTATTCTTTTCAGTTGTATTGTACGTTTGTGTCTCGTGTGTTAACAGCATTACGAATTAAACTCTCTTTAAAGGTTTAATTCACCCAAAACTGCACAATGTAATTTGCTTACTCTCAGGCCATCTGTAACTGATTTTTTTTTTTCTTAAGAACTTTTTTTGTTTGCTGAAACCTTGGAGCAACGCAGTGGCACAGTAGGTAGTGCTGTCGCCTCACAGCAAGAAGGTCACTGGTTTGAGCCTCGGCTGGGTCAGTTGGTGTTTCTGTGTGGAGTGTCCATGTTCTCCCTGTGTTCGCATGGGTTTCCTCCGGGTGCTCCGGTTTCCCCCACAGTCCAAAGACATGCAGTAAAGGTGAATTGGGTAGGCTAAATTGTCCGTAGTGTATTAGTGTGAATGAGTGTGTATGGATGTTTCCCAGAGATGGGTTGCGGCTGGAAGGGCATCCGCTGCGTAAAACATGTGCTGAATAAGTTGGTGGTTCATTCCGCTGTGGCGACCCCTGATTAATAAAGGGACTAAGCTGAAAAGAAAATGAATGAATGAATGAATGTAACCTTGGTTATTCATAAAATGCAAGTCAATGGTTACCTGAACTTAAAAAATAAAAATGCATACAAGCAGAACAAAAATAATAGACTTGTCAAGGGTTTTCACAGTACCAATTTTTTGGTATTCGGTACCAACACCAGGGAAAATATAAGGTTCTTAGCTACCAATTTTGGTACCAAAGGAAAGCCACATAAAAACATACTAATTAACCAACCCACAATATATTTATAACCCCCTAGGTATATTTCAGGAGTGTCCAAACTCAGTCCTGGAGGGTCGGTGTCCTGCAGATTTTAGCTCCAACTTATCTTAACACACCTGCAAGGTTGTTTCCAGAAAGCCTAAGGCTGCGGTCACACTGCACTGTTCTCCACATAGACTTCCATTCAAATGCATGTGAATGCGTCAGACCAGAAACACAAGCTTGTGCGACAAGTTTTCGCAGTTCACTGAATTGGAAAATTCAACCTTGGTGAACCCTGAGCTGCAAAATCTCATCACATGATTGCGTGAGACCAATCGAAGATCAAAACATGACCTCTCTGGACAGAAATTAAAAATATGGACCAATCGCTAGCTTTTTTTAATGTCTAATCCCACCCTTTTTCGCAGCGCCATACAACAGAATTTCGCACGCTTAAACTTTTTAACCCAAAGCTTGGGCTTAATCATGAGTTACAATGCGTGTCCTTGGCCATATTCCCTTCATAGGCCCTTAACCCTCATCGCCTCCCAATCACCCCCATCCACTGAATTGGCTCTATCACTGTCTCTCTATTCCATCTATAGCTAGTGTGTGGTGAGTTCACTGGCGCCGTTGTCCTGTGGCTGCTGTCGCATCATCCAAGTGGATGCTGCACACTGGTGGTGGTGTGGAGAGACCCCCCCTCATGATTGTAAAGCGCTTTGGGTGTATGGCAATACACAATAAATGCGCTATATAAATGCACACATTACATTACATTTTATTACAACAATCCAGCATGTTTTAGAGTGTTTTTTTTTTTATTTTAAGCTCCTCCTTTATCATATAGACAAGTATAGTATCCTGATACAGTTTCTATACACCAGATACACCTTTCTATAATTGATTTGGCTGGACAGCTAAAAATGTTTCAAAAAGGTCTGTTGCCTATTTTAATGGCAGCATTGAGCTATTATGAAATAAAGCAATTAGTCTGTGTAAGAAACAGAAGCACTTCAATCCAAAGCCTTGGCAAGCAGTGCTAAATGATACAACACACGATTCGCCCATCTTCAAACAGCATCAACATTTTTGACTGCTAGTTGACTGTTACAAGTTGCCATGTACAGTATATTAGTTGTAAAGTTACAGTATAGAAGTGTACAATTTACAATACAGTCAACAGAATGTCTAAAGTGTTGCCAAAAAAGTTTCATAAGATCATTCTCTATGTAAAATAGTTAATTCTCTAGGGACATTAGATCCAAAAAAAAAAAAAAAGCCATGGCTAATAGTTATTGGAATTCCCTCCAACATCGTCTCCATGAAATTGAATCTCTTCCCATCTTCAACTGAATATAAACAGATCTGTATGCTTGATCTTATTGAAGTGTTTATGCATGCTATCTCTGTCTTGTGATTACAATCAGCTTATCCTATTTAGTGTTAAATCCTGTTTTTTTTTTTCGTGTGTGTGTTTCCGCCAGCATGTGTCATTATGGGACAGGAAGCACATTCTCGTCTGTCGCGAATGTTCAGGACCGTTAGCCTGGATTAAAGGAAAAATAATTTCCTTCATAAGCCTTCAAGCTATCTTAAGGATCCACGGTGATTTTTTTTCTGTGTATGTTTTTTAACTTGTATATTTTATTTGACTTATAGTTTATGAATCGCAAAAGATAACAGTTTCAACTAAAAAGGTTCTTTAAAATTCTACTAAAGAAAAAGGACAGACTAATTGTTAATGACTTGAGGGCAGGGGCAGATTAAATGATTTGGGGGCACTAAGCAATTCCAGAAATGGGGACCAACAGACCTAAAATGGACCCTTTGTTTGTTTATTTCTTACAGTACATATCCCAATTTTTTTTTATACATTTTATCTTAATGTAATTTCTACATTTTAAATAATTAGATTTTCCTAAAATGAATTCACAACAAAAAATTATAAATTAACTATTTAGTTTTTTAAACTAAATCTTTCACTGATTTGAGTGCTGTGCTGCTCCATGATTGGAGGAAAACAAAGTTTAACAAAAAAAAGTTTTTATTTGTTAGCCCCACAAAATATGATAGAAAACAATATAAATATACACACAACAGTTCTGTCTGGTTCTCTAATTTGATTGGCTGATAGCCGTGCAATATTCTGCAATAACAGAACTCGTACATCCTCCTCACTCTTATGTATTACTCCGCCCACATAGAGTGACAGTATATAAACTCACTACAGTTTGACAAATATTGCAGCTGTTGGACAACATAATGTACTTTTGAGGCTTTTTAGGCACAAATGTAGTTGTTTAGATTGCAACTATGCAGTTTATTTATAAGGATAGTGCCTATTTTAAATATAGAGACCGCATAATAAGCCCTTAGAGGAGAAAAGATCAGCGTATTTTAAAACTACAGCTGATCAAATCATTATAAAATTGGTGATTGACATTCTAAGTCGATCTCTCTCTCTCTCTCCCTCTCTCTCTCTCTCTCTCTCATGTTGCAGTACTGTATTTATACTATAGTAATTGTAGTGTATTGGGAGTGAGAGGGGACTGTATGTATTTATGTATATATGATACATATGTATGTATCAGCAGCAGATGTAAAGGAATGGCCGAAGAAAGTAGTTCCTCATAAAAAAGTATTTTTAGATTCTCTGTGTTTGATTTTCTTTTTATATACACAATTATGCCGTCGAACTGTTGTATAAATGCAATATCACACTCGTAGCAGTGCGATATGGCTGTGTAGGTGGGACACTAAGGCACTCGAGCCGACGCACACTTCCTACCAGTGCCGATATACAGCCATATCGCGCACACACACACACACACACACACACACACACACACACACACACACACACACACACACACACACACACACACACACACACACACACACACACACACACACACACGTATATATAAATATATACATTTCTAGTTAATCACTTTAGATGTTTATTGAGGGCCCCCAGATTTCTTGGGGCCCTAAGCGGCCAGTTACCTTGCTTATTGGTTAAATTTACCCCTGCTTGAGAGTAAGTAAATTAACAGCACATTTTATTTTGTACATGAACTATCCCTTTACAAAAAATGCTTCATAATGCATGACCGGGAGCAACTGAAACAAGAACAAATTCCAAATAAGGCATACACTACATTTCAAACAGCAATACAAGAGACAAAAGAAAACAAGATTTGCTGCTAAATGAGATAAACTGATTGTAATCACAAGACAGAGTCAGAATCCATAAAATCTTCAATAAGAGCAAGCTTACAGATCTGTTTATAATTGAGTTTTGAAGATGGGAAGAGATGCAATTTCACAGAGATGATGGTGGAGGGAATTCCAGTGTCTAGGGGATATGGCACTTTTATTTTTTCATTTATACTCTAAGGAGGATGATATCAACTTAAAAAAAGACTTTAAGCAACTCTAAGTCATTAAAGTATGTCTGGACTGTTTGGCTAATACTTTATTTTGAAACTTTCTCAACAATATAGTCGGCTATATTTCCATCCACCTATATTTATGTGCATTTTGGAGATGTGCATAAAAAAACGATTGATTGAAACAGCAAGATACGCATACATTTGTTTTGCACATTTCCAAAATTGATGCGCATAACTTAGTAGTATAAACTTTTTATTAGATAAGAAAAGATGTGCATAAACTACGATGGAAACACTTTTACCAAACAAGTTCCAGTATATGCATAAAAAAAAAGTCATGTGATTTTGTTATAAGAGATCATGTGATGATAAAAATGTGTGTAAATGGACAAACCAGCAGGCTGAGCGCATTGTAAAAGATCTAATATGTTGTTTTGGTCATTCTAAAATGCCTAACCATCTCAGTATTAGTGTTATTATATTATTAATTACCTCCAGAACTGCCAAGAGAGTCTGTGGTCTGTGTCTCAAGCCTTCAAATGCCACCACATGTTCATTGCGTGTTGGCATTGTCTTCTGAGGTGCAGATAATTTATTAAATAAGACACTTAATTCACACAGCTTCTCCTACCACAGCAAATTCCATTTTTACTTTTGATATTTGGCACCAGTTAATCAGAAAATGACGATTTTGTTCTCTTTGCCTAATTGGATGGAAACAGTGCCTTGTTCTCTCATCTGGTATGCGATTATTCTAGTTTTGCGCATAAATTTAATTTGCATCTTTGGATTGAAACATAGCTACTGTGTCTTAAGTGTGATGTGATAAAGTGAGACGAATCACTGACAAAAGTGTTTCACATTGAAAATGGAAAGATTGATTCCCTGCAGCTCATTCATGCCTCTATGCAAGGTAGTGTTGACCACAACAATTCATTTTTAGTAGCCAAGTCCACTATGGCAGTGTTTCTCAACCACGTTCCTGGAGGACCACCAACACTGCATGTTTTGGATGTCTCCTTTGGCTGTCACACCCATTACAGGCCTTTCAGTCTCTGCTAATGAGCTGTAATGTGAATCAGGTGTGTTTGGTTAAGGAGACATGGAAAATGAGAGACACTGCATTATGGCATCCTTCCTGATCTTCTTTTTTCTTTTATCTGTGTATCTTGTCATTTTTTACATTTCGATTTAACTGATCCAGAATCATTAAGAGAAAGATTTTTTTTTCACCCCTATCGTCGTTTCCCACCACTTTTCTTCTACTTTGCTTTCAAAAACAATATTGATTGTGTTTACAGAAGGGTTTAAGTCAGTGGTTCACTTTGTGATCTATACAACAAGCCCATCTTCTCATGAAAGTGTACAGGATGTGTATCTGAAATGTACAACAGAACAAACCCTAAGTAATCTATTTCAGATTCACAAAAAGTGAGGCACCGAAATTCAGTTTTCTAGATTTTGTTTTTCAACTAACTCTATTTTAACAGTCTACTACACTGTAAAATCCAACAGTCAACTTTGTCAAATGAAATGAGTGTAGTTAACTCACAATTTACTCAAAGTTAATTCTTCTCGTTTGAAAAGCGTTTTGAACTCAGTGTTGAAGGTAATGAGTTAATTAAATACCTCATTACTTCAACTTAAATGGAGTAAGTTCACAGTACTCATATAGATTAGTTTTTTTTTTACTTCTGCAATCGGTTTCCTCAAACGATTTGAGTGACCATAACTTTTTGGGTTTTACAGTGTAATACTCAACTAATATCTTATTAAAATGCCTCTAGTCAACAGAACATATTAAAGGAACCATCCAAACCAAGTCTAAGGTTTTTTTTTTGTTTTTTGTTTTTTTGTAAGTAGGGGGAATTACCTGTTTAAACCTGCTGCACAGGCTTGTAATTTCCTGCATTAATGGTTATTGTTATTATCAGTATCACAGCCCACATGCTGTTGAGGATCTAAATTGTTCTAAATACATTTTCTCATACCATGACCGCAAGAAAAGGCTTGCTTCCCCCTTTGAAAGTATGCAAGTGTGAAATGTTGCTTTGTGTTTTAAAGATGATAACCCAGGGTTTAACTCAGTGTGAAAAGCTTAAATGCTGTTGATGGCTGTTGTGAATGGCAGGCTAACAGGAAAACGGGGCACAATAGGAGGATGTTGATTCAGTATTAACTGCTGTTATCTGACGCCGGGCTTCTGCATGCACCAGGATATTCAGCGATGAAGTATTATCATGCATATATATCTGTGGTGTGTGTGGGCATTTATTCCGTTGGACAACTGCAGCAAAACAAGGAACTTTTTCTGAATGGTTTATGTTAGATAAAAAAAAAAAAGCTTTGAGTTTCTCCAGTGCTTGAGGAGAAACAGCAAAAGGTCACCAAACCTCTGGTGCTCTGAGCACGAAGACCATCACTACTTCCTCCCGCTTAGATCTGAAATCACAGACACATCTGAATCGAACACAAGCGTCTTTTTGAAAATTGTTTATTTGAATTGAGCGTAATGTGTTTCCCCTGCTTCTCTTCTGTTTGAAGTGGGATAGAACCTTGTCCACTATGTTTCCTTATGGTTTGGAAAGATGAGGCATGCTTCCGCCCCAAGTGCTGGGAATCTTTGAGACTTTCCAGAGCTCTCGGGTCCCAGAGGACAGCTTGTGTATTTCTCCTGAAACTTTCATAAAGCTATGTATAACTTTGAATCTTGTGGATTGCCAAGGTGGATCAGGACTGACTTGTATTTGGCTTCGAATGAACAGTCTTATCTTCAGTAAGAGAGAAGTCATGTATGAATTTATTTAAATAATATTTTATGCATTTTAAAAATAAAGGTTCTTCATATGCGTCTGTGGTAAGAAGCTTTAACATCCATGGTGGTGACACCTGTGCTCATAAATAATTATATTTATAATTATTTATAATCAAGCATAACAATTATATAAATTAATCAATAAAGACAACAAAACCTATTCTGCATTATTCATTCATTCATTCATTCATTTTCCTTCAACTTAGTCCATTTATCAGGGGTTGCCACAGTGAAATAAACCGCCAACTATTCCTGCATATGTTTTACGCAGTGAATGCCCTTCCAGCTGCAACCCAGCACTGGGAAACACCCATACACACTCACATTAAACCACACTATGGCCAATTCACTTATTTCAGTTCACTTAGCGCATGTCTTTGGACTCTGGGGGAAACTGGAGCACCCGGAGGAAACCCACACCAACACAGGGAAAACATGCACTCTACACAGAAATGCCAATTGGCTCAGCTGGGACTTGAACCAGTGACCCTCTTGCTGTAAGGCGATAGTGCTAACCATTGAGCCATCGTGCTGCCCTATACTGTATAATAATAATTATAACAATAACAGCTACATTTATTATAGCACTATTAATAATAATAAGTGATTTGGGTATTTATTTTTCCTAACACATTATAAGTATTACTGGGTCAGATGTACTGATTTATAAATATTAATTAGTCAGTTGATTGTATTTATTAAGATACGGGGCCCTATCATACACCCGGCGCAATTAGGTGCAAGATGTGTTTGCCACGACGTGTTGCTATTTACAGACCAGCACAACCCTAATTTTCCCGTTTTCCACCACGTTGTTTAAATAGCAAATCTATTTATGCCACTTTGTGGACTTATTGGTGTTCCGGTGTGTTAAGGCGCATTGTTGGCACGTTGCTATTTTAAAGAACTAAAATAGACTACGCAATTGACCAGCTGAAAGCAGGTCTAAAGTCCAGCGCAGAGCACATTAGTTGTGCGCCTCGCTTACACATTGCATAACCTGCGCAGGATGTACAGCATTACACAAATATCTTTACAAATGAAAAAGAATTAAGGATTAAAATATTACAAAAATGATTGCTTTCTACATAAATATAAAAACCACTGCCTCCATACCTTCTTCATCTCGGGGGCTTTTTTCAGTTTGTTCACGACAACTTGCTTTTGTATAATGTTATTATTAGTAGTAGTAGTATTTACTATATGCATATTTATGTTTGTTTTATTAAAAACAAGCTTAGATTTGTCCACTTGTCAGGTTTTGGACCATATGGGGCATAAGATGTGTGTTTGGATATAACTCAGTTTTTTGACCACACTTCCTTATTATTGCTCATTTATTCGTTTGCTGGAAATTAGAACTGAATTTAGAAATAGTTTTGAAACAAATCTTTACGCTTAAAAAATGAAATTATGTAGGCTAATGAATGTCTTCAGTGGAAGTGCTACACCGTTTCCTTATCCACGAAGGAGAAAGGGCAGATTGGAGGAGGCTCATTCTTTATCCTTGCGCTGCAGATGGTCTGTTTAACTGTTTTCTGACTAGTGAAGCGTTCAGTTTTTCCACTTACAAAGTCTGCCATGTAAATGGCAAATGTGCCTTGGCGCAAAGCAACTGACTCTTAAAGGGAATGTGAGATGAGACTCTGATTGGTTTAATGCACATTATGCTCAAAACATATCCATAACTCATTAAGAGAATAAGCACAACCCTGTTAGACCATGGGCCGCGGCACAGAGTGTATTTTTACGCACTGTCCTTAAAATAGCAAAAGTAGACTTAGATATGCCTTTAATGCTTTTGCGCCATGCGCTTTAGACTTTGCACCTAGATCGTTAAAATAGAGCCCACAGTCTGCCATTGTTATTTTTGATTGTAAAGAATTTTAAACAGAGCTATAATTCATTAGGACCATGGACCTTATAGAAAGTGTTACCATTTTATTTAAGTGGAAAGTTTTTTTTCTTCACAATTCACTTAGAAAAGAAAATGGTTCTGTTGGTTCCCCCTTTGATAGCTTTATGTACTGTATGTTAAAATGACGCCAGTCCAAAAACCATTAAAGAGACTATAATGTGTCTCATGTTTGCTAATATGAATTTATTATTTTTGTGTCCTTGCAGTTTCGATGTGGAAAATGGCCCGTCTGCGAGCTGTAGTCCTTTGGACCCCCAGGCCTCACCCGGATCTGGCCTGGTTCTGCACACAAACTTTCCCGGCCACAACCAGCGGAGAGAGTCCTTCCTCTACCGCTCAGACAGCGACTATGACCTCTCACCAAAGTCAATGTCCCGAAATTCGTCTGTCGCCTCAGAACTGTGAGTATGAACGTTCTATTTGTTAAATTAATGAATATCTTCCTTTCATTTAGTGTTGAAAACAATATCTTAAACCGCCCTAAAACTGCTTGCTGGTCTCAGTTTGTCTTCCAGCCTGGACTGCAGAGCAGGTTGTGGGAAATTTGTTGGCAGGTCAGGATGACAGCTCAGTTAAACCTTCTTCAAACAGCTAAAACCAGTATGTTTATTTTGTGCTGTTAGAAAGAGAAACAGATTATTAGTTCTCATGTCACTTGAACTGATGCGGCTACAGTCATCGGTCATGTCACATTAAAGAGTGTCAAAACCATGATTATCGTTTCTAGTTTATGATAATAAATAGAAATACTTTGTTTTATATTTCAACAAAGTACAAACTGATTGTGACTACTGGACAGCAGGTGAACTACAAATAATGTTAGGAGAAGTTTACAGATTAGCAGAAAACGGCATATGCAAAAAGGATTTTGAGATTTAAGAAGCCATATCAATATTGACTCAAAGTGGTAAATCAGTATGATTAATCCAACATTGCTGTTCACTCAGCTGACATTAACTGTTGTAATTAATCTGTGTTGTGTGCATGAAAGACACTGACACAGTCAAAACGCGCCATTGGAAATGGAAACAGAAATTATGCTCAGATAAGTAATCTTTACTATTTCTAATTAAATAGAATATGTATTATACATACAGTATTACACATACATTTGTGATTACTGGGGCTGTTTACACCTGGTCACTTTATGCATTTTGGTAACACTTTATATTAACTACACACTATGAATCATCTATTAAGCATTAGCAAGTAGTTAGTTTATTATCTGTTAAGCATTAACTCTACATTTAATAAATGTTAGTAAGCAGTTTATAAATACAGCCACAAATGCTGTATTCCTGACTTACTGTACAAGCACATTTGAAGAGTTCAGATGCAAAACCCTCTAATCCATCAGACCTCTTTTTTTGTAAATGGGCATTTTCTACCAGGCTCCTCTGATTAGATTCAGAAGTTTCATTTATATGTAATGATAAGGTTATTAGTAAATAAATATCTTTTTTCAAAAATGTCACTTTAGACATTTCTTTGTTTTTTAACAAGATAATTTTCTTTCGAGTCAAAACCAGCTAAATCCACTTGTGTTTTTTTTTATGCAAAAACCTCTAAATCTACCTATTGAGACAAGACGGTGTAACTAGTTGAAAATCACGAAAGCTGCAATTATAAATTATTTTACCAAACATTAAACACCTAAAATTAAAAATATATAAATCTGTCAAGTAAGTGGCGGTTCATTATGCTATGGTAACCCCTGATAAACCTGGGACAAAGCAGAAGGAAAATTAATGAATGAAATCTGCCAAGTGCATTAATTAATATCATTAAAACTGACATTAATTAAATCTTAACAATCTGTTGTCATTTCTGATATTTGGGATTTAGATTTAATGTAAGTAGAACAATGTAAACATTGCAAACATTGCAAGCTAAGCTTGGTAGATTCAAATAATGTAGTGTAAAAACATTGTGAAACATCAATATCTGTGCATTGTCCATTATTATAAAAAGCTTATCAGACGTATAGTTAATATGAAGTAATACAAATAACGTATAGTTTTTATACATTATATTCATCTTTTAAAAAATAGCTTAAATTAGCCAATTAAACACAAGGTAGGTCTACTGGGCAAAAAGGGGATGCCTCTCAGACAATTTTAGAAGCTGTCATTCAATCATTCTCACCATACTTAAGGTCTTGGTCTCTTGTTTATCCTCATAGCATCCACGTGGGATAAAAGAACGGCATTTTAACTCCATCTTTCATGAAACGCAGTTGCCGTTTAATATATAGTAAATCGGACTCATTCAAAGTAGCGTCGCTGCGCAAACAAACGTTAAATGCATGATACACTTCCGACTGTACATTGTGTTTTCTTTTTCTGATAATGCACAGTTTTGAGGTAAGGGATGTTTTCATTTGCCATTCACTGACAGTCGGACAGGCTCATCCAGTTCATCAAACTCCGTCTTTTAAAATTGAAATCGGAAGTGGAATAAAACGGTCTCATAAAGCCGGCGTATCAGCTCGCTTCTACATTGAAAACATATGATTCGATTCGCGCCTTCTGATTGGTTCTTGGGATATAGCAGCCAGCTTTTGTCAAAGGCAAGTGGCGTTTAGCAGCTTTTGCCAACAAACTGTTATTTCTGAAAATCTTACAAATCTTACAAATCTAATTGTTGAACATGTACTACGTGGGCAACGCAGTGGCGCAGTAGGTAGTGCTGTTGCCTCACAGCAAGAACGTCGCTGGGTCGCAGGTTCGAACCTCGGCTGGGCTGGGTCAGTTGGCGTTTCTGTGTGGAGTTTGCATGTTCTCCCTGCGTTCGCGTGGGTTTCCTCCGGGTGCTCCGGTTTCCCCCACAGTCCAAAGACATGCAGTACAGGTGAATTGGGTAGGCTAAATTGTCCGTAGTGTGTGTGTGTGGAAATTCCCAGAGATGGGTTGCGGCTGGAAGGGCATCCGCTGCGTAAAATCGTGCTGGATAAGTTGGTGGTTCATTCCACTGTGGCGACCCCGCAAGGGACAAAGCCGACAAGAAAATGAATGAATGAATGAATGAATGTACTACGTGCCTAAAGCGTTCACTCAATGTCATTATCTAATTTTTGGTGAAAGTGGCGTTTAGCGGCTTTTGCATCTGAACTCTTCATTTATAAATAATAAAATGTATAAATATTGATTTGATACTGTATTATGTTCAACAGAAGAAAGAATCGGGTTCAGAACAAACAGAAGATGAGTATGCTAAATAATGACAGTTTAGATTTTTGGGTGAACTGTGCCTTTAAATGCAGTTTTCTGCTGTCATTAATAGTTTATTAAACGTTTACTTGCGTATTCTGAATGATTTTAAAAGCCATAAACTACTCCTAAATGCAAATGGTTTGTAAATAATGAAATCTTGAATTTAGTAATGAACAATTAATAAGTAATAAAGTATGAAAATACAATCACTAAGCATCTTATAAATGTGCATGTACAGTAAGTCAGGAATACAGCATTTGTAGCTGTATTTATAAACTGCTTATTATAGTTTATTAATGTAGAGTTAATGCTTAAAAAATAATGGATTAACTTGCTAATGTTTAATAGATGATTCATAGTGTCTAGTTATTTAAGTGTTATCTGCATTTTTTTTCTGATCAGACAGCTATCAGAATGCAAAAAGGGCAAGTTTAAATTCCTCCAAAATGCATTACAGATGGATATAAATCTGATCGCTCAAACCACTTCAGAAGGTGGTTCCAGACACATTGATCTGATCAAAATCTGATCTGGTTGTTGAAAGCACATATGGAAATTTTTTCCAAAAAAAGACCAAAATATAGGCAAAAAATAAATGCGTTGTTTTTGAGAGAGTAGATTACACACAAATTAATGTAAACCCTTTACAGTTTTGAATGTCTTGCACATAGTCTATCTTTATGACAAAAATAGATTGATAGATATAGATTAAATTTAGTTTCATTTAGCATATAATAACAGTACTTACACAATGTTGTGTGCCTGTGATGATGTTTTACTGGAAAACGAGTTTATTAGAAAGCTTCCTGTAGCATACTTTATGAAATCCGGCAGCTAGCTCTCTGCAACTCTCACATGGTCGTCCACTAAAGCTAAGCAGGGCTGCACCCGGTCAGTATCTGGATGGGAGACCACATGGGAAAGCTGCCAGAAGTGGTGTTAGTGAGACCAGCAGGGGGTGCTCAACCTGTAATCTGTGTGGGGACTCTATACTGCTCAGTGAGTGCCATCTTTCAAACGTTAAACTGAGGTCCTGACTCTTAGTGGTCGTTAAAAATCCCACGATATCCTTCGAAAAAAGGGTTTAACCCTGGTGTCCTGGCCAAATTTCCCCACTGGCCTCTGTTCATCATGACCATCCATTGGCTTCATCACTTTGTCTCCTCTCCACCAATCAGTGCCGTCTGGCGAAATATGGCTGCTGTCGTGGATGCTGCACACTGGTGGTGGACAAGGAGATTAATAATTATTATTATTATTATTATTATTATTATTATTATTATTATTATTATTTTTATTAAATGATTTGTAAGCTGAATAGGATATGTAGCTTACATTTCTGTAAAAAATAATAAGTGAAATAAATTCTGTATATCTGATGCTTTAGTCAAGGTAACCTAGTTAAATTTGCATATAGCTTGGAATTTGTTTGGATTTCTATTCATTTAGCAGACACATTTATGTGGTCAAATGCACAATATATGGAAATGTTTTCACAAATCAGATAGCTATCTGATCAGAGAAAAACTCATGAATTGACCAGGTTTAAACAGGCCCCTTTTGTAGTTTGTAAACACTCATTTCCTTCACACACTCATTGTTGCATATAGTGATTTTAGAAGTTTGTGCACTGTGGTATCCTTGCTCATCTGTTATCCAGAAAACATGGGGAGTGTCTGTGTGCGCTGAATATTTGTTCTGTTATGCAGAGGAATTCATTATTTGTTTTGAAGCCGTTATTTGTGTCTTTTTAAATACGGTGTCCGGCCTCAGGCACAACTCTACAGTCTCAAATATACTTTATGATTAAACCATGATAACAG
Organism: Danio kyathit; assembly: GCA_903798195.1. NCBI lineage: Eukaryota > Metazoa > Chordata > Actinopteri > Cypriniformes > Danionidae > Danio > Danio kyathit. The sequence goes on along the minus strand of LR812524.1, from coordinate 38,482,368 downwards.
TGTGCGTTTAATGACTTCATCTGTTGACATGATGCTGGTGTATTGAAGAGCTCATGCAAATATATCCATATCGCTACGATCAAAGGCTTTCTTAAAGGGATAGTTCACCCAAAAATGAAATTATACTCACCATTTAATCAAATTGTGAGTTTTTTTTTTTAAAGAACGCAAAAGAAGATATTTTAAAAAAATGTTGGAAACCAGTAATCATTAACTTTCATAGCAGAAAAAAAAATATATACAGTTGAAGTCAGAATTATTAGTCCACCTTTTATTTATTTATTTTTTTTATTTTATAAATATTTCCCAAATGATGTTTAACAGAGCAAGGAAATTTTCACAGTATGTCTGATAATATTTTTTCTTCTGGATATTTGTTATATAAAATAAAATAAAAATATTTGTTTTATTTCAGCTAGAATAAAAGCAGTTTTTAATTTTTTAAAAAACGTTTTAGGGACAAAATGATTAGCCCCTTTTAAGCTATATATTTTTTCGATGTATAGTCTACAGAACAAACTAAATTTTACAATAACTTGCCTAATTGCCCTAACTTACCTAGTTAACCTAATTAACCTAGTTAAGTCTTTAAATGTCTCTTTAAGCTGTATAGAAGTGTCTTGAAAAATATCTAGTCAAATATTATTTAAGGTCATCATGGCAAAGATAAAATAAACCAATTATTAGAAATGAGTTATTAAAGCTATTATGTGTAGAAATGTGTTGAAAAAAATCTTCTCTCTGTTAAACAGAAATTGGGGAAAATAATAAACAGGGGGGCTAATAATTCTGACTTCCAACTGTAATATGTAAGTCAATGGCTAATGGTTACCAACAATATACAACTAATGTATACAGTAGTTGTGTTCAACAGAAGAAAGAATCTTAAACCGGTTCAAAACCAACAGTGTATGAGTATGCTAAATAATGACAGATTCCCTGTGATGGGTTGTGACTAGAAGGGCATCCGAGCGTAAAACATGTGCTGGATAGGTTGGCAGTTCATTCCGCTGTGGCGACCCCAGATTGACAAAGGGACTAAGCCAAAAGAAAATGAATGAATGAATGAATAAATGAATGAATGAATGAATAATGACAGAGTTTGGATTTTTGGGTGAACTATGCCTTTAAATGCAGTTTTCTGCTGTTATGTTTAACATATTTAATTAAATTATATTAAATTTGTATTTTATTTTGCTAAGGATTATTTTGTTTTTGGGAGAAAGCATGTAGCAAAAATGTCACTCTCAGAAGTGTGACTCTGTCTGGAAGTTTGTTAAAGGGATTGTTCACCTCAAAACCTTGAGTTCCTTTCATCAGTTAAACAGTGAACACAAAAGAAGATATACTGAAGAATGCTGGAAAAAAACAACTATCCATTGTGTGTATTTGTAACTACATTGGTTCTCAGTGTCTGCTTTTTTGTAACATTCTTTAGAATATGTTGTTTTGTGTTCAACAGAAGGGAATTAATAAAAGTTTCCCACCTAAGTAGATGGTGAGGATTGAGGACGTTTTGATTTCTAAGTAAAGAATGAACTACTGTAAAACTTCACCATGAGTGTATTGGCGCATTGAATCACGTTCAGTCTCGTTTTGGGCTCTTTTTTTAACCCTCTACTGCACACATTATGATAGATCTGTTTTAAAAAAAATATTTGACTGTTTTTCTTTTCTTAAAATGGCTTAACTTGAAGTGCTGTAAAAAAAAAAAAATCCTTTTTTAAGGTACTTTATGATATGTTGCCATATGGCAACAACGTCCAACAGTAGATCTAACTTAAATATTTCAAATTTAGAACTTTACTTATAATTAGTAATTTTGTTGTTTGAAAGGATTGGTGTTGCAGTATTATAAGCTTTTACACAGAACTTATAAATGACACCTTATACTTTCCAACAACTCATATTCCAACAGCTTTCATTTATTCTTTTCTTCTTAGCTGAATATTATTGAAAACAATCATAATATTGTATAATCATGTATACAACATACAGTAAATCTAAATATTTTTTCAAATAAATATTATAACAAATAAATAACAAGTCTAGTATATCCAGATGCATCAGAATAATATAGCTACTAGCTAACAATGTTTCTAAATTATACTATATACTATACTACACCTGTCTTATCTGCCTCAGAGCTAACTTACTTGAACTCTCTGCATCACTGCTCTTATCAAATGTCCAATCTGCATCTCTCTGATGGTCACTAAAACCCATCTCATCCTCACTTTCATCTGCAGGAAGAACCAGTTCTGTACTGTTTCTTTTTTCACTTACCGTAGAACATGGTGGTGCTCGCTAATACACTGTTCTCTGTATTCATATCTATTCAATAGTAGTATTGCAATTAAAACTAGATTTTATCCATAATGCAAATGCCATTGACATACAACTAACCAACATTATATTACTAGCATTCATGTTGTTATTGTTACAACTTAAAAGTAAATATTGCACGTTTCACTAGTGCACAGTGTTGCCATTTGATCGATTTACAAAAAACTAATTTGATAAAAAAAAAAATATTGAGTGATTATGTCATCATAACTTACTGGAGGTGATGTTTCAGATTTTTTTTGTGGATCTGACATAATTTGATCCTTTGTTTTTATTGACGTTTACATTTGCATTCAGCAACTACTCCCAATGAGCGCCAGTCTATCAGAAATCACACTACAAAAACACTGCATGTCATGTGACTTAACCAAAGCACATCATTGGCTACACTAAGGTCTTCTCTTTCCAGCAAAAAAAAATTCAATGTTGGTCTTAAAGAAACAGTGGCAAGGAAATGAAGATAAATATCATGTTGCCATATGGCAACACCATGCGGTAGAGGGCTAAACAATCTAAGCAATATCTTAAAGCACCAAGGGCATGTCCGAATCCACTTTTGCTATTTAAAGGATGGGGAAAAAGTCTGTGAACCGGTGATAGTCTAAAAGGGTTGTCCTTATTCTCTTAATGAGTTTTGAGTATATTTTAAGCGTAACGTGCATTAAACCATTCAGAGTCTCATCTCCCATCATTGCTTTAAGAGTCACTTGCATGGCACCATGGCACACTTGCTATTTACATGCCTGACTTTGTAAGTGAAAAAACTGAATACTTTACTAGCTAGAAAACTGTTAAAAACTTTCTGCCCAAAGAGAAAGACCATCTACAAAACAAGCCAGCCTCTTACTTTCAACCGTGGAGTAAGGAAACGGTGGTGGACGCTCTCCACTGAAGACATCCATTACATAGCCTATTTAATTTCATAATTTAGTTTGTTAAGTGCAAATATTTGTTTCAAAACTTTTTCAAAATGTTAATTTCCAGCAAATGAATAAATGAACAATAACCACGAAGTGTGGTCAAAAAGTTATTTTATATATATTTAGTTAAATTAAATCCAAAGACATGTTCTATTCCTATGCCTCTTTTGGTGGTGCAAACGTCTCTAAAACCCATCAGGTGGACAAATCTAAACAAAGAATTCTTAAAACAAATGTAATTATGCATATAATAAATACTACTACTACTACTACTACTAATAATAATAATAATAATAATAATAATAATAATAATAATAATAATAATAATAATAATAATAAAATGTAAATTGTCATTCTGGATTCCACCAAAGCCTCCTGAGGTGAAGATGGCATGGGGGAGGTAGTTGTTTTTATATTTGTTATATTTCACAAACATGAGGAATAGGTCACTGGCTGCAGTTCACAAAACAACCAGTGATGTCACTAATACTAAGGGTTTCCGAATTCTACAAACAGCTCCTTAAAAAGATAGTTCACCCAAAAATGAAATCAATAATTTTGCCCTTCACTTGTTCCAAACTGATTGAGTTTCTTTCTTCTGTTGAACACAAACCTTCTTTGTTTCCAACCTTCTTCAAAAAGTATTCATTTTGTATTCAAAATAACCTTTTGACTGCCGCTCTACCAAACGGTTGACCATGTTTTTATTGTTTTAAATAATGACTGTTAAAGTCATTTAAAGAATAGTGGTTTTTAAATAGTGGTTTACACACAAAGCATTGTTGGTTTACAAAAAAAAAAAAAAAAAAAAAAAACAATCCTGTTGCACTACTTGATTTTGTTTTATTGTAAAAAATCAAAAACAAGAAAGTTTGTTAAATGAGAATCTGAAATATTTTATGGCATACTTCAAAAAATAAAGATGATTTAGTCTTCAAAAATGTTTTATTTTATGTTTTTAAATAAATTGGTCTTACACTTCATATTTTCATAGTATATGTATTAATTCCGGTATACTTTTACTATAAACCAACATATCAACCATTTGGTAGGAGTTGATATTTTAGAAATTATAGGATGTGTTGAAAAAAGAAATCCATTGAGTGTGTTAACTAGCGACATTAGGAGTTAAGAAAATAAATTCAAATGTTTTTTTTTCTTGGTGGGGTAATTAAAGGGATAAAAAGGCACTCAAACAGGTTTGGAACAAGTATAGGGAGAGTAAATGCTGAGTAAATGTTTATTTTTGGGTAAAGAACTTGTATCGTTGTAAACCGTTATTGTACATTTAACAAATTATTATTGAATCACCTTCACCAATGAGCTAATACTAGGAATCCATTTTGAACAAACTTGCATCTGAAGCTAAACCATCCAGCAGCTGGTAATCTGAGAACTTTAAAGTTGTTTAATATGCCTGTTTCTTTCTCTTTTTTTAATTTTTTTTTCAGCGCTGGTATTTATGGTATCAAACATTTCTGCAGTGTAAAGGTGGAGGAAGGGCTGATTAGTGCAGTTGATTTAAGCATTGCTCATGGCAATGAGATTTGCATGCCTGGACGTATCTCAATAAAGGCCTTATTTCCTGGCTCTCCTGACTGGAATTATAAGAACGCATTTTCCATAAACTTCCAAATATCTGTTGAACCCCGGCATTGGTGTCATTAAGAGTCCTGCAACTGAAAGAAACCTCATTTGACAAGGAGTCTGATTCATAATTAAAGTTTTCTTTGTAATTTAATTGTAAATTTAATATTACCCTGACAAGCAAATAGTTAAAGTTAAATTAAATATCTGCTCACAACTCACTTTTAAATACAGTATGGTTATAAAGCCAACTAGATATTTAACTAAAGAAAAGTGGGACAAGAATGAAACCAGACAAATGGGAATTTGCTATAACAGTTATTAGCTGTTTAACATTCCAGTAAGTCTGCACGGCATTGTAAGTGATGTCAGCGGAAAGGAAAGTAATGTCAGACAGTTTTCTTTGGAAAACTTTTACCAGTGATTCATTCATAATAATACAAGCAACATCCATTACAGGGGCAGTTCACCCCATATATGAAAATTAGGTAACACTTTATTTTGATGGTCCATTTGAGTATTAGTAGACTGTCTGCTTAATATCTGTTGATACTGCTCCTTCAACAGACATTTAACTGACTATAAGAAACTTTGCACGTACATGTCAACTTACACTAACCCCAATTCTAACCCCAACCTAACAGTCTACCTATAATCTACTGAGAATTAGTTGGTATGTAGATGCAATGTAACTTAATTCAACAAACCGACCATTAAAAAATAAGTGTGACCGAAAAGTACCCTCAAGTTGTTCAAAACATAGTAGATTTATGTACTTTTGAATATTGATATTTCGAAGAATGATGGTGGCCAAAACGTTGATATTCCCCATTGACCTCCATAGTATAGTGATTGAAAGTAAACAGGGACCAACAATGGTTTCGTTTCCCATGTTCTTCAAAATATCTTCTTTTGTGTTCAGACTCATACAGGTTGGAATAAGTGGTGGGTGAGAACAGTAAATGATGACAAAATTTTCATTTTTGGGTGAACTATCCCTTTAAGGTTGTAAATATAGTGGATTCTAAGCTAAATTAATAGTGTTTGCTTTGTTTGTGTATCAACTGCTTAAGATGTTGTTGTCTTTTCTTTTTGATTGCAGGCATGGGGATGACCTGATAGTCACACCTTTTGCTCAGGTAAACACACCGGTGTCTCGTTTCTTTAAAGATTGCATTTCCTTTGAATGTGTGCTTGGTTTTGCCTGAAAGTTTTGTGTTATTCCTTTTTCCAGGTTCTAGCAAGCCTTCGAAGTGTCAGAAACAACTTTACCGTCTTGACAAATGTTCAGTGCACATCTAACAAGTGAGTAATATTAGCTATTACATTATCCAAATAACTTTTACAGACTCAAAATAAATCATTTTCTGTTCTATTTTTTAAGATGTTTACAAAAATAAAATGGATTCATGAAAAAAATTGCAGACATATAGTATTGTACATCAACTTTTCAGCACAAAGTTTTATAAGTGGTTTTATGTTATAGACTTTCTTACAGGACTGAATAATAATATGGTTTAACTTATTAAATATATGGTTTCACTTGTGGAAAGCCACCTTTAGTCTTGTACTTTCTCTGACAACATAAAGCCAGTATATCTGTATAACTTTCAGATGGCACGTAAATGCAAGGAAACCAAAAAAGAGTATGACGCAAGAACCCACAAAATAATGTTAACATGTGGCTAACTCCACCAGCAGGACTTGCGTCAGCAGCACACACCAAATAGGTGTTTGGAACTGTGTTCTCAGTACTGCTAAAATGACTATTTAGTCTTTAAAGCTAAAATGACACACTTTATTGTTTATTTATAATTAAAGTGCAGCAGTTCAAACCTCTCTTTTAAATATTACAGAAATCTGATCCCACAGAGTTATTTTAACTAACTAACTGACTAATTAACTGTTTCACTATTTAGCTTTAGATATTATTTATAATAGTCTGTGTTCTGGGGCGATGCAGTGGCGCGGTAGGTAGTGCTGTCTCCTTACAGCAAGAAGGTCACTGGTTCGAGCCTCAGCTGGGTCAGGTGGCGTTTCTGTGTGAACTTTGCATGTTCTTCCTGCGTTCGCGTGGGTTTCCTCCGGGTGCTCTAGTTTCCCCCACAGTCCAAAGACATGTGGTACAGGTGAATTGGGTAGGCTAAATTGTCCGTAGTGTATTAGTGTGAATGAGTGTGTATGGTTGTTTCCCAGAGATGGGTTGCGGCTGGAAGGGCATCTGCTGCATAAAACATGTGCTGAATAAATTGGCGGTTCATTCCGCTGTGGTGACCCCGGAATAATATAAAGGGACTAAGACGAAAAGAAAATGAATGAATGAATGAATGAATGAATAGTCTGTGTTCTTTATAGACTTCTAAAATGTGTTTTATTTAAATAATAAGATGAAATAAATAATGTTATTTATTTAGCCAGTTATTGTTTAAAAAGAAAGTGCAAAAAGAGACCGCTTTAAAGCTTTTCTGATTTATTTTATTTCTTATTTATAGTTCTGAATTTAAGTGAAACATATTTTTGCTTTATTCTATTAACCACTGAATTTGTCCACATTTATTATTATCAGTTTGGGGTGGGCATAAAATAATTAAATAGTTTTAGAGTACACAGACAATACCAATGGTTTGCCTTCAAAAGACTATAAAATTACCCTGATTTTCAATCACAAAGTAAACATTTATTTGTTATTTAATAATTTATTTTTATCTTCTAAATGTCAGTGGTTTTATTTGAAATTTAAAAGACATTTTATCAAACTTTCACAGAATAAAACTATTATTTTCAAGTGCTGTCTTTATTTTTTTATATCTGTACATAGCTTTTTTATTATAATGTTTTTTTAATAATGTTTAACAATTAAAATAGTATAGCGTAGTACATTAAATTTACAAAAAAATAAAGTACAAAAATGAACAGAAATGTGATATAATTGCTCGAATAAATATATATCATTTAATTTGTATATACAATTTTTGATCACTGTGTTGTTTGTAAGACTAACCACAAGAGGGCAGTCTTTACAACCATTTGTTTAAATGACCACCCATGTTCACTGACATTTTACCAGAACCATTAACATTAACATGTCATCAATTTTTCAAGATTTCAAATCTCAGCCAAAAATCACTTGCTTAAGGCAGGGATTTTCCAAATGCCCCTAAATTCTGTTTTTCCGCCTGAGCAATGAAGGTAAATTGAGGAGGGGGAGGGTGTTTACTCACTGTTATTAAAGGAAGAATTATTTCCCTCTTCCAAATAACCAAGGATCTGCGTCAGGGCAATTATACCGCACTGTTAGAGGCTTTTGTTAAGCACTTTGCTTGTCTGTCCAAGGGCAACGCAGTTCAGAAGAAATTGAAAGGAAATTCTGTGGAAGTATGTGCGTAATAAAAAGCAGTGAACACCCTGTGATGGCTCTGCAAAAGAGCCAGAGCTTCTTTCCTTTTTTAGAAAATATATATTTTAATTATTATGTTGTTTGCTTTGCCCTGATGCATCCTATACTATTATAAATGAAGCAATTAAATTACATAAGAATGTTTATAATGCACACACAGAAGTGCTTGAATGGCAGGGATTCTTAGCTCATGTCATAACAGTGTGTTTGCATTCATCAGCATTTTTGAGAAGTCTTTCAACCTTGCAGGAGATACCCTGTGTCCAACCAGCTCTCTTTTAGGATGCACAAATTGCACAAATCATAAATATGGAGTTTTTAGGATGAAATGAACACTGTGTCTCCATAGGCTGCCTTTTTGTGTGACACTACTTTTCCCATTTTCACTGAGATAACTTTAGTCCTGTTTTAATTCTGTCATTATGCTGACACACAGGTGTTTGAAAAAGAGCACAATCTCATTTAAATTTAAAGCAACAAAACAGCACAATTTGGATCAAAGCCTAAAAAAAACAATAAACACCCTGTGATAAGGGCGGGCGAAGGGGAAGGACGGGGGGTGGGGGGGGGGGGGTGTAGGTGGACAAAAGTGTAGAGTGGGGCAGGGGGGTTCGGTGTCAGGGCAAAAGAGAAGAGTGACGTTTTCGGGGGGTGGGGGGGGTTGACTTAATATTGTCTCTGGCCCTTAGAATTGTCCTAACTTTCCCCCCCCCCCCTAGTGGCGCCCCTGCCCATACACACTCATTCACACACATACACTACGCCCAATTTAGCATATTCAATTCACCTATACCACATGTGTTTGGACTGTGGGGGAAACCTGCACACCCGGAAGAAACTCACGCAATCACGGGGAGAACATGCAAACTCCACATAAAGATGCCAACTGACCCAGCCGGGGCCTTGAACCAGTGACCTTCTTGCTGTGAGGTGACAGTGCTAACCACTGCGCCACCGTGCTGCGCTTTTTAATATAAATTTATAATTATTATGTTGTTTGCTTTGCCCTGATGCATCCTATACTATTATAAATGAAGTAATTGAATTACATAAGAATGTTTATAATACACACAGAAGTGCTTGAATGGCAGAGAATTTCAGCTTACTGTATGTCATAACAGTGTGTTTGCATTCATCAGCCTTTTTTTGTTGTCTTTCAACTTTTCTCCCTTGCAGGAGGTCCCCTGTGTCCAACCAGCCCTCCATCACCAGAGTGTGCCTGCCTGGTAAGTCCTAGAACGTCACATATGCATACATGTGCACTGTGATTAAATGGGTTTCAAAAATAAATTATTATTTAGTGACTAGTTCTACAGATTTTTCGGACTCAGTTTCTCTCATCATAATATCACTTTAATGGGTTTTGGTTTAAAATTGTCCAGAACTGGACTCCAACTTTTAAACGATTGGCTGAATTTGTCCAGTCAACATTAGGTTCATGTGTTTATTAGTCCAGTCAACATTAGAAATTCTGAATGTTTACAGGATTTGAAAATAACCCTTCATTTAATGCGTTTAGGTATATTTTTGCTGGCCTAATATATGTCTTACTAACTAAGTCCAAACAGAAATGTTTGTTCAGATATTTTTGCTTCTTTTATTGCTGATTTTCAATTGTGCATTTTCACATTTAACACTACAGTATTTAACACTTTTTTTTACACTATGGATAATGACAATAACAACAAGTACTAAAGGAGACTTACTATGCAAAAATCACTTTTATAATGGTTTTTAACACAGTTGTGTGGCAACAGTGTGTGAATAAAGCCAGCCTTAAATGGTAAAAATTCATCAATTACATTTTTTTATCATAACAACAGTCTGTAGAAACACTTTGATTGACATTCTCCCTTTGTACATGTCATCAGATGGGGAAAGCCCCACCCATTAGCAATGATCTCTCATTAATCATTAGTGACAAAAAGCAGCCGTCCGCCATTGGAGTTTTGGTCTCCTAAAGATTCAGCAAGAGTTTTAGAATGCACAAATGAACACTGTCTCCAAGGGCTGCCTTCTTCTGAGCCACTTCTTTTGGCTCAGTGGCATTTTCACAAAGATAACTTTAGTCCTGGTTTGAATCTGCCATTATGCTGACACACGGGCGTTTGGAGCTTCGCCCTCTTTTGAAAAGGGCACAATCTCATTTAAATTTAAAGCAACAAATCAAATCAAATCACTTTTATTGTCACATCATCAGCAGCACGTGTGCTATGATAAGTGAAAAGCTTAGGTGCTGGCTCCAGACAGTGCAAAATACAGATAGTGCAAATACAACGACAGTGCAAATACAACGACAGTGCAAAATACAACGACAGTGCAAAATACAGACAGTGCAAAATACAGACAGTGCAAAATACAGACAGTACAAAATATAGACAGTGCAAAATACAACAACATACTCACAAAAAAACAAGACAATGTAAACATTCAACAGTCACCAAAAAGGTACAATATGGATCAAAGCCAAATAGGGGCAGTTTTTAAGAGTTATAAAAATGATTTGTGTGCTATTTTGAGCTGAAACGTCACATACACAATCTATGGACATAAGGATGTTGTAGAAGGGAGCATAATAGGTCCCCTTTAAGTCTTAATATTTGTTCTAATTCTATGAGATCAGAAAACTCTGTACACTATGTAAACTATAATGCATTTTAATCTCAAAGTTATCATTTACTACAAGGCACCATATTGGCTAAATTACTTTCAAAATAGTTTTTTAAGTAACTTTACATGTCAAATAACTCTCATTAAAACGTTAGACAAGAATTAATAGACTTACTATACCTGCAAACAGGGCTTGACATTAACTTTCGATCACAAGCTACTGTGGCTAGTAGTTTTCCAACGTTACTAGCCACTCTGTATTTTCACTAGCCATAATTTTGTTGTTGGGAAAATATATTTTATATGCATAAATGTAACTTTGACATGCTAAAATGACTTGATATAGAGTGCACACAGTTAACGTTATGCCTATTAATAATCTGTTCAAAAGCGAACTCTCGTGCGCATCACATCAGCCATGCGCATGATACTAAAGCCCTCGTCAGTGAGTGAAGAATGCCTGCGTCTCACTGTGCTCATGATCATCCTCTCATTCGGTGTTTAATTGCTTTCTTTTGGTCACGCAAACAGTTATTTTAACATTTAGTTGTGCTGCTTCTTGGTTAACTGCAATTTAAAAATTTTTAAAGTGGCTAGTGGGAGCGGCTCTCTAACACGCCAGAGCTAAAATCTACCCGGGATGACGGGTGATAATGTCAAGCCCTGCCTGCAAAGATACATATAGTCAATAGAATGTCTGTTAGTTCACTCAAAAATAAAAATATTACTCACCATCAAACTTTTATCACCTTATTTTTTCTGTTAAACACAAAAGAAGATATCCTGAACAATGTTGTTAGCCGGTAACCATTGACATTTATTGTAGGAAAAACTAATTTCATGAAAGTCAGTGGTTACCGATTTCCAACGGTATTTTTTTTTTTCAAAATATCTTCTTTTGTGTTTAACAGAAGAGACTCAAATGGGTTTTGGACTAGTGAACGGTAAGTGTATGGTGACCATTTTTATTTTTTCGTGATCTATCCCTTTAAAAGACCATCTAGTAAATTGTAAGGAGGTATTAACCCATCCACTAGACAAATACTCTATACTAGTCTACAAATACTCTAAATAATTGCTAGTTGACATGTATTTATATCTATAACAGAGTCAACAGAATATCTAAATGCTGGTTTCCAGGGCCGGAGTGGGACTCCTTTTCAGCTCTTTAGTTTCAAGCCTTAGACTTGGCAGTTTCAAGGAAACAGCTGCTTTAGAACTTCAAATGTTTTTCATAAATATGAGAACATTAAAGGGTAGCTAAATCTTCAACACTATTCTTTAAAACATCACAATGTTCTTTCCTGCAATATCTGAATATATATTCTGTGCAAAATTCTGTATAGATATCCAGTCCTTTGTAACGGTGGTCACACAAAAAATAAAATATGTACACCTACATAAGTAACCCACACAGTATTATACGTCTTAACACTAAAAATTAAAAATGAAAAAATTACTCAGGTGAGGTTCGAACTCGGGTCAGCAATGTCATAACGCAACGTGCTGACCACTGGACCACAATGGTGTAATATTCATTAATATTAATTATTCATTATACGTCATCATCAACCTGCAAGCTGCATTTTGCTCACTGGGCTGTGAGAAAATAAATAAAAAGAGCGGAGCTGCAGCAAAATAATAAATAAAAAGAGTGAGGCTATGGTCAAATAAATAAATACATTAAATACATAAATAAATGCAAAAAGTGCAACTGCTCAGAGTGCAAGCAGCTAGGGACACTGCCCCTCGAGGCCAAAAAACGAACCGGCCCGACCCACCGGGAATTCTCCCGGTCCTCCCGATTAGCCAATCCGGGCCTGCTGGTTTCCAAACAGTCGATTTGTATTGAGGCAACATGAAGGAATGAAGTTAACTTATTACTTTTTAAAAAAAATTCATGTGAATTAAACATAAAACAGTTGCGTTTTCCCCCAAAACACTCAAGAATTGTGTTGTTTTAGCTCATTTTAAATAATTAGTTTGAACAAACAGCAGATGTCAGTTTTTGAGTGAGTGTGTATGCGAGTTAAACATGTGCCTTGTGGTGTGTTGGTGTATTTTTAATGATAGAAAGACCTCTTGCAATGCTACGTGACTGCTCACGTCGCTGCCCTCTCGAATCTCTCATCATCATTCATCTCCACCGCAACTACTTCTGATTGCTCCCTTAGTGTTGAAATGTTTAGCAGACTCGTGTACTTGCACGTTGAAGTACGGTGTCCATATTAGTGGCTGTTTTGTCTAGTTGCAGAGAATGTGTTAGGCCATACGAAAAAGGCCATGGCTGCTTACGTGTTGGTCTCTCACATGAATGCACACCTGCCAAACACACTAGCACAAGCAACAACCGGCTCGCTTCAGCTGAAGGCTTTGTGTAACGGGTGGGAAAATTCCTCATAGTTCACTCTCCGTCCTTGAGGATGGCTCTCAGTGTGATATCAAAGAACACGCCAGACAGAGATTTCAGAAAAACTGTAATCTATGCTAACTAAACAGAGCAAGGCCATCCGCTGGAGCCTGCATTATACAGCCCAGACTGTTTTCCTAGAAAGGTCAAGAAAACCTTGGCAGAGTGAGGTCATTTCTGAAGGATAAGAAGAGAGAGATTGTTCACGTTTAATCGAGGGCTTGAAGAAAGGCTTCATAAAAAGGTATCTTTAGCAGATTTTGATAATGAAGGTCAGGAAAATTATGTAATTGACTGTGCAGTATTTGTAAAGTACAACCTTGCATATCAATTCAAAAAGTTAAATGTCTAGTAAATCTCATAGTAAACTTCATTTTCCTAAAATTATGCATTTGTATTTGTAGTGTAGTCTTTCATTGAACAGTACTGTGTAAAAAAAAGACCATCGCCAGCTCTGGCGTTTTAGCAAAGTTTTAATGACCAATTCATATTTATGATTTGGTCTCTTCGTTAAGACACAAAATCTATGTCCGCTAAAAAGAAAACACATCATTTTCAGAACAAAATAGCTTCTTATAAAAATTTATTTGATGCTTTGGGCAGCTCTATGGCTCAGTGGTTAGCACTGTTGCTTCACAGCAAGAAGGTTGCAGGTTCGAGCCCCGGCTGAACCAGTTGTCATTTCTGTGTGGAGTTTGCATGTTCTCCCAGTGTCCATGTGGGTTTCCTCCGGGTGCTCCGGTTTCTCCAACAGTCCAAAGACATGCGCTATAAGTGAATTGGATGAACTAAATTGGTCGTAGTGTATGAGTATGTGTGTGTGTGTGAATGAGTGTGTATGGGTCTTTCCCAGTGCTGGGTTGTGGCTGAAAGGGCAGTTCATTCCGCTGTGGCGACCTCTGAAATAGAGTCTAAGCCAAAGGAAAATGAATGATCTGCTTTGGCAATAAGCACATTAGAAGCATTTTAGTTTAAGTATCAATTCTCATTATTAACTAGTGGCTTATTAACCTCATAGATAAAAATATTATATAATATATAGATATTAAATAAAAAATATTTTAACTAAATTATTCAGCAAACTGTTACAGTTTTAGTTTGGGATGGTCATTTTTGAGAAAATGCCTCTAATGGTGATGGAGAGAAGGACACAGATATTGCCTCGAAAAACTTTTTACAGGTATCTCATTTTGCATGCTATCTTAATCAAATTTGAAATATAAACTCATGAAACACTTGGTTTTCAAGGCATATCTTCTTTTAGGACATTACATTAATGTTATATGAAAAAACAAATATTGAACACAATACTTTTTTTTATTTTTCTCATGACTTCATAATGTAATAACCTTTTATATTTTTAAGCTTGAAACTTCTCCTTTCCAATGATACCTAATTTGTGTTTGTAGCTTACTGGAGTCAAGAACTGTTACTATTTAAATTTAGATGGGTGTAAATCTCTAAAAGTGAGTGCTGGCTGTTAACGACCTATTATTAAGAAATTGGCTGTTTATAAAGCTTATTCTACATTCCTAATCCTCATACCTAAACTTAACTACTACCTTAATAACTATTAATAAGTGGAAAATTAGAAGCTTATTGAGGTAAAAGTCATAGTTAAAGATTTATTAATAGTGAGTATTGTATCTTAAAATAAAATGTGACCAGGACATCTCAAACTATTTTGGGGAAAGTAAACCTGGCTTATATTGGCGCTTAGATTCTTCTTTAAATTTAACCCTAACCCTTTCCATTTATTCATTCATTAAAAAAAAAATTGGTCCTGGTAATCCCATATTGCCTCTATAAAGTTCCAAACATTTTTGATGTATTGGCCATTTGGCATTAATTTGTACAATCTCATTCACTCATTTGAATATGCTTTGCTCATCCCGCAGTGAGGGGTAGGGTTAGGGGTGGGGTTTGGGAGCATGCTTCCTTTTGAAAATTGTACACTTTTTATATGACTGAAATGTTATGAATTTGTACAGATTAGCCATTTTTCTGACAAATTATTTAAAATAGTTGCAGTAAGATCCTTGTGAGATCAGCATGAATATTCAGGTTTTGTGTCTGTGCAGGCCAGGCCATGACTGTCAGTATTGTAAGGAGTTTAAATAAGATTTAATTTGGACATTTGGACACATCTTTAGAAAATATGTTCAAAAATTGTATGTGTGCAGTAAAACTAGGATATTAAGAGTTTTCTGAATTCGAATGTTTTTTGAATGAACAATTAATCAATCAACAAAAAAACCTCTTTATTCTTCCAGCAAACACCAAAACGTTGTGTCCCTAATTATAAACATAAAGCAGAATGACTGCTCTTTGCATCAAAAAAGCAACATGAACTGTCATAATACAGTTGAAGTCAGAATTATTAGCCCCCTGAATTATTAGTCCCCCTGTTTATTTTTTCCCCAATTTCTGTTTAACGAAAAGCAGATTTTTTCCACACATTTCTAAACATAATAGTTTTAATAACTCATCTATATTTACTGATTTATTTTATCTTTGTCATGATGACAGTACATAATATTTTACTAGATATTTTTCAAGACACTTCTATACAGCTTAAAGTGACATTTAAAGGCTTAACTAGGTTAATTAGGTTAACTAGGCAGGTTAGGGTAATTAGGCAAGTTATTTTATAATGATGGTTTGTTCTGTAGACTACCGAAATAAAATAGCTTAAAGGGGCTAATATTTTTGTCCTTAAAATGTTTTTTAAAAATTTATTAAAAATTATATATTATTTTATTCTAGCCGATATAAAACAAATAAGACTTTCTCCAGAAGAAAAAAATATTATCAGACATACTGTGAAAATTTCCTTGCTCTGTTAAACATCCTTTGGGAAATATTTAAAAAAGAAAAAAAAATTAAAAGGGGGGCTAATAATTCTGACTTTAACTGTATATTGTGTTGTTTATTGATAATTCTGATAGCTTTCAATCGCATTCACTTGTCAGAGTGAAACATTGAGCTGTGTTTGTACACTATGCATAAATGCATTGTACTATAAAAAGTTAGAACAAAAATTTACATGTACTGTACCCATATAAAAACGAAAGTATACTTTAGGCTTAATAATACTATACACAAAGCAATTAATATGAGTTAAAGAAGCAGTTGGCATAGTTATATCATGAATGTTGAGTTTTGATGCTCAATTATGCCAAAATGTGTCAATTAGGCTTGGAAATCAATGGGAAATGTCGAAGAGTCAGTACAAAGGCCATAGATTACTGGTGTTTGATTTGTACAGTGTGGTTTGAGGGCTGTAATTAGGATGCTGCATTCACTGTCCAATCAATATGTTTCTAGGGAAGATGGAAAAATCAAATAGAGTGCATGAAAAGAGACCCTGAACATTGTTGGTGTGTGTATCATTTATGTTCTTGTGTCAGTGGGAATAAAGTAATATAAAGTGGACACGAGCAGCATTGATCAGATGCAGTGAGATATGATTTAACAGGCCAAACTGCATTCCAGCCTGCAACAAAACTATGTACATTGTGGAAGAGAAGTGACAAGTGGCATTATACTGAAAACGAGAGCATGAGAAACGCAGTCAGCAGAAGTTCCTGTCAGGTGCAGTGGGTAGTAATTGACGTCAGTTAGCTTGCATGTGGCTTTGTTGACTTCCTCTTAAAACAGGTGGACTGAGATTCACTTCCTGATGCTCTTCAGGCTCGATCGGTTTCTGCGTGTTTGTTAAATGCGTGCTGTTATGCTGCTATTTGAGTGTAATGCCACACTTACTCACCCTTTCGCAAGCCAATTAGTTTTGTTATGTTGAAATCAGGCAGTAGTCATGCAGGATTGATGCACTTGTTTAGCTCATACTGTAAATGACAAATCATTTTTTGCACGCTCCCTGAAAGCTGCAATCAGATTAATTGTAATAGACATATTCCATCTTAAGAATGTTAAGCGTCTCTGGGTTATTATAATGTAAATTCATCTAAACCTACTTTTAATCATATATATTTTTTTATTTATAATCAGGGAAACATTTATTCATTACTGTTTGTATAGTACAGTATATATATTTACACACTGTTGAAGTCAGAATTATTAGCCTCCCTCTTTATTTTTCTTCCCCGATTTTTGTTTAATGGAAAGAAGATTTTTTTCAACACATTTTTAAACATAATAGTTTTAAAAACTCATTTCTAATAACTGATTTCTTTGATCTTTGCCATGATGACAGTAAATAATATTTTACTAGATATTTTCAAGACACTTCTATACAGCTTAAAGTGACATTAAAAGGCTTAATTAGGTTAACTAGGCAGGTTAGGGTAATTAGGCAAGTTATTGTATGACGATGGTTTGTTCTGTAGACTATCGAAAAAATATAGCTGAAAGGGGCTAATAATTTTGACCTTCAAATGTTTTTTAAAAATTAAAAACTGCTTTTATTCTAGCTGAAATAAAACTAATAAGACTTTCTCCAGAAGAAAAAATATTATATATACACCAGTGGGCAAATTTGGCTGGGATGCCGGGGGTTAACCCCCTACTTTTTTAGAAGGACGTCCTTGGATTTTTAACGACCACAGAGACTTTGGTTTTCCAAAAGACAGCACTCACTGAGCAGTATAGAGTCCCCATCAATATACTGTGGTGTTAGGACCCACACAGACCACAGGTTGAGCACCCCCTGCTGGTCTCACTAACACCACTTCCAGCAGCAACCTAGATTTCTCCCATCCAGGTACTGACCAGCCGCAGCCCTGCTTAGCTTCAGTGGGTGACCATGTGAGAGTTGCAGAGAACTAGCCCTTGTAGTTTTTGTTACACTAATATGAAACACTAAATTATGTACTCATTCATTCATTTTCTTTTCGGCTTAGTCCCTTTATTAATCCGGGGTCCCCACAGCGGAATGAACCGCCAACTTATCCAGCACATGTTCTACGCAGCGGATGCTCTTCCACCCGCAACCCATCTCTGGAAAACATCGATACACACTCATTCACACTCATACACTACGGACAATTTAGCCTACCCAATTCACCTGTACCACATGTCTTTGGACTGTGGGGGAAACCGGAGCACCCGGAGGAAACCCACGCGAACACAGGGAGAACATGCAAACTCTACACAGAAACGCCAACTGACCCAGCCAAGGCTCGAACCAGCGACCTTCTTGCTGTGAGGCGACAGCACTACCTTCTGCGCCACTGCGTCGCCCAAATTATGTACTCATATTAAGTATAATAACATTGATACATCATATAACAAAATATATAAAAAATAAATATAAAAACATGCAGACATATAAAACGTACAAAGACACAAAATACATAGTGCCAGATTTGCAATTCACGTTATCGCTAAAAGTACTTAAATTAAAATGAAATTAAAATTCTTGCCGTTAACCTTATGATGGATGGATTGATAGTTTATTATTAATTGTCATTTAATTATATTTCGTCCAACTCCTCTAATCCTTACAAAGTTATAAATGGTGACCACAAAGCAGATAAAAAAGTTTCTAGTGTCCCCTAGACTCCAGAGAAAACTTCCGCAAAAGCAGTTCATTATTTTATTGATTTTAAAATGCATAGTCAGTAATCTGAAAAGAAAACAGTGACATTATTCACCCACACACAGCAAAACCCCCCAAATGTATGGCAAACTGTAGTGATGTAACCATGACTGAGACAATGAGACAGAGCCGCTGACTTACTGCCTGCACCTAAACTGCCTCCTGTGTGTCATACAAACAGGGTCATTGGGCAGGAAGGAGAGCGCAGATTTTTCCTGTTTTTCCCATACCGCTGGAATCCTCCGGAACCCAGGAGGTGTTTTTCAGTGCGCGAGTGTTAATTCCTCACACACACACACAGGTCGTGAGATGAACTCGTCTGTGGCTTAATGACCAAATGGGGAAAATAGGATGTAGACTGACAAATACCATTGTCTTCTCTTTCAACACGCGCAGATATGAACACACACGCTCTCTGAATGTCTGCAGGATCAGGTGCCTGGTTTGTTACACTCTTCTGTTAGAGCTCATTGAAGAGTCCTACAAATAGTGGCACCAACTCATACACATGTAATATTAATGATATTACACATTTTATTTTTTAGAAATGCACATTTGACAATTAGGTTGAATGGCACAAAACTTTGGATGCAGATTTAAATAAATTTTCATTAAAAAAAGCTGCACCGCCTGTAAACATTGTAACATTGAATTGTGTTGCCTTGTCTTTTGAACATGCATCATCATATACCCCCTAGTTTTTCACGATTTTTTTTTTTTTTGTGATAAATTTTGCGACAATTTTACAATTAAAAAAATATATATAAATATAAAAAATCTTATTCACCATATTAGGTAGTCTACTGTTAGGCGTGTAATCTGATACAATGACAGTGACACAAATCATAAAAATAAAGCTTCTTTATTTTGGTCTCTTGTCAAGACAAGGTCTAAAACGGTAGGGATTAAGCCAAAGAAGATTTGTATAACTCTTATTTTTATCCATGATCTTACTTTCTCTCTCTCTCTCTCTCTCTCTCTCTCAGATTTCACTCCTCGGAGCATCTGGCATCATGTACCTTACACATAGGACATGCGCTAGGGCTTCCCCTACCATAATACACCTAAAACACGGATTGCCATAAAACTCGCCAATGGCAGGAAAGCCTTTTCTCTCGTTAACTGCAGGGAAAGAGTTAATCATCTAGAAATAATTTATCAATATCATGCAAATCATAATACCAGCCATACATGTAAAGCACAAACAATATCCTTCAATTTGATCACGTCCAGCAGCCATCATCCGTGAACCAATCTCCATCTGTTCCATTGATCGGTTTGTTAGATGTTTGTTCCAGCTTTCTTTTGTTGTCTGAGGTGCGTCAAACGCACAAAACGCCCAATTCGTGCCACAGGATGTCAATATATCATCTTTGCTTTGACTTCACATGTAAATCACTTGCACTGCATCCACCTCTGCATACTACACAAGCTGAAAACTCCCTCGCCCCCCATTCCATGTAATGTACTGACTGTGAGGGTGCAGGTGAGGCCTCATTTTTTGAGAGACACTTAAATACATCATATGCATAATCTATAAGTCATGTAAAACAATTAATTGCAAGCTGAAGTAAATATGATTTGATTATATGGTTTGGAATTTGATGTTTTATGAGATTATTTACTTTTTTTGCAATTATTTAGCGTTTAAATGAAGACCTTTTGCTGATTTTTGCGTTGGATTCAGCGATTGCGTATCACAAAAAAACTAGGGGGTCTGATTTCCAAAACAAAGCCTCAAAAGTTGCATTAACT